>OZ014461.1:276291-682746 GCA_963966035.1 Acleris laterana
AGTTAGATATAGCAACAAAGTCGTCCTACATATTTATATGTAGGTATATTGTTTTTTTTGTGCAATAAAGAGTTTACCTACATACATATACAGCTGTAACAAAGATCAGTAATATAAAGGATGCTACCGGGATGTATGCAATATGCTCCGAACTCCACCTTCTTGCCGAGCACTCCGAGGAACGGGAACTTGATCTTAATGGTCTGCAGCAGACACTCCTCGTTCAGGTCCCAGATGTGGAGAGACTGGCCAGAGTATTGAGGGCATAAGTCAGAATTAACATGTATGTCAACTAAATTACCTTTGTAATCTTATTAAACTGTACCTTAATAGAAATATTAAGTTAATGGGTAAACTTTCAATGAAGTTATTGAAACATTTTTAAGATAAAATGACGAATGACGAGATTTTTTCATAATCGTACATTGAGTGTTATTAATACATATACTCATACGAGTATTGCTTGTCTTACATTTGTATAAGTAAGTATGTACTACACTGTTTGTAGGCTTTTTAGAGCCTCTCAATTAACAAAATTACTTATGCATTAAAACTATTGAAACAATGTTTCGTCACTTTTAACACCAAAGTAATTACAAGCGTATCATTATGCAGCGCCGACGTAGTATTTATTTCTCTTTACTGGGGGGTAATTATGACATAGTAATGCAGTTCAATTTACGCTGCGAATAAAAGACAGAGCTATAACTGCTATAGCTTGTCCTTTACGCTCGCCGTAAAATGAACTGCATAGCAATGTCATAATAACCCCCCAGTTAAACTTTACAAGCAAATGCCAGTGGCGTCAGTGAGGCCACAACATAGCGCTAGATTGATAGATAACCAATTGGTAAAATGTAACCTTGACACACGTTAGAATTGTGTCATAGTGACGTTACAAATTTAATCGTAAGAGTTATCACACGGAATATTATTGTGACACAGTTCTATGGTAGAACAGGGTTCTATTTTGCCGATTCTAGTACGCAATATTAAACATCATTCGAGCGTAGCGTAAAGACGCAGAAACAATGATGCGACATTATAGTTGTTGCGTTCAAATTAAAATCTATTGTCCCACCGCCGCCGAGGAAGCGATTAGCAATACATGGACTATTTTATCTCTCAAGAAACAAACAAAAGATCGGTCAGATCCTATGTCAATAAAAGAGACCGAAATATAGGCTGTTTACACTGCTGGCGAGAAGTGTCTTTCTGACAAAAGATATTTTATCCTGTGTCAATTTAAGAGGCGCACATGTCAATAGTTGAGCGCTGGGACCCCCTTTCTGGCTCATCGTCTCTGGTAGGACAAGTGGCAAGCACTGAATCTTGCTCCAAAAGACCATCATCCCATCCCATTAGATGCTGTATACCCACGCAGTTGCTGCAGAAAGCCAGCACGGCCTCCATGTCCGCGATGACCTTCACGTCCAGCACGGCGACGCGCCCCGGCGCCGACAGTCGCGCGAACGGCGTCGACTGCCACAGAAATAGAAACAACATAGTATTACGTAAGAAACCCCCGACGCAAACAGAGGGGTCATACATTTAACTTGTGCATACGTTCCGAAACAGATAAACCGATTCAGATTCGATAGAAAGCTAGAATGATTATTATTAGGATAGTTTTCAGTTGGCTTGGTTGCACTGGTATTTTTTAAAATAAGAATTTAAAGTGAATGAATTAAAATAACAAGTTTATTAAATGCAGCGACCACATTTGTCTGGCTGTAGGGCTATATTGGTTTAATCCAAATAACGACAACACTATGCACTAGTGCATAAAATGCGATTTTATGCCGCCTACAAAAATATCAACAATCAAATCATTATGTATACTCTATTGGGGTCTCTACTGACTGCCATAATTATTTTTGGTCATATTGTGTTTTAAGTCATAATTTTCGCAAGTCATAATGCATTTTTCTCAGGCCACGGTTATTTTTTCAGGATTTTTATAATACAAACCTAACCTAACTAATCTACACGATAAACGTTTATTAAAAACTGTAACTTCAGCCTGAAAGAAGTTATGACAAAAAAAAGGATGACTAACAATACATTATGACCAACGATATGTATGGCAGTCAAAGGGATCCGACTCTATTGGTAACCACATTGAATTTGAAATGCTTATGCTATTACTACACAGTTAGCTGCCTTGGTAGGACGGCAGTAATGAAGCCGCGCTGGGGGGTTATTATGACATAGCTAAATATGCAGTTCATTTTACGGTGAGTGTAAAGGTCGGAGCTATAACAGTTACATAACTCTGTCCTTTTCTTTCAGCTTAAAATGAAGATTGGTCATAATAACCCCACTGGTTACCTGCGTGGTGTCCCAGAGGCGCACGGCTCCGTCGGCGCTGCCGGTGGCCAGCAAGTGCAGCGCCGGGACCACGTGGAAGCAGCTCACGCCCTGGGGACAGCGTTTCGTTACTCAATTCAATTCACGGGGACACAACGGGGACCAAACTAAGCTCTAGGCTTGTACTATGGGTACTAGACAACGATATAAATACTTATATAGAGAAATATATACTTAAATACATAGAAAATATCCATGACTCAGGAACAAAAATTTCGCGCTCATCACACAAATATCTCTGCCTGTACCGGGATTCGAACCCAGGACCGCTAAGCTTCATAGGCAGGGTCACTACCCACTAGGCCAGCGCGTCGTCTAAAAGCATAACATAATCAAGCTATATTTAGGCATCCGCCATTGGTCTTTTATTCTCTGTGTAGTTAAATTGAAATATAAATAATACGGGTAAAATTAATGGTGCGTTCTCGGTTACCCCTGGAACCATTGCCAATGCATACGTGAATGCGATGCTTTTACTTGAGACCAATTTTATGTAAGAGGGGGGAGATTCAATCAAGATATTTATTCAGTAAGTTGGCTACATGAGGACTCTTTCACACACCAGCAATATGGAGTGAATCTCTGAGAAGCGCCGCAAGAAACTCCAGCAGAAAGTAGTTTTTTCAAACATTATAAATTGCTAACGGGTCATGAGATGGTAAGAATTCACTAAAGTCTATGACCACTTGCAATGCTAAAACAATGCCAGTTGCGATAGGACACCTAACTAGGAAGGTAGGTACCTAGGAAAAGGGAGGGAAGTTGGAAAAGAAGATTTCAATTTCAAATCCTGAGCAAAAATTTATTTTTCCAACTCAATGATGAAAACTGACATTGTACCTACCCTCTGTACTTTAAATACATAGTCATCCAGCTTTCCCGGAGCATTTCGTGCCCTCACGCTCACTCCCGAGTCGTGCGAGCAAGAGAACACGACGTCTCCCGAGTAGCAGATACGCCGCACTGCCCGTGCGTGGACCCGACGCCATGTTGAAATGGCGCAGTAGTTTTTATGAGGGGGAGATGAGAGCTCCTGAAAAACGACAGGAAAAGTAAGAATGTAAAAAAAAAGAATTCAGGTGATGAGAACTATAGTCTATACTTTTAGGTATTTAAAAAAATGTAAAAATTCTTAATCACGTGACTTTGTTAAACAACCAATCAAAACTGTTTTATCGAGCTTTGACGTATGACGACTTTGACGGTAGCCAATAGAAGCAGAACACTGTCTACTTCTATTGGCTGACGAACTATATCACGTGGTTGTTTTGTTTAAAAAAAATTAAATGCCTAAAAGTATACACTATAGATAACTACTTTATTATCTTATTAACTTTTAATCAGTGGTGATAATGTTGAAGTAAAGTTCTGACCACTAAACAGCAACTATGGCCCTCATATCACACCTACAGAAGTAACCAAAGACTTCCAAAACAGGTAACAGATTTTTACTATTAAATCTAAAAAAAGCTACAGATTCCTACTATCCTAAATATAAGCGATTGCAAACGTCTTTGGTCAACAGTGCCAATTACCAGGATGGCCCGTGTGGTATCCTTCCTTTTGACCAAATCATGTTTTATTTTATCATTTGACAAACTATAGGTATCATTTTACGCACTTTCATTTCCCAAAAACGTGTTTGTGCTTAAAACAGTACATATTACAAAGGTTACATGGGCTTATTAAACAAGTTAGGTTAGGTTAGACTTTTGACCACATGAAATTGTAAAAAAATGTCAAATGATGATTTGGTAAAACATTAGTAAACCGGCCTGTGTGGTCGTTTGCCTTTAACACAAACCATGACAGGATAAAATGTAGAAGTAACATCCTTGTACAGTCAACCAATTTGATTCCTAGGCCACTACGGACTTTGTCAACGTGACGTTGTAAACCAAATCATAGGGAGTCTCTTACGTTTTGGTTGACAACGTCACTTTAACATAGTCCAAAGTGGCCTAGAAATCAAATTGGTTGACTGTACCATCCAGAAGTAGGTGCTGACGTGGTCTCCGGCAGAAGGCCACAGGCCCAGCCGCGGCTGCAGGAAGCGGAGCCGCGTGATGTCCCCGCGGCCCGTGCCGAGCGCCAGCTCCGACCACGGCTGGCAGCGGGAAGACGGCTGGTACGCCACGCACTGGGGCAGGGAAGGCCGAAGAACATGATGAAGAACATATGGTCAAACCGTATAAGTAACATTTTTGATGAGGAGCAAAATGCACCTTTCTTCTAAGATGTTGAGGTTTATTTTGCTCTATAATGTATTTGTTGGTTACGTGATTGCAGTATCACCGCCAATATGAGAATTGGATCTATGTTGCTGTTTCCTTGCAGGGCGTTATTATGGATACTTACTTAATTACATTTCCACTAACCTATTTTAATTTGATGTGATATGATGCAATAAATGATTTAACTGAATTTGAATTAATGAAAGTTACTATGATAAATAAATATGCTGTCAGATTCAAGAATCAGAATCAGAATCAGAATATTTTTTATTCAAGTAGGTTTACATAATAAACACTTTTGAAACGTAATAGTAGCGACTTAGCCTAAGTTTACTGCAAGTGCAAGTGTGGTAGCGATATGCAGCCAATTTGCTATTAAAATAAAAGGTAGTGAGTACTAGGCTACTTCACATTGTTTTTAGCCCTATAGTTATAGTATTGGGTTCCTTTGGAAAGAGTTACGACCATTTGATTTTAGACCTAAGTTAGTAATTAGTTAATAACAAAACACTACAATTAATATCAAAATTGTTTCAGTGTTTTTGAAGTTACTCTCTGGTTTAAGGAGTTATATTTGTAAACAGTTGTACGAACAAAAGACGGGTATTTTTACAGCAGTGTTAAGTATATTGATAGATTTATACTGATCATGGGTGCCCTTTCAAGGTCAGTCAAAGTAAAGGTCAAATCGCACTCATATCAGTTTATATTTACGGCCCTGAGTAGTAAGCAGGAGAGCTACCGTGGGGATGTACGGCAGCCCGGTGACGTAGTACGCCGGCGCGTGCGCAAGAGTCGACGCGTCGTACACGGTGAGGCTGCGGTCCGAGGCGGCCAGCAGGAGGTTTCGCACGTCCTGCAAACATAGTTATTCATTTCTTGTTTATGTTTCACTACATACTACACTACATTCCGTTCAGCCCATTGATATTTCGGGATTAGTCAATTTTCAAGAAGAAGATCACAAGTAGGTAGACGATTTTTTTTACTTGAGTAAGTTCATCGAAGGCTTTTACTTTTCAACGTTTCTTAGTTAAACTATGAAACGTTAAATTTCCTCATTCTTAAGTATGAGTAGGTATTATCTGTCTGGATGCCCTTTAAAGTGAAGGTCAGGTAAGACTCTCCAAGAAACTTACTTTCATATAAACGGCATCGGTGATCCAGCAGTTCTTGACCCGCTTCTGCACTCCGGTTCGGTCAAAAAACACCTAAAAAATAATAATCAATGTTAATCGACTGTCAATTCATACATTTTGACAGCTGTTAACGCTCTAATCGTCTGTTAAGTGATTAACATCGTTTGGTGAAATTGGTACTTAATTTTACTAAAACTATCAAGTATGCTACATGTTTGCATGTAATGATTTACGTTTCCCCGTGGTTTACACCCTAATCTACTGAAAAATTAAATAAGATGTGAGGGTGCTCAAAAGATTATTTTTCCAAATTCAACTGCAAATATGATAAAATGCAGGGAATGGCAGGAAATTATTTTACCGTTCAAACAGTTCATATTTAGTTATCAGATTTACCTCATAGGTGTGCAAGAGCTTAAGATGGCCATCGTACAGACCGACCCGCCCCCCCTTCGTGACCACCGCATAGCAGAAGGAGTCGCGCGTCTCTATCGGCACCAGCTTCACTATGGTTTCCCTCTGTAACATACAGACCATAGACCAACTCATTACTGATAGGATGATAGGCCTTCTTGTATTACTTAATGACAATGGTTATTTTTACTGTTTTTACGATTATTTGATTTGTTTTTCGTTTTTTTGTTAGTTGTGTTTTTGTAATTAGTCTAAGTTTCTCGGTGTATTGGTCCTTACTGTAATGCCGTGTAAAATATATTTGAAATAAATAAATAATAAATAAATAATAAATAAATTACTCGTGAGTAATTTGACAATAGCCAAGGGGCAAACTTTAGTAGATAATAATTGCTTCATTTGTCAAGTCGTTGGTTCAAATGGTCAAGAATCGGAACTAACATACATTCATTAAATCACGCTTGTTTCCCAGAGGGGTAGGCATAGGCAGACACCACTTCTTTCCATTTGCTACATCTTGACAAATTTCTTTCGCTTCTTCCACATTCATACATCGAGTCATGCACGCACGTCGGTTTCGGGTACTTAAGATTCGGCCATTTTCCAAATTTAACAATTTTTATCTCCAAATGTCTCGGCCTAAGTTCTAAAGTTAGACTATTCCAAAAAACCGGACAAACTTACCCAGCGAGGGCACATGACAAGGCTAACTTAATTCAAAATTTGGATCGGCGTTCCTTGTATAAAGACCCTTTTTAAGATTTTAGAACAATATGCATTTGCTGTGCCCTTACAGTTCGTTCGTTGCATGCTGCACAAAGCGGTGTCGGCGAATTCAAAGTCTTGAAATGCACACTATTTAAACGAACTAACTGTACAGGGTTTATGTTGGACTATTTTAGTAATTGTAAAATAATTGTTACCCATAAATGCAATAAATAATATGACTATAACTACCTTGCAATGACCCAGCTGTTTGACTGTAGGGTCACGCAGCGGCATCCAGCGCTTTCCACTGCTGTCCAGCATTCGGTCCAGCAGTTGTCCCCACCACACGCGCCCGGCGCCCCATGCGTCCAGCTGCAGGAACAGCGCCTGCGCATGCGGCTCGAACTTGTGGTCACCTGTACAGAGGAATGACGTAACTAACTAACTGTAGCAATAAGCTTACTTGTAGGTAAAGTTAACCTTCAAAGTATGTCATCACTTATGTACGTTTGTGTATTCACTCGGCTATGTAGAGGTATTGTAGTCTTAATTGTAGTTGGCAACGAGTATGCAACCTTAAGATTGTTAATTAATTTTGCGGCATGTAGAGGAGAACCCAAGCAAGTACACGGGCCACCCGATGGTTCCAAAATTTTTGAAATCTTAAGATTGAAATATCAAGACTTCTATGTGAAGCCTAAGATACAATACCTCTATGCAAGTCATTTCATGGTGTCTTACCCCAAAGCGGGACAAGTGGTGAAGAGAAAGGCAGAACAACGGCCAAGTGAGAGTCGGATTTATACAAAAGGGTTCCACGAGGGGTCACGGGCTATTTGTATTAAGCGACATTTTTGGAACTTTACAGGAGAGCATTATAAAAGTTTAATTTTTCGAAAAAAAATCATAACAAAAAAGGTATCAATATTTAAAAAAAAAAGTGTCCTAGGTTATTTTCCTTATCTAAATCCGCGCAATTTAGCCTAGTTGTCATTTTTTTAAAGTTGTTTTTACCAAAAATAAAGGTTGCTTGATACAAAATGACCTCGAATCACTTTTATTTAGAAACAGGCTAATTGATTGAAGCGCCATAAACTGAACATTTTAGGTTCAGGAAAAAGGATTTAAGCGATACTAGGGTGTTGCGCTTGTGTAAAGCTAAATGTATTAACAACCATCGCGATATTAAAATAGAATCAGGATAGTCCGCTTAAGCACCTGAAGTATAATAAAGTAGATGCAGATCATAATGATTTATGTAGCACTTTACACTAAAAGTAAACTGTTTGAAGTGACAGTAAAACTGTGTGTATAATAAAGATTGGCGGCTAGAACAAAATTATTTTGCAGGATTTTAAAGTCTGTCTGAGTGATAGATTTGAATGAAATTTTAAATTGAAACCAAAAATTTTATAAATCAAAAAACTTGTTGCTTTGTTGTAATAATAACCTAATAAACAACATTTTTGGCTAAAGCTTAAAGCTTGTTCTAACAATAAGTTTCATAAATCTTAGATATAGAATAGAATATAAAGTTAATGAACGATTAAGTTGCCCCTTAGTATAATTATATTAGATTCCTCGTAATATGAAATCTTTACTAATGGACAACTTAATCTTTCATTTACTGAACGAGTGCGGCCATATACAGTATGTAAATGAACGAAAGGCAAATAATTAAACCCGTCAATGTTTAGGCGAGAAAAATGGATGTGGTACCTAATTTAATGAAATCAGGAAACTTTTTACTGATAGTGTAAAATAATAATAATAATGTAATAAAAATGTAACTCCCTGTCTCATTTGTTTACAATCTTATCAGTGACACAACGTAAACGTCATAATGTCAGTTAAAGTATAAAGGTGTGCGACGCAGTTCTATGTGTCATCCGCCGTTATGGACACATCTCAGCAAGCGACGATAATTAGTATTGTCATGCTCTAAAGCTTGAACTATTCGTAATTCCATTTCTTCGCGAGTACTTGATTCTTTTTTGAACAACTGTTTCACCCAACCCCAAAAGAAATAATCAAGCGGAGTGAGATCCGGCGAACGTGGAGCCCAAGGGATTGGTGCGAACCGCCAGATCCATTGGTTTCCAAACATGTCGTTTAACCTGTTCCGTACTCGAATCGCGATATGAGGAGGAGCACCGTCATGTTGGAACCATGTCTGTGTACGTTGTGACTGAGAGGTAAGCTATCAACATAGCGACTGAGAGGTCCGTTAAGCACTTGGAGATACCGGTCAGCGTTTGTTGTGCCATTTATGAACACTGGCCCAATGATATCGTTGTCTCTTATACCGGCCCATACATTTATTGACCACCTGGTTTGATGAGACAGTTCGCGACCCACGTGTGGATTTCGAACTTTTGGAGCCCAATGATGGACAACCCGTCGATTCCACATAGTATTCCTTGTAAAGAGGCTCTCATCACTCCAAATAACTTTTCTTAGAAAGTGAGGATCTTCTCTTTTTTTTTCTAACGCCCAATTAGCACACTCAACCCGTCTGGGATAATCGTCAGGTTTCAACGCTCGAACCTTATAGTTACGGAGAAAGGATGTTGCCGATCGCGTTTTAGTATTTTGTGTACGAGGGTGTGACTCAAGCCTAAATTGCGTCCTGCCCACCTAGTACAGTCAAGGACTTTAATTGTTAAGCCACCATGGAACCCTGTCGCATAACGTTGGTCATTAATTTTAGCGTAATTTATTTCATATGGTTTGTCGCTGTCATTATGACAGGGTTCCATAGTGGCTTAACAATTAAAGTCCTTGACTGTACTAGAACCTGGTTGGTTTTGAAAATGATCCAATACCTGTTCTTCCCGCGTAACATGAACACGTTGAGGACCACCTGAGTTCACAGGCACCGGCCGATTGTTATTTCGCAGCCGTGTAATGGCATTAACGATGACACGAGCATTACTTGGTTGCCTTCTTGTAGGATACCTCTCGGAGTACAAGCGGAGCGCTGCATTCCCATTGCCCCTGCACTCTCCGTACGCAAGGATCATAATCCATTATCTCAACCGTAGTAAAATTTAAAGGCATTATTATTGCAATAACGATTTAAATTTATATGACGAAAGTGAAGGATGTCTAATATCAAATTGAAAGAAAATACAATTTATTGGTAGCCTAACTTTTTTGTTATAAAAAAAAAAACTGTCGTTCTATGGTTTGAGACAATCATGACAGAGCAAACATGTCAGAGACGATGTTTATTAGTCTTTGTTATTTATTTACACATTTTAGATCAATTTGTTCTACTGGTCAATCAGTTTCTACGCCGAGCAACAGCTTTGCAACTGCTGCAACCGCCAGAATACGTCATCGGCAGTTAGGTAATGGTCACTCAATCATAGTAACCGGTTGCCACTACAAAAATTGGATTGGATTGCTTAAAATTCATTGTGCAGTGCGGTTAAGAGTATGTGTTCTAATGTTAACTTGATACGGTAATGTAGTCATAGTTGAAACTGTAATAGCCTGATATGCAGAATTAGATTATTTGTAAATACCTAGTTTGTTTACTTTAGTTATGAAGTGATAAGTGATAACTAATGTCAAACTTGCATCACAGGATGTTATTAAGCTCGTTAACCGATTGATGAGAAAGAGGTTAAGTTATTACATTTAGTAAAATTATAAACAAAAAAAGTGATTGGATTAAAACAAAAAGTGGTTAATTGTATTATACCCGTTTTTAACATCCACCGGTTTTAAGGTTTGCCTTTCGTTCATTTACATACTGTATTATTATGTTCAATAATATTGTTAACAGAGTCTCTTTAAATTTAATATAAGTTGGAACATTTTCTAAACACATGGAGCCCCTTTGTCTTTGTATAGTATGAAATACACTGGCCCGCAAAACTAAGTATCACACTTTATTTTTTTATTTTTTTTGTATTCTATGGACGTTAGAGATTTAAAATAAAAACTTTCATAGCAAATTTTATCAGCTTTCTTTCCAAGTATTGTAAACTAAGTTGTGTGATACCTAGTTTTGCAGGCCAGTGTAGTATAAAAATTGAAATTTTCAGTCTTCACAGTCCACATAAAACGAAACTTAACATCATTTTGTACATTATAATAATCTCACTATCTTGCAACAAAAAAAGACTCTTCTAAAATTATAACAATTATGTAGGTGACAAAACAATTAGGTAACTTTGATTATTTTTGAGAAGAATTATTTTTACAATAAAAAGTACAAATAATTCTTCTATAATAACATAAAATAAACCTTATTTACTTCTCCTTGAGTTCTCTCTTTTTTTTTATAGTTAGGTACCTATATGAGGGAGTTTTTTAAAAAAATGTACAAGATAAAAAAAAAACAGAATTAGTTTTTTTTTCGTTTTTCTTACTCAGAATCGTTGATACTATCGATTTATACAAGAAAAAAAGTGTCCCAAATTTTACTATGAAAGTTTGTTTTTCCAGTGCGTCACGACCATTAATATAAATAAAAAGTTGAAGGCAACTGAAGCGCCGCGGGGGGCACGCGCTGTGTTTATACTAACGCGGTTCAAAGGCGCCGGCGCCGAAAACACTTTGTATTAGCCGAGAGCGTGTAAAAGATTCATACAAAATGTTGACTGTCATAACGAACATAGCTTTCCTAAATTCGGTACAGGAAAAATGTTTTAATTTACACCACTTACATTTTCGATATGTCTGATGCGACAGATGATTATTAAATTTGTCCAAAACAAAGAGTTTAACCACCAAGTAAAAATAATTTGCATTAAAAATCAAAATGTTTAAAGCGCCTATGCGTATTAATATGGGTGGATGGATAAATGTTTGAAGCGACATCCAGGTATCGATTTCAGGTGCAGGTTAAGTGTTTGAAGCGACATCAAGGATGGATTTCAGGTGCAGGCTAAGTGTTTGAAGTGACATCAAGGATGGATTTCAGGTGCAGGCTTAATGTTTGAAGCGACATCAAGGACGGATTTCAGGATGCAGGCATAACGATTTAAACGCCCTATAATACGTAGTGTATGTCAGGAAAAACCGCTTAAGTCAAAATCACGAAATATCTTGTCGGTATGAAGTCCATCTTTTCTATAATTGAATAAAATTTGTGTCGCATCAATCACATCAGACTCAAACTAGACCTTAATTTACTCATGTTTCAAGCGACGAAACCGGGCTCAAACGACGCAGAAAAATCTGGCGATTCCAAATATGTATATAACTCAATATCGGCCAGAATGTCGCTTAATACAAATAGCCCGTGAACCCTCGATATCATTCTTGTTTTGTCCTTTAATATTTATTTTACTATTTGTTCTTTTAGTAGCAATAAAGACCGACACTTTGTGAAAACTTGGCAACCCTAGGGTAAGGAATCGTAAAATATATAAGTGATGTGAACTATGCAATAGAAAGGGAAGCACAGAGTAGGCTCGTTCATCATAACCTAACATAATCACTGATTTATCAAGAATATAGCCTTCAGGACTTACACTGTCAAGTAGATGTTCCGTACTACAACAATCAACCCTCCTCCGAACTTAGTATTACTACAAGTAGACTATTTACAGTAGGATAAACGCCACACTAGTTAAAGTACTTAATTGGTTTACTTCCAACAATTTGCTACTAAATGCTAAGAAAACTAAATGTGTTAGATTCTCTTTGCCTAACGTTAAACCAGTAGATTCTAGAATTTTTCTAAATGACGAGTGTTTGCAAATGGTAGATAAGGTAGTTTTCCTAGACATAACAATAGATAAAAAATTGCAATGGAGTCCCCATATAGCTGTACTGGCAGGTAAATTAAGCTCGGCAGCTTACGCCGTTAGGAAAATTAGACAATTAACCAATGTTGAGACAGCTCGCTTAGTTTATTATAGTTATTTCCATAGTGTCATGTCGTACGGTACTCTGGTTTGGGGTAAGGTTGCTGACATACAAACTATATTTGTTTTACAAAAACGGGCCATTCGTTCTATTTTCGTTCTACTTACAACTTAAATTCCCGTGACTCCTTAAGAGAACTTTTGAAATTAATATCTTAACTGTAGCGTCTCAATTTATTTATGAAAATATTATTTATATTATTAAGAATTTAGATTCCTTCACCAAGAATTCTGATACCTATACATAATTTAAATACTAGAAATAAAAATAAAATCGCTATTCGTAAATTCCGCGTTCGTAAAGTATATAAATCATTTGTTGGTCAATGCATTCATTTGTATAATAAATTACCTGACGTAGTTTTGACGTTACCCTTTCCAGCACTTAAAAGTTACTTGAAAAAGTCGTTAATGTCTAAAGCGTATTATAGGGTCGAGGACTATCTAACAGACAAAAATGCATGGTCTAAACCCGAAACATAGTCAATAATAATTTGATCAATTGCAAAAGCTTTATCTTGTCTAGGGGACACCGTTGATGTAGGAAAACATATCGAAACTTTTATGTGGTCATCTTGCATCGTGTTATAAGTTATAAACACACATATGAGTTGGTGGGTTTTAGTTTTTTTTTTTCCTTTTTCTTCCTTTATCTCTCACGTAAGATTTTTGGCATGTTTTCCTGCTGATCTACGCATGTTATTGGATATTATATTGAATTTAATATTTATTGCTTTATATAATGCTAGATTAAGTAGTACCATTGTAATATGTTTAAAAAATGACTGACTGCTGAGTTTCTTGCGGCATTTCTTCTCAGCAGTGTCTCCTCTTGGGAAGCGCTGGTAGATTCTTGACGTGTAAAAGTGCCCGTACGGCCTACTTACTGAATAAACATGTTTTATCTTTTTTTTTTTTTTAGTATACGCATGGTTACCAAAGATGGCGTTGACTGCGCGCACGAAGTGGTCCCGGTCGAGGCTGAGCGCGCGCTGCGCCGGCGCCGGCGCGGCCGCGAACTCGATGCCCTCCTCCGCCGCCGCCGCGCGCATCACCTCCTCCACGCGGCTGGAAACCACGTTAACACTATCATTAGTTACAGGGATCAGGGGGGTTATTATGACATAGTTATGCGATTCTGTTTACGCTGAGAGAAAAGGACAGAGCTATATAACTGCCATAGCTCTGTCTCTTACACTCACCGTAAAATGAACTGCATAGTTATGTCATAGTTATGACATAGTTATGCAATTCTGTTTACGCTGTGAGAAAAGGACAGGGGGGTTATTATGACGTGGCTATGCCGTTTTTTTTACGGTGAGCGTAAAGGACGGAGCTATAGCAGCCATATAGCTTTGTCCTTTTCTTTCAGCGTAAACAGAACTGCATTGCTATGTCATAATAACCCCCCAGAGCTATATAACTGCCATAGCTCTGTCTCTTACGCTCACCGTAAAATGAACTGCATAGTTATGACATAGTTATGCAATTCTGTTTACGCTGTGAGAAAAGGACAGAGCTATATAACTGCCATAGCTCTGTCTCTTACACTCACCGTAAAATGAACTGCATAGTTATGTCATAATAACCCCCCAGGAATCAATCCTGGATTGTCGCGTTAGCTACGGCTACTGAAAAGGGTCCAACTCGGACTGTTGACTGGAGCTATAACTGCCCAACAAACATTTAGGTGTCAATTAGAGCTTGTTTTAGAACTTAACGAGTTATTAAGGTTCTATAGCAGCAACATTTATAACTTTTGGCGACATAAGAGCGTAGATAAGCAAAATCTATCACTTAAAGTTATACAACAGATTTATAAGGGCGAGCTTAAGGGCTTAAGACATAGAGCAGCGATTTTTAACTCTACAATACGGGCAAAGCATCTTGTGTTATAGCTTTAAGTGAATTTTACCACTATAAGATCTAAATAAGAAGTAATAATTGACTACAACCTCCCAAAGTGCTATACAAGTGATAATAAGCTCTCGACAAGAACCAAGAGTTGCACAAAAGCATTAATTACCTCTATAAGCTCTATAACGGTGCTCATAAACTCTTTTATAGCACCAAATGCCTAAAGAGGTACAAACCTCTCTTGTATTACTTAAAGCCATATAGTAGAAATATTTTTCGCTATTATAGAACTTCTAGTGCTTAATGTCACTTCTGTATACCTTTAGGTAGAGTAATAGAGCTTAATACCCCTTATTTGATCACCATATTGTTTAGGTTACGAATTGATCTGATCAAGGTTAGAAAAACAAAAGGAAACACGGTTTAATTTAAGTATTTTGCTTTATTGTGTTGTAATACTAGTTGCACGATACCTCAAAAACAGTATAGATAACGTTTTATTAGATTATTCTAAAAGTTTAATGTCACTCCATATTTAGTAAAATATTCTTCTCAATAAATAGAGAACAGACACAGGGCGCTTAAATTATTTGTTAATAATACATATGCTTATTCACAGTGTAATTGCCTTCGCAGTAAAAAGTCCTCGTTGGTATATATCACTTTCACCGGATCACTTTTACAAATACGCCATTCGTGATGGATCCGACAATATTGACATATTAAGTAATGTTGACGAAATAAAAAAAGTACCTGATCTTATTAGATGTTAAAAATCTCTTAGAACCTGAGGCCGTTTTTTATAACCTTTGTGGATCTATACTAGAACTGAAAGCGTTAATAATCACCTATTTGCCACCCTCTTAACACTTAAAGATATAGTGAGCGACATCGTAGTTCTACTGTACCGCTTAAGGAGTTAGTATTCACTTATTTGCAGCCTTCTTAGCACCTAAAGAGTTAATGAGCGTTATTTCACTCTATTGTACCACTAAAGGAGTTAGTTTTCTCCTATTTACCACCTTTCTATCCCTTGTAGTTCCAGTTATCGCTATTATAGCTCTCTTATAGCTCTATTATACCTCTCATTCCATTCCTTAACTCTACTTTACCGCCCTTAAAGAACCTAAGGTGATTAAAAAGTGTGCCCAATTCGGGGGTATAGGAGAGTTATAGCGCGCTCTAACTCCAAATCGTAACACTTATTTATAGCCTTAGGATCTAGTTAGCGCTCATAGAGTTCCTATAACTCTTTTCTTAGCGCCTACGTGTTACTTGGGTGGCCATGCCTTGTTAAACAAACACCTGTTCACATTAGATGTTACAGACAGCCCCCTATGCAGAGCCTGCATGATGACGGAGGAAACCGCAGCCCACGTCATCATCTGAGGTGGCAACATACCGGGCAGGTCACCGCATCATCATCAAGGGTCCGCTAGGCTTCCTGGTAGAACAGGGTTGGCAAGAGTAGTGTCAGCAACCCAGCACGCAAAAAAGGCGTGTAAATTAAGTCGTCGGAAAATTAGCCCGCTCGAACCTAGCTGCTTTTCTTCTTCTAAGTAATTTGGATTAAATGGTTATACGTAAGTTTTGGAATAAATACGTTAATTTCAGGGTAGCACTTTGATGATAACACTTTATCTTTATACTTAAAAATTACTTAAAAAAGTTGTTAATATCTAAAGCGTACTATTGGGTCGAGGACTATCTAACAGATAAAAGTGCTTGGCCTAAACCCGAAACTTAGTCATTAATAATTTGTAAAATTGCAAAGTTGTTTGTCTAGGGGACACCGTTGATGTAGGAAAGCATATTAAACTTTTATTTGGTTGTCCTGTTTTTTTTTTCTCCTTTTTTTTCTCCTCTCTCTTTTTTTTTCTTTTCTCCCTTTGTTTCTCTCGTAATATTTTTGACATGTTTTCCTGTGGAACTACGCATGCTATTTGGTATTATATTTAATTTAATAGTTATAGCTTTATATAATGCTAGACTAAGTAGTATCATTGTAGTATTAAATATGGTTAAAAAACGACTGACTGCTGAGTTTCTTGCGGCGTTTCTTCTCGGCAGTGGTCTCCTCTTGGGAAGCGCTGGTAGATTCTTGACGTGTAAAAGTGTCCGTGCGGCCTACTTCCACGACCACGACAATTTTAGAGGCTGTGGTCTCCGCAGGTTGTGTGAGCACTGACCGGTCGATGTCGGTGGCGCGCGCCTGCTCCCTGGTGCGGCGGAAGGCGCGGCGCAGCTTGCTGAGCGCGGAGGGCGTCAGCGCCTCCAGGAGCTGGCGGGAGAGGCTGTCGTCTTGCTCGTCATCGTCACTAGGAATGAAGAAAGAAAAAACCAGTCAAGTGCTAGACGCGCACCGATGGTTCTACGCTGATTTACAGTTGGACTCAACAGTAACGCATTAATTAGATATACTTGCGACGCAATGCAATGCAATTAAATTGTTAATCTTAAATTATCGACGAATGAACATTCAGTGAATGAAAATTCTGTGTACCAACGTATCATCACGTTAAGCGGTAGGTATCAAGGTAGCACATATTAAATTAAATGTATTAACATTTAAATTGTAGTTATAATAATCACAACTAAATCAACATAAGCGTGATAAAATAGTGTGACGGTATTTTTCGATGAAAACCTTATCTGCTCGAAAATTCGTCAATTGATCACAGATTTTGCAATCAGACACCGTTGGTAATCTCTTCGAGACGAGGCAGTATGTAAGGATTAACCAATTATTACGGGAAAGCGGTCCCTTCCACGGGGAGGATCGTGAACCGACGCTTAAATCGCGAAGGTGTCAAAAGTTTTCCGTACTTTAGCTCCGGGCGATAACGTTCCTTACCTCTTACATCAAGTCCGAGTCAAGAATGAGTATGGACATTTTTACAATCATATTAAACGCCTTGTAACACAACCGTGCGTGCAAACTAAAACAAAAGCACTTTTCAATGCGAGACTGATAGGTAATAACACTAATAACATAACTCACCATAGTAAACTTTCTTCCGAGCCACTTTTCAGCGAACAACTCTTAAGGTTAACATCAAAACATTCGTCGTTTAAAGACTTAACAGACATTTTTACTCAAACATCAGTTGTTACTGTTTGGTCAATAAAACCTTGTATCAGTGTTACCCCATGTACATTTTTGTATAACAGCGTCATCACGTGGCGAGTAGTTGAACTATTGTGTTTACATCTAAGCTATATTTAATTTTGGTATCACGACGTAACTATAATATTAACACCTTGTTCATTATAGATGGCATTAAAAGCATTTTTATTTGAACTTGTCGTTCTTTAATAGGCGGTAACTTAGAAATAAAACGAAACTCCAAGCGACAGGTTTGCGATTAAAGAATAACCTACCAACAGTAAAGTACCCGGACATGGGCGCTGCTATACGCCATCTAGCGGATATTATCAGAGACGAATAAGGCTGCTGCTTGCGGAAACCAACAGATCAGATACCTATTTGACACCAGATGGCGTTACAATTTACAAACTGATTAAATAAATGTCGAAATATATGTCTCATTTACTTGTAGGCCAAGAGGAGGAGAAACTATTGAAACCGAAACCGCAGTCCTTTTTAAAACTCCATGTATTTTTTTTTAGGGTATGAAGTTAAACCAGGAACCCCCATAGTTACAGTTTCATCAAAACCATCTGTCTCTCCGTTTGTCCGCGCTGCCGTGTCACGCACAACTCATCTATCTTAAGTTAGACGAGTTACGCCTAACCACCGCGAAACGGTCTTATTTTGGATGCTTTATATGGCCCACAAACAATCGCGTAAAAATTATCGTTAATTTTTGAATTATTTGATATGACAAATTCGTTCAACTTCATTTTTTAATAACTCTGTCATGCACATCTCATCTATTTCAAGTTATAATAGTTGTGCGTGGCCGCTCACAATTTTGCGACGCTGCCACTTGTCGTTTAACGTGGAGTTAGACGAGATAGGCGCGATACAATTATTTTTAGCAATTTCATTTTAAATGTACTGATCTCGTTAATTTTTCATTAAGCACTTTGTTTTTAAGTCAAGACGATTTAATTGGTTTTAAAGATGTCAATTTTATTTAAAAAAAGTAAAAACTAATACTAACTTTTATTGTTATTATTTATCCTAATATCCTCCTAACATAGGTATTATCCACAATATAATATATGTATACCTATCACAAATAGTCAAGGCACATCACTGATAGTCACACAGTCATATCTCTTATAATTGTTAGTAAACCTATGTAGATAGACATTCAGAAGTCACATACATTTGGTTACGCAAAACTCGTTTAATTTAAGTTATAACATGACGCGTAACCACCTTTGTATGGAGCAGTGATTATGGCAAACTCATTTAACTGAATTAAAAAGGTAAATAAAGCAATAAATAATAAATAAAAAAACCTCTTGTACTAGACCCTATTTAGAGGTGATTTAGCTAGAAATAATGTGCTGATGAATTAAAATAACAATTCTATCATCATTTGTTTGTAAAAAGTTGTTTGGGCGTTTTTCTCAAAATTCAATTTTTAAATATAGATGAGTTGTGCGTGACACGGCAGCGCGGTCTAGCTCAGAGCTTCTTGATACTACAAAGCTGTAATTTGACATAATTATCCATTTCAATTACCCTAACATAGGAATAAAACAAAATCTGGAACCAAATTTCCGGGTCCCTGTGTCGGCTTGAAAGTGGAACACTTTCATTTTGTATGCAAGCCTACGATTTTCAATTGCAAGTGCGTTAGGCCCTTCTGGTTATTTTGGCTAGAGTTACGTGCCCAAAATATACAGCCAAAACTACAAAACGTAATGAAAATCTGAAAAATATATTTAATATTGTGGACCACCGGGCTGGATACCTCAGCCCAGTAGTGTTAAAAATAGTATAAATCATGTTTAGTAAAATTCGCACGGAAAACGAGATATAGAGGCGTGTTTATACGTGATCACAATAGACCGGGGTCAAAACAAAATCCCTACAAACGCTGGGCCCATCGAGTAATTTGCGAGGGATTTGTCCCGAAATATCGTGACGGGCGAAACCGCGATACGCGGCAGCCCCAAATCTATATACTGGCGGTATCTATGTATTAGAGGTAGGTAACCTACTTGTAAGTACTCACTGGTTTCCTTGGTTTCTCGGCTTCGTCCAGGGGTGCGATTTGTGTAACTGTGATGTGTGTGTGAGTGTATGTGTGGTTCACCTCCTGTTACTGGTCCAGGCAATCTTCACGGTCCCGGTACGCGGCCCAACTAGCACTCCACACCGTTCACAATACTTAATCAAAATAATCCCTGCGCCAAGGGCCTGAGGGGCCAGCAACACTCGGCGAAGCTTCTAAATTCAAAAACCCTCTTAATCCGGGGTGATTAACACAAATACAATGCAATCAAGTTAATAATCCAAAACGCCGGCCGGCTTTTTACACCTCGTTAGCAAGCAACAAATTAGACAAGTCAAGTTAACCTCACAATCTGTCAAACGTCAAGTTAATAGCACAGACTCGATGACGTCTGTCACAGATTAAAAATTACTTTCAAATCGGTTCCGAACAACCCCCCGCTCCAGGCAGATCTCGTCTGCCTGTTAATAAATGGGCAGGCGGGCCAAGCTCGCTACAGCTCGTTTCAAAACCGAATCTCCGACCATAACCTCAGCAACTCTGGGAACCCCGTCAGACCCATAAAACAAATTTACAATGCGTCCACGACGCCAATACAAAGGTAACAAATTAGATTCCTTAACCAATACAAGATCTCCAACTTTGGGAGGATCAGTTTTGTCAGTCCACTTAACGCGCTGCTGCAAAATATGCAAGTATTCTAGCGACCAGCGATGCCAGAAGCTCTGGGTCATTTGCTGTAGCAATTCAAAACGACTTAAGCGGGACGATTTTACTTCCCTGAAGGGGTATTCAGGCAGGGCGTTAAGGGGCTGACCAATCAAGAAATGACCAGGAGTCAACGCTTCCAGATCATTTGGGTCCGACGAGATAGGACAGAGGGGACGCGAGTTGAGGACGGCCTCAATTTTACAAAATACCGTTGCAAGTTCCTCGAACGTTAATATCGTTTCACCAATAACACGGCGGAGATGCGTTTTTGTAATTTTAACAACAGCTTCAAAAATACCACCCCAATGTGGACAAACTGGGGGGTCAAATTGCCACTTAATGCCCATTCGGGACATTGCAAATCTTAAAATATTTTTATCACTATTCAAGTATTGACAAACTTCGTTTAAATAACGATCAGTGCCCTTATAGTTAGTGCCATTATCAGAGCGGATCAAGGATGGCAGTCCACGGCGGGATACAAATCTACTTAGCGTCGCAAGAAACGCTTCCGTGCTGAGGGCACTTACCAGTTCCAAATGAACTGCTTTGGAGGCCAGACAGACAAACACACACAAATATGCCTTGACAGACCGAGCGTTACGAAGTTGAGAGGACTTTACCAAAAAAGGGCCGGCGAAATCCGTGCCCACACAAGCAAATGGCCGGTTCTCCGAAACTCTGTCGGATGGCAAGTCGCCCATCATCGGCTGCGTGGGTGTGGCCGTCAAACGATAACACGGCATACATTTGAAAATAATGCTACGAATAGTGCGTCTGGCAGACAGAATCCAAAATTCACGCTGCAAGATGGCTACAAGGGCATTGCAGCCCGCGTGCGCGTTAGTAATGTGTCGATCCGACACCAACAAATTCACCAAAGATCCTCCTTTAGGGAGCAACAAAGGATGGCGAGCCCCATAAGGCAAGTTCGAGTTTCGCAGTCGTCCGCCGACTCGAAGCAGACCCGATCCGTCTAGAAATGGATTCAAACGAGCAATGGGACCCTTAACCGTCAATCCTTTTTCAAGACCTTTAATAGTCGATTCGAAATGTTCGGCTTGTACTACACGAACCCAATACATCAAGGCCTCTTGGCGTTCCGAAGGCGACAAAACCGATGTCAAATCTTTATTAGTTGGGTTCCGTCCGTTGCGTATGAGACGCCGGATCCAACCGGTCACACCGATCAATTTTGACAGCGAACTGTACCTGTCCAAAAGAAGATTCAAATCATAACCAGGTTGCGTTTCCACAACGCCAACACGTAAACCTGGCAACGCCTCTGGAGAGGAGAGCCGATTCTGGGGCCAGGACGCCTCAGGGTGCGTCAACCAATCTGGTCCCCACCAAAGAGAATGGTTTACAAGTGCAGGAGCCTCGCAGCCTCGCGAAGCGCAGTCAGCGGGGTTCAATTCCCCTGGGACATGTCTCCAGATCAGCGGGGTCACAGAGCTCTGGATCTGTGAGACTCGATTCGCAACGAAAACCTCTAAGTTATGTATGGAGGTGCGGAGCCAACAAAGAACAATCTCACTATCAGTCCACGCAAAAGCATCTGAGATCTCAACTGTACGACCCAATGTATCACAAACATGATTGAGGAGTCTAGTAAGGAGGGTTGCTCCGGACAATTCCAATTTAGGAATAGTTAACCTAGTCCTGATAGGAGCCACCTTACTCTTAGCCATCACCAAATGAAGCCCTACGTGCCCGGATTGACTAATAGTCCGCAAGAATACCACGGCCGCGTAGCCTCGTTCGGACGCGTCACAAAACCCGTGGAGACTAGCTCTACATTTGCCGAACGGCAGAAAAAGTCTGGGCAAAGAAATCCGGTTCACGTCCGGAAGTGCAGAAACAATCGAACGCCATTCCCTCAACAATTCTCCCTGGAGGGGGTCGTCCCAAGTAGCTTCCGCAATCCACAACTTCTGCAAAAAACACTTAGCCAGAAAAATGACAGGTGTGATCCATCCATTAGGATCCACGCTCTGCTACCACGTCGGGGCAGTTTGACAACCACTTACGCAATTCGTAACCTCCTGACTTCAGGATAGCAATCAACTCATCCCGTAAAATCAAAGCCTCTGTAACGGTGGATGCCCCAGTGCACACATCATCGACATACACTGAATCCTGCAAGATGGCCGCCGCACGAGGATAGTTCAATCGTTCACGATGAGCCAACTCCAACAAAGTCCGGATTGCAATATATGGACTGGATTTAAGTCCGTACGTGGTAGTGTTCAACTCGTACACTCGCATCGGATCACAAGGTCGCTCACGCCACAAAATCAACTGATAACGCCGGTCATCTCGGTGCACCACCGATTGTCTGAACATCATTCGGATGTCAGCCACAAAAACAATTTGATGACGGCGGAAGTTGGTGAGGATATCCGAAATGTCCCTGTGCAGTTTGGGACCGGAGTGCAAACACTGGTTCAAAGAAACCCCATTTGACGTAGGGGCCGAACCGTCAAAAACTACTCTAATCTTGCCACCGGGAGTCTTCAAAACCGCATGATGAGGCAAGAAGTAGTGCTCGAGCGAACGCCAATCAATAGCTGAGGGTGACATATGTCTTAAAGCCTCGTACTCGCGCATAAATTCAATGTACTTACTACGAAAATCCGAATCCCTCTTCATTCGGCGCTCCATGGACAACAACCTTTTTTCCGCTAAGGCATGAGACTGACCGAGAGGGGGGCGTGCGGCCCTAAAAGGCAACCGAGTAACAAAACGACCATCAGCGAGGCGACCAGTATTATTCTGGTAGGACAATTCGCACTCCTCTTCCGCTGGATCGACTCTGGGAGCCTTGGGGGGCTCCTCGACCTCCCAGAAACGCTGGACAGCGTCAGAGAGTGAGAGCCCTACTGCAACAATTTGGTCTTCAACCCGTGGGACCGAACCCCTCAAAACGGGACCGAGAAAACTGAAACCAAAAATAGTTTGCAAAGCAATTAGACCGTATGGTTGCAAAACCCGCTTTTCCCCGGACAAGATCAAACCCAACACATCAACACCCAGGAGCAGGTCGATGGGTCCAGGTACAAACCACTGAGGGTCAGCGGGAGTCAATTCCGACACCAATTTCACCACGGCAGGGGAGATAGCCACCTGCGGGTTTGTGCCCAAAATATCATTCAATACAACGGCCTTGGTCACAATAGTTGGCCCACTATTGACAGGCGTAAAACAAACTTCAATTTCTCCCCTTGGACCCTCTACCTGAACGCCACCGACACCGTGGATGACGACAGGGTAGGGTCCGCATGGGATGCCCAATCTCTTCACCAAAAAGGACGACGCAAGACAGCCCTGGGCACCCGAATCCAAAAGGGCACGAACCAACAAAGAGTTACCCTTCGGGCCCCAGACCCTGACACAAACAGTTGGGAGAAGAACTGTCTCAGGGCGGGCGGCTGTAGTGGAAGAGAGAGTGGCAACTACCTATTGGGGGCAACCCTCATCGGGTTGCCGACAACCCTCATAGGAGTCGTCTTGACGAGCAGGCAAAGCCCAATTCGACCGCAGATAGTGTTCCACCGGTACAACCGGGCGACTCCCCGGGTAGTAGCCTATCGTGCGGCCGAACTGGGGCGGGCGGCGCTCCAAACGTGGTCGCTCGCAAAGTGGTGGGGAAAACCTGGGAGGCGTGGTGCGGCGCCGAACCGCTGCAAACCTCTCCTGCCGTCGAGGAGAGGGGGGAGGGGTTCCCCCGCCCGTGGGCGGCGAGACCTGACAATCCTCCTCTTGGGGTTGGTGGGGGTGAGAACCCCCGCCCGTGGGGGCGCGTCCAGCACCATCATCCCGATCAACCCCGTTTCGGTTGGCACACAACAGCGGGTGGTGCTTCCCACGGCAGTACGGGCAAGGCTCCGGCCTAGAACAGTCCCGCTGCAAATGTTGCCCCAAACATGAATAGCACCACCGGCGATCATTCGCAATTCCGCGCCGATCCTTGACCTTTCTGTGGAGGAATCGAGGGCACGCTGAAACAAAATGATCATCAGCATTGCAATAGGCACAGCTGCGAGAAACTTGAGCCGTCGCAAATCTAGGTGCCGGGCGGCGTGGCTCCACCACCCCTCGGGTAGGGGGGCGAGCAACAACACGTCGCTGCACCGGAGGAGGCCCCTCTGGGGCCCGCGGGGAGCCGTCAACACCAGCGTTGTCCAACAGGCGGCACTCCTCATCCAAGAATGTCAGCAGGTCCCCAAACAGCGGTAATTGTGTGGCACTGTCACCACCATGCTTTTGTTCAAAACGGACTTTTAAGTCCGTAGGCAAGCGCGACAAAACGATATGCAACAACATAAATGACCACTCGTCCACAGGCAGACCAAGGCGCCTCAACGCATTCAAGGCGATCACCATTGGATTTACCAGATCCCTTCTCAAGGTGGCAACCCTATGTATATGAGGAAGCCCCAAAATCTGAGCCACATGGGTATCCGCCAAACGTCGAATGTTGGCATATCGTTTAACCAAAAGTTCCCTTGCCGTGGGATAATTTTGGTCTGTGACCTCCAAATGGGAGACAATACCTAGGGCCTCTCCCTTTAGTGTGGAGAACAAGTAGGCCAACTTTTGACTAGGTGCCAAGTCATTCCGAGCATCTACCAGACTGGTGAACAGATCATGGTAGGCGGTCCAACATTTCAAATCCCCATCAAAATGGGGCAAGTCCAAAGTGGGCAAACGCCCAAGGAGCGCGAGTGGTGGAGGGGATCGTGTCTCCACAGTCAAAGCACCCTGCTGTACCTTGCTAGCAGCCTGAACAACACTATGCGACAACTCATAAAATTGTGTGATGTCTGTCTCAATCATATCATCTACCTTTTCACCTAAAGCCAAAAGCTCCATATAGCAGTTTTGGACTACTTCACCCCGGGCTGGTAACTCAGCTGATCTTGCCAGAAGGGCATCGATTCGGTCAGGTCGGTCAATCAGTTGAACCACTGAGGACAACCATCTCAATTCCGCCCTGATCTTGGCTGCCAACCTTGCCATGTTTACAGGGTAACAAACAAAGAAACAACACAATAAGACCCAGGTAAATAATTAACTTTAAACTATATTGTTTGAGAATACAAACCACAAAATAATATAATTTAATTTAATATTCACTACTGAACCCTGCAAAAGGTTGTTTGCAGATCCCTAATCCAATTAATATTCTATGAAGAATATATATGATTTATTTTTAAATATAATTTTAATTATATTGTTCAATACAGAACCCTAAAAATAATTCAAATTATATTGTTCAATACAGAACCCCAAAAATAATTCAAATTATGTTGTTCAATACAGAACCCCAAAAATAATTCAAACTATATTGTTCACTATTCTCATTAGATTGAGCACAATAAAAAGGTGAGATAATTATCTCCACAACAATTTATAAAACCAAGTATATAGTTTCAACACTTTCAATAAACAAAATAGCTGACCTATTATATAACCTTTTTATCAGCGGTAACTAGTCTTTTACAAATTAAACAATTACAATTAATTACAATGAATCACAAGGTGAGATTATATCTCCTCAACAACCCTTATCAAGTTAAACCTAGTTCCACTGTGGGTCAAACAAATAAAACCTACCAGCACAGTCGGGAACTAATACCTAACCAAAGTAAACAATTCAACAATTGGTTATAACAAAACCCAAGACAAAGTTAGGTATTTAGTCAGTTTGACTGCTTATACATAAATTCAACCAAAAATGTGGTTTTTAAAACCGCGCTCTGCTACCAAAACGTGATCACAATAGACCGGGGTCAAAACAAAATCCCTACAAACGCTGGGCCCATCGAGTAATTTGCGAGGGATTTGTCCCGAAATATCGTGACGGGCGAAACCGCGATACGCGGCAGCCCCAAATCTATATACTGGCGGTATCTATGTATTAGAGGTAGGTAACCTACTTGTAAGTACTCACTGGTTTCCTTGGTTTCTCGGCTTCGTCCAGGGGTGCGATTTGTGTAACTGTGATGTGTGTGTGAGTGTATGTGTGGTTCACCTCCTGTTACTGGTCCAGGCAATCTTCACGGTCCCGGTCCGCGGCCCAACTAGCACTCCACACCGTTCACAATACTTAATCAAAATAATCCCTGCGCCAAGGGCCTGAGGGGCCAGCAACACTCGGCGAAGCTTCTAAATTCAAAAACCCTCTTAATCCGGGGTGATTAACACAAATACAATGCAATCAAGTTAATAATCCAAAACGCCGGCCGGCTTTTTACACCTCGTTAGCAAGCAACAAATTAGACAAGTCAAGTTAACCTCACAATCTGTCAAACGTCAAGTTAATAGCACAGACTCGATGACGTCTGTCACAGATTAAAAATTACTTTCAAATCGGTTCCGAACAGATGACATTAGTCACATGACACTAGTTTTAGACGCTGGCTGTTTCAGTGTCGTGAACTCGATGCATGCATTGTAAAATTTGACGTTTACACGTGTAATTTTTGATGAAATTAATGTCACGGAACTACTTTCATGCCATTACTTTCGTGATGTAAATTCAGTTTTATTTTGTTTTATCCTGAGAACACATCTGGTACAGTCGAGTACAAAGACATGTATCCGCCTATGAACCTTATTACATTGCATCTTTTTGCTGTCGACTGCACATTAATATTATAATTTTAATTTCGAACTTGCCCGTCTCTTGGCGCAGGAATCATGATACGCTAAAGTAAATAAAACAGCGCTATGAACATTGTCTAATTTATTGTATATGTATACTTACAGCTAACAGTAATGCTAAACGATATATTACATACCTATAGGGCGAGCGAGATACTCGGCACGCGGACACTCAGCCAAAAAAAATAATTATATGCATTTTCGTTGTAAAACTCCAAATCCCAAAGTATTAACATCAAATTTAGTCTGTAATACTAATGAATATTGAATGATTAGATGTTTTAAAATCAAGTAAAACTCCGTTCGAAGTATATATTTGTTTGAGATAGGTAAAAAACTAATAATGTAAAAAGTATTATTTTATTTCAGTTGGTTGTGTTTGTTTTTTGGCTGAGAGTCTTTAACTGCCGTTAAATAATTATTCTCTCTATTATGCTAATAATAATCACTCAGTCCTTTACTTATACAAAATCTATGAAAACAAAGAAAATAAGAAGCCATTTTTAATCAATATAAAGACGCAAAAAATAGACATTACATTTTTGGAAAATATGTCAAAATGATTTTTTATCGCTTTGGCTTGATTTTCTAAAATAAATGCGAAATTAATTTTATAAGAATTACTTATGTAATTTTATTAAACTAAATAAATAAAAACATAACGGACGGAAGATTTCACAAAAAGCGGAATACAAAATCTAATAAAATTAAATAGGAACTATCAACCACTTCAACTAATTCATTAAAATTAAAATAAAACATTTCAGTGGCCGTCAGTTACTAAAAAAAATACAAAATTTTACAATGTATCTTAATAGGTACACATAATATTACAACTATACATTTACACATAGGTATACTTTGGGTTGAGATGCCGTATACGTTTTTCCATGTTTTCACAATTATTTTAGCGAAAAAAGTCTCGTAGAAAGAGACAAATGACTCGCTGTCACACTTACTCCCGATAAATATGAAATTTGTTATAATACTTTATTATTTGTATAAAACATTATTAACACGAGCACTAAAGCATTTTTTTGCCATTTCCCATTGCATTTACGAATAAATACATCGTAAAGTAAGCCTGAAGCTATTCTTTTGAACATTATTTAAAATCATTAATTAGTTTTGCCGTGTGGTTGCCGGCTTAGAATATTGCCACTCCATGTCTTCCCGTGGAAGTTGTAAGAGACGACTAAGGGATGAAAGGCTTGTAGCATTGTTAGGCGATGGGCTTGCAACCTGTCACTAATATTACACATGGTAAACATCTTAGCCTGTTGTGCAAAATGTGGTTATAGGGTTAACAACAAGTTTTTAGAGTTGTTACTTTAGCTTAGTTACTGTAGCTCTGCCTACCCCACTCTGGGATGAAGGTGTGAGTTTATGTATGTATGTAATTAGGTTACAAACCTAGGTCATGTTTGGATGCGTCACAATGATATTCCAGCGTGTTTATTTTAAACCACCTTGGAAAGCTTAGATTACCTACATGGTTTTAAGATTTTGTTACTGGTTTAAAACTAGGCTCTGAGGTATATTGATTTGTTAAAACACATCTTTAAATGAACACCACTGGCTCGCCAACTCTGGCGCTTTATCTTGCTAGTAGGTAGCTTAAAAAATAATCGCGTCTAGAAAAAATAGGAGTAAGATAACATTGAAGTGCCCGCATCAATAAGTTGTTTCTCTACTCGTAACTACTCTGTATTCGGAATGTCAAACAATACCTACTCTACGCGAGCTGTAAACACATCGATTATCGCTAACTAGAACTATTTAATACTTTATTATAATCGTACCTAGCTTAAGAAATAAATAGCTTATTATTTCTATCATTATTATTTATTATTGTACGAACGCGTATACATATTTTTGAATACAGCTCACATTTTCATTAATTTTATTTGTCCTGAAGGACCGTCGTCACGCGAGCCCGGTGGCGCTTGCTCCCGCAAACACCTTTCGACGATTTGTTCCTGATTCGTCATATTCCAGATTCGTCATCTTCCAAACTCGTCATTGTACAGTCAAATTAAATCGCGAGTAACACTCATCTATTAATTATCTAAAGAGGTTCTTATCATATCATTTACCACAGAGGATTTCTATAATAAATTTGTGCAGGCAAATGTACATGGTATGACGAATTTGGAAGATGACGAATCTGGAATATGACGAATCAGGAACAAATCTCGACTATGTACAATTGGTTTTGTCTTTTTACGAGATATTATTGATTAGTCAAAATCGATATATCGAATAAAATTTCACTTAAAATCAAAGTGGATATTCGAAAACATTCTTTTTAATAATTGGTTATGACTAAAATTCAACAATTTTACACAATCATCGTTGTATATTAGTTATGGGTATTCAGCGTAAGTAAACGGTCACATAGGTTCGTATCACAGATTATTCGTATAATAAAAACTATGATAGTTAACTGTACATCAATCAGGGTTTTCACTGATTCTAGATGCTTTACGAAAATTGATAAACTAATAAACAACTTTACTTCATAGTGACCTTGAAGTTTTAATTTAAATTGGCCTATTAAATTTATTGACAAGTTAACATTATTGTATGTCACGAAATGAATATTTCCACCTATATTTTGGGTTTAAGTTTGTTAAATCACCAGCGTGTAAATACTGTTATTGCACGTAAGTTCTTTGTTTTTATTTTTTCTCGTTTTTTAGGGAATGTGTGCGAAATAATAAAAATAAAACTAATTCAAACAACGCAGATCCTGCTGAACATAAGTTGGAAAGTTCTATACTTTTTCCTCTTTCCTAAAAATAACACAATAAATGTATTTGTACACATCTACCTTTCAAAACAGACAGCATACATAATTTAAGAGTCGTGTTTGACGCAACATTTTATATCATTATGTAGATCACATAGCCGATAATCATGCGTGTGACGTCGGCATATATTAGGTCTCAAAGTCACTGGTAATCTTGAAGGTGTAGTCATATAAGTCACAGATGTAGTCACAGGTGTAGTCGCCGTAGGTAGACAAGTAGTCTCAGCCGTAGCCGTAGCAATCGTGTAGTCACAGTAATCAGAAACGTAGTTGCAGATACACGACGGCTGCTAGCAAAGTTTATCACAAGGTATAATCACGCTGACTTCAACCGTAATAGACTGGTGGGTAGCCGACGATTCTGATCCGTATTGAAGTGTTGCAACGGTTACAACTTAGTTACTGGTCGCAGTTGATAATGAGGCGTATTTTAATAGTTACATGTGTAACCCCGAGTCACAGGTGTAATCACAGGTGTACGGATATAGTAGTCACAATAGTCACGATGATTACACGTAGCGTTGTAGTGATATTGGTCACAGGCGTAGTCGCCGGCTACAGACGCGGCTAGTCGCAGACGTAGTCGCGCGGGCCGGGTCAGTAGACGGGGCTGTGCGCGTCGTAGTTGAGCTGCAGGTAGGGGGGGATGGCCGCCGACAGCTCGGACGCGCGCCGGCGCAGCGCCGCGATGCTGTGCCCGCGCCACACCTCCTCCTCGCCCTCGCCGCCGTTGCCTGTACCACACACGCACTTATTATTATTATTTATTTATTATGAAAATAAGATGAAATTACATCACTTTTTTTTATTTTTTTTATTTTATGGCATGGAGAAGACAAACGAGCACACAGGCCACCTGATGGAAAGTAGAAACTGTGACCCATAGACATTCGCATTCATAAGACTGCAATGCAACCCTAAGACTGCAAATGCGTTGCCAACCCTGAGGACTAAGATCGAATGCCTCTATGCTAGTCATTTCACCGGCTGTCTTATCTGTCTTCTTATATAGGAACATAATGTCCCACAAAACCGTTTACACAGTTTGACTGTGGGATCGATCAGTCTCTACTCTCTTATTACCTATTAAGAATATAAATCTATAATGAATCTTAGCACAATAAAGTATCCTAAATTACTATAATATGTTTTTAATAAGGTAACTATACAGCTTTCTACCAATCTTTGCTTTAATGGCTTCCTGCCTGATGTCAGAGGGCAGGCTGTTGAGTATATAGGGTAGGCGTTTCTGGAGACACCTATCGCCGTAGTAATTAAAGACCCTCGGCACAACAAACTTGCCAGCCGACATCGACCTGGTATCACAAGCATCATTACGGTGTAATTGTAATTGGGTATGCTCTCGACAGCCGTGATTATTTAATACTAATAAATATTTATGCTTAAGGCTCATCGATAAAATAATATTACAAATTTTGAACAAATTACTTGTATAGGTATTGAAGTGTTATTCGAATAATCTTCTAGGATTCTCTTATACGACATCGATGTCATGAAAAGCAATGGTAACTTAAAATTCTTAAATGATTTCCAATTGGCCGAATACCATCGTCATCATCATCATTTCAGCCGAAAGAGGACCACTGCTGGACATACGGCTTCTACAAGGTTTGCTACAAGGATCGGTTGGTTTCCCGCAACCTTAGCCGTAGATTAGACTCTATTTTCTGGTGTTCATAGACACTTGTGTTTCTTTATTATTAGAATTGCTTGATAGCCTTTTAAGACAGTCAAATCCTTATGAGAAAAAAGAGAGCACTGGAAAATTAATTCTAAGCGAACGAAGTCGCTGAGATCCTGTGGGTTCTATTACGGCGTTTTGTATGAATTTTTTACGTGGCCACTAATAGCCGGTTTCTTTATGACGGATGTAATTCTGATATACACTTGCCCGCCAAACTAATTATCAAACTTTTCATGAAAATTTATTTGCAAGTGTGAAACTTAGTTTTCCGGGCCAGTATAAGTTGTGGCCAGACCACCTCTTTGCACGCCAGTAGAGCTGGCTGAGTTCAAGTTATTGTAGGCGCACGAGGTGGGTACCTGAGGCGGTGGGCGACGCGTTGTTGCCGCAGTGCATGTGCGGCGGCGTGGGCGAGCCCTCCACGCCCTGCTGCCCGATGTTGTTGCAGTAAGACATCATCGTGTCGCCTGGACAGAGACAACAGTCATTTAGCAAAACGGTGAGGGGAAGCGGAACAGCGTCGGTGGCCTAATGGTTTAGGGGGTAGACTCGTGATCGTTAGGTTCCGAGTGGTCCCTATGTACAGTCGAGGAAATTGATTCCTAGACTATTTTGGACTATGTCAAAGTGACGCAATCAATCAAAACGTAAGTGACTTCTAATGATTTTATTTACAGTGTCACTTTGACATAGTCCGAAATGGTCTACGAATCAATTTCCTTGACTGTACCGAGTGAGTTTTTGTAACATAAGTATATTACCAGATTGTGTTACAGTAAAGGAAAAATTGCGTGAGGAAACCTACACATTCGAACAGCTGAGTGTGTAAGAGAGTAATCGCACAAAAGATCTTAAAAGTACGATGTGTATCCGAAAGAGGCCCATCTGTAAGATAATATAAAAGAGGGACCAAAATCTTGGTTTCGTGAAAGCGCCAAAAGAGGTTAGTGTGCCAACGATCACGTCAATTGCCTGTGGCAATTCCAAACATTTTGACAAATTAAGTTTAATTTAAAATTTGTCGCAGAAAGTAACTCAGTTCCCCGGAATAGCTAGCTTATGGCCAGTTTGTCGATCAATGCAGTTCTCTTGTCGTGGGCTAGAGGGGGTTATATTGAAAATATATATGGACCTCAGAGCCGACTTTCCATCAAGTTTCTTGTACGCTTGTTTGTAAGTAAGTAAGTAAGTAAGTAAAACATTTATTCAGACCAATAACACACAAACAAAAACAAGGTTTAACTATAAAAATCAAAGTAATGAGTCGACATTTGCTAGTGTCATGTCATGTGCTTGTGTTTGCAGGCTTGGTCCGTTCTGTTGAGTTTGCTTGTGGTGGGTCGCGGCGCGTACGGTTAAGGTACGCTCACGTTCAAGCCGCGTGATTTACCGTTGTTTGAAGATTAACTGTTTATAACGTAGCTCACCCACGTTTTAAACCCATATCAGTAGGGGTAGTGCAGTACTCACCAAGCGAGTTGAGCGGGTAGTGCCCCTGGTAGGGCTGGCCGGAGCCCACCGAGGAGATGGGCAGCGCGGGGTTCAAGTCGGCTGACAGCTGCGGCAGCCCGCCCACGCCGGCGCCGAACCCGCCCATCGACACCCCACCCTGCGACAGCTGCCCTAGACCTGGGGCAGAACAGCATTACTTTTTACTTTTCCTTCTCGGAAATTCAATTGATCACAATCTAGATTACTTACAATCTTGTAAATACATTTTTGATTAAATACTTTATTTATTGTAGTGCTCCTGAATAGATCTAAACGAATGTTTGTACTTACATCAAACTAATTACGCATTTATTATACAGGGTGTACCAGAACTAAACGTAAAGCATAAGTGTTCCGTTCTTTCAATCTAGCAAAAACCACAACGTTTTCTTTTTCTTTACATTTTTGAATCTATTATCTTATATTTTCTATATATTTTTTCATAAGCACTATCCTCTAACCGCTGCTACGAACCAGCTCGCATCTAGCTTGTGCCTGTCGCAAAACTCATTTCTAAACTCATGAAGCAGACCAGCGATCACGAGACCTCCAGGATTATAGGACCTGTGGAGTACGATGACAAGGATCCCAGACGTCAAGGAGATCTGGCCACATTTACCAGGTACGCCTGACTACTGAAGTACAATCCTTTTACAATAATTATAAGAAAGCCTTTTCCTTACTAGTCCAGAATATAGTTTTAACTTTTTAACCTGTTAATTAGTTTAGGAGTTTTTAAAGGTGTAAATGATACTGGTAAAGCTTTTTTAACTCCTAATATTAACGTCAAGTTCTGGGGCAACATGTATGTATATTATCTTATATAATTTGATCAAATTAAAATTGGAAAAAAACGGATTAGCTGATAACTATGAAACTGCCTAACCGGATTGCGTCAAACCTGCTTAAACCACCCTAGTTAAATTACGTCCAAATCGGCCTATCCATTTGTAAATACAGACCGACGAACACTCAGACAGACCACTCTTTTTGCCTCATGGTTTTAAAATGATGATGAGACTTTACTCGTAGTCAGTCGGGCGCTGGTGCACCCGAACATGGCTTATGCAGCCGGTCTTCGCAGCGAACTCCCGTGGACACCGAGGGCACGTGAGTACGCCGCTTACATTAGGGTTTAAAATACTGTCCTCACCAGCAGGCATGGACCAGGGCCGGTCCCCGAAGACCCCTGGGTTGCACACGTCCCCCCCGAACGGCGGCAGCCCGTGGGAGGGCAGCAGCGACCCGGGCGAGCGGAACACGTTGGTGCTCTTCTTGCGCTTCTTCCACTTGGCGCGACGGTTCTGGAACCACACCTGGAACGAGCAGAACGGGGGTGAGAAAGGGTTAGATAAAATCAAAATCAAAATCAAAATCATTTACTTTAGTAAATTGGCCGCATACAGACTCTTTTATACGTCGGCACTAGACAAGACCATCATTGTGGAGAAGAAGCGCTGTAAGAAACTCCAGCAGAAGGTCATTTTTTCAAACATAAAATACAATAATACTTAAAAGTAAGTTACATTACAATTACAAGGTAATAAAGTAACAAAATATGAATTACAACTAGCACAATGAAATTTCAATAATGTAATCCATTTGTTTGATTAAAGTTTTATATAGATCGTCGACTTAGACAACGGCCTTACTATTTTACAAGGTGAAGAGTGTACACTAATGTTATTATTGTTTGTTTGTTTGCATTGAATAGGCCCCAAAACTAATAAACCGATTTGAAATTTCACTATTAGGATCCTACATTATCCCTGATGAACATAGGTTTTATTTTACATAGGTTTTTTTGTTTTATTTTTCGGCGCGAGCGGAGTCGCGGGCGACAGCTTTATTATATAAAATCGTCGTTTTACTACTATTTGATACTTATTTAGAATTGATTTTGTAACGCTTGTACTGAAAAGTTTTACGGCTTCCTTTAACATTTCAAATGGCTATTAACAGAAAGTCCCCTATGCATTATTTATGAGATTTAAATGTATTGAATTCACATGCTTACATAATATATCTACTAGGTAAACGTATAAAATCGACGCCATCTTTACTTTCCACTTTCAAAAACAACATTACAGTTGCAAATCTAAAACGACGAAAAGCCGACGCCGCGACAATCGTATTAAAAATTTACCCAGTGCAAGCGAGAGCGCGGGCGGGGAAAGAGACGGGTGTAGTCATTTGGCAACTGTCACTTTCAGTCATTATTTATGGCTGCGCGGTGTTCGCGCTCCTTTATTTAACGTTAATTCCGCGGACACCCGGACAAATAAACGTGTACAATTGCGTTCTATGCGTTTTAAAGCTGTTGGCTATTTTAGGGTTCGGTACTTTAAAAGAAAAAAGGAGCCCTAACTACGATCACTTCATTATCTATGTCTGTCAAGGCCTTCTCAGGAACGCGTGGTTAATACCACATGAAGTTGAAATTATTTTGTATAGCTTTTGCGCTCGACTCTGTCCGCTTAGAAATGTTTAACGCTGTTTGTTCGAAATCTGTCCAATTTTGCGGAATAAAAAGTAACTTATGTGCTAGTCCAGACTATAATCAATATCTGTGACAAGTTTTATCCAGATCCATTTAGCCGTTCTGGCGTAAGTGAGTGACAAACATCCAAACTTTCGCATTTATAATATTAATAACTAGTTAGTAATGTATGGAGACAACAGATTTCTAACGGCAAAGTTAAGTTTGTCCCTTAATGCAGTTTATATTTTCCTAGCAAATAGAGCAATATTAAATAAGTATTTTACAATTAGAAGAACCCTCAGTGCGCCTGACCCTTTACAAAGACTATGTTAATAAGGAGCTCATTTGCTTTGCTTTTTTGAAATATTATTTATCTCTGTACATGCCAGGCATTTTATGAGCACACTGAAAAACCAAATTAGTTCATTTTACTAAGTTTTATGGTTAAAATAGGACCTACACGTAAGTTTGGTTGAGTGAACCTCTAAAAAGGTTGAAGTAACCTTTTCAATGTGTTGTTTTTACTAAGGTCAGGTGCTAACTCAACCAAAAACTCATAGGTAGGTCCTAAAATTTAGTAAAATCAACCCATTCGGTTTTTCAGTGCATCTCCTTTTCTTATTATACTCAATCAATCAATCAATCAAATCGTTTATTGCTGGAAAGTGAGTACAAAAGGTGGTTCATAAAATATGTCCTAATCCAGAAAACATTAAAAATAATGTCCTATCTTTATGATAAACTTCATCTTAAACCTTTCAGCCGCTTATTCTTGTAATGTAAGTACTCACAAGGATGTTAAAAAAGAGAGTCAAAGAAAAGTTTTTCAATGTCTGTTGGCCAATTTTCAAAGGATATTAAAAATAAAAATACCGCTAATAAGCTTGGTGTAACATGACAGATCCCAATGAGCAGCGCTCGTCGACGTCACAGCGACCTGACGAGAGCCTCGTGAAGGCTGACTCAGCCCACGAAGTAAGCTAGGGCAAATATTTGTTCCTGAGTCTCGTTTACTTTGTATACGAGTAGTATTTATTTATCCATACAAATACGTGGCCATGATCTAAACGCTTTTCATAAAATTGATTCGATCGTCATTCGGGATGTATTGACCTAACAGAAAAGATGCCGATGCTACAGTTTAGATAGCCAAAAGATGCTTTATTAACTAGGCATAAGAACTATCTATATTGCAAGGTGGGTTAAAAAAATTCATAACTACATAACTGTGCTATGTAAAGAGACGTAAAATATTTGAATTTGATGCGTTCAAGTACCTCTTTCCGAGTATATTATATAGGAAAATGGATTTAATTAATATTAATCATCATTATTGACCATGCAACACAAACACAAACAACACACAACAACACACACAACACACAACACAAACACACACCAACACAAACAGAACACACTTTCCACTGCAGTGCTTCCCTGATCACCATCATCACCGTTATCATTATCATCATCATCATCATCATCATCATCATCGTCATCGTCATCATCGTCATCGTCATCATCATCATTATAACCTTGAAAGTTTAATATAATACAGATAGAAATAATTACCTTAAAGATATAAACCCCCGATATAAAAGCGATCCCTTTTAATTGGATGAGATCTGATGCTACTAACTCCTAAACGGCCTGTCCTATTTTCATGAAACCTAAAACTAAAAACCACCCTGGTCGAAAACTAGCTTTCTTTAAAAAACTCTCTTTTTTGTCAGTGGTTAGCAAAAAGTTATTGAAGTCTAGGCTCAGAATACATAATGGACGGACTGCACATTATTGTCTGGTCTGCACAAGCCTAGCTTACTTTTGGATAAGGTATCTTTTTTTCCACATATCCCTTGATACTCATTTATCTATTAGATAATGTACTCTCAGACATTACAAATTCATTCATTCTCACAGCCCGACATGAAAAATCACCGGGCACTTTTCTATTTGTGTCCAAACCTCGGCCGTCCCGCGGGAGCCGGGATCCCGGGAATCAATATCCTGGGAGATGACGGCCGATTTGCGCCAATCCCGGACCATTTGTCACCCGGGATCAGGCGCCGGGATCCACGGGGTTACGGCTAATCGTCTCGGTAGGAGGTGGAACTCAACGGTTTTACGTTATTCAATAAATCGCACGTTTAATCCAACAGTGACACTAAATTACGAAATATTTGAATAATGACATTATTTCAGTTAATAGTGATTAACTTTGCTGTTAATTAATCTACATTATACACTATACTAAAGTATAAGTGTAAAGAGGAAAAATTGGATTGTTTGTTTGTTTGTTTGCATTGAATAGGCTCCGAAACTACTGCCCCTGATGAACATAGGCTATGTTTTATTTTTCTGCGCGGACGAAGTCGCGGGCAACACCTAGTTTTTAATACTCACTGTTGGATTTAACTTTATTTAATTTTTATGTTGATAAAGTTTCGACAAGCTTGTACGCTACTAGAGTGTAATGGAAAAAGTTTCATTTCAGTAGCATAAGTTTACCAATTTATAACTGCATAACATTAGCACAGTCAACAAAGAGCGGATTTAATATCTCTTTGTAGTAGACTGTAGGTACAATCGGTAAAATGAAACCCACCGTGGAACTTTGTCATTGTGATATTATAAAATAATTAGTTTGACACTTCTTATGTTTTGATTCATACCGTCACTGTGATACAGTTCTATTGCGCATCGGAGTTTAATTTTGGCGATAGTAATACGAAAGAGTAATATGCAGTGGTTATCCATGCATCTTTCAGAAATACAAAGTCCTCTTTTTTCAATTCCCTTTCTCGATAAAGTTCGAGCAGTAAAAAACTTAACTTCATACTTAAAACCAAGGTGTGGATACGTAATCAAACAGTAAAGTTACCCCTTTTACTTATTATACGGACGTGTCATAACTTGTTAATTAACACATTGTATAAGTCAATTAAACTAGTACTCAGTACACTCACACATTTCTTTATGGAATGTAGTTTGCCAATTTGCAAGTCTGTTTTGACATACACCTTTAACATTTTGAAATCTAGTCACTCCTCACGACGCAGTTGTGACATTTACCTAAACATTGAAAAACGTTACAAAATTTCTCAAAAATAATGACCATATTTCGTGTTATGGTAAAAAAATATTTCAATAGCGAGATGTGAACCCATTACCCCGAGGTGGCAACAGCTCCGCGGCTGCCGTGTGGACCGAACCCATTAGCACCCGGGCGGGCGCGGCGTGCGACCCGGCACGGGCGGCAGCGGACGAGGGAACTGGAGCGGTAGCGGGATAGGTACCGGGAGCGGTAGCGGTAGCGATATAGCCGAGACTACTTCAAAACTGTAGACCTTTAACAGTAACGTCTTTTTTTCACGTTAAATAAAAGAATCGGCCGAATTTTTATATAAGAAAGCTTGAGTGAAAGAGTTGGTAGGTAATGCAAAGAATATATACACAGACGGATTTTATTGGGGTTTTTTTGTGTAATAAATTTGTCCGAAGGTCACTTTAAAAGATTATGAGCTCTAAACTAGCTCATAATATGTCATTTATTTTATTTTTAATCCTTATAATTCGTACACTTAAACTATTCCTATGTAAGAATAACAATATTTGTAGTCCGTATTTCCTAATCCTTATGAGTATGACCCTTCAAAAGTAAAAATAACAGGTAACTTCTGAGTAACGTCGCGCCACAGTCGACCTTGACTTATGCCTCGACTAAAGTCAAGAAAAAGCAAGCCCATTTAAAAAAATACTTAACACGAACTTTGTAAATTCTAGGTGTATTGATTCAATTTATTTTAGTGTTATTACGTAAAAATAAATTTATTAATTATGGTATTTAGTCTTAATTGAGATAACTTTAAGTACTAACATAGTTTTTTGGAATTTACTAACAAATTATGGAGTCTTTTATTTGAAATAAACTATTTATTATTATTATTATATTATTATTTACCAGCGCGATAAACAGAACTTAAACAAAATTCATTCGTGTTCACGTCTACGGATAAACCCCTATCGGACAGATTATAAACCCAAGCTTAAGTTGACCCGTGTGTTTGTAGGCACACTCTACCGTGTGCTACCTAGGTACCTACTGGCTTTAGCCGAGCCGTTTCAACGACGAACCATGAACCAAAGTCGGTAGGAAATTTACCAAAAGAAAAATAAAAATTAAGCGCAATGTCGGGTCTACATTTTTATATTTACATTTTTTATAACCTTGCAAAAAACACAAGTTGAAAAAGAGTTTAACATGAAATCGTGGCCTCTATTCAAAACGGTAAAAAACAAATCGATTTATGCTCGGTTCCTATATTCAAGAAACGAATCGTTTACCTTACGTCTCGTTAAAATTTGACACATTTTGTACGTAGCAAAGTCAAATTTTAACGAGACGTAAGGAAAACGATTCGTTTCTTAAATATAGGAACCGGGCATTAGACCCTGTTATCGTAGTATTGTCAACGTTTTGATAGCCCTTATTTACTTCTTATCGCCACTTGCACGAAAAGTTTAACCCTGGGTTAAGACACTTAGGGCCACTTGCACGAAAAGTTTAACCCTGGGTTAAGACTAAGACACTAACGCCCACTTGCGTGGACCAGAGTTAGCGTCTTAACCCGAGGTTAGGCGGCAAACCACGTACAAAAGTAGACGCTTAACTCTGGGTTAAGGGCTAACTCTGGTCCGCGCAAGTCCGCCTAATGCGGAAGTCCGCCTAATGCGGACTTGCGCGGACCAGAGTTAGCCCTTAACCCAGAGTTAAGCGTCTACTTTTGTACGTGGTTTGCCGCCTAACCTCGGGTTAAGACGCTAACTCTGGTCCACGCAAGTGGGCCTAACTCGAGTTAAAATGATAGTTCTCGTATGAATCTTACGTCTACTAAGTCGAGTTAGTGTCTTAACCCAGGGTTAAACTTTTCGTGCAAGTGGCCCTTAGTGATGGCGGCCGACTTAAAAACGATTCCATAACCGGTCAAATACGATTTGTATTTTACAGCTTGGAATAGAGGCACAAACAAGTACCTATGACATAGATCGTCATCAAGCCGTGTGTGGCCAGTCGTAACGTTTTGTATACTCCTGCCATATTTCTTATCAAACGTAAAAGAGAGTTATATAAATTACATGTTACCTATGTACAGTTAAAGACAAAAATTTGGTACCCTCCTTGCTTGATTGACTTGGACCTACAAGTCAATCTGACATTCCACAACAATAAGGTTGAGTTTCCTGTTTAGTTGCAAATGACTTGGCATCTGTAATGACATTGACGACTTCAACCATATTTCTGTTGAAATGGATCACAAATTAACGTTCGTGACTGTACGGGTCTCTATTGACTGCCATATTTATTTTTAGTCATAATGTGTTTTAAGTCATAATTTTCGCAAGTCATAACGCATTTTTCTCAGGACACGGTTATTTTTTCAGGATTTTTATAAAACTAACCTAACCTAACCTAACTAAACTACACGATAAACGTTTATTAAAAACTGTAACTTCAGCCTGAAAGAAGTTATGACAAAAAAAAGTATGACTTACAATGCATTATGACCAACGATATGTATGGCAGTCAGAGGGATCCGGACTGTAAATATGCGCAACCTGCCTTTTTATTTCGGGCACTAGCGTAAGTGGCGCTCGCCCGCTTTCTCCCACCGCTTGCGTCCGTGCGCGCGCGCACGATGCGCAAACAATGCGCGCTAACTCCGCGTTCACGCGCCGCCCCGTTGCGCGCGTGAGGCCGCCATTAGCCGTCGCCGCGCACGCCGCGTGCGTGACTCGATCTCGGAATCAGGCGCCCTAGCTTTCCATTTGTACACCTAAATCGCCTTCAGCTTGCGCTTGCATAATATATACAATGTGTTACCAGCACCCTGGCTTTTTTTAAAGTAGGTTAAAATAACGTATACCTTTAACGTAACTATGACATTAATTTAATTAATAAACAACTTTTCAGGCTTTGTTAACTTTCTAACAAAATGTTAATTGCCCGCAATGTAAAGCACAGCAATTTGACAAGTGTAAAATGACAGTCGACGGATACTTTGATTATTATGATCTGCCCCCGTACCACGACATGCCTTGTACTAAGCAACAGCGATACTGATAAGGATAAACACGCAGCACATGTACTACATTAAAAATGGACAATTAATTCTGAAGTAATTTTAATTAACTAAGAAAATTAATTCTGTAGTAATTTTAATTATTTTTAATTAATAATACTAGCAAACAATTACTAAAGCAACGTATTATCGGCAGTTTTAATAAATGCCCGCATGCCGGTAACACACTGTATATACATATCGGATCCCTTTGACTGCCATACCTTATCGTTGGTCATAATGTATTGTTAGTCATACTTTTTTTTGTCATAACTTCTTTCAGGCTGAAGTTACAGTTTTTAATAAACGTTTATCGTGTAGATTAGTTAGGTTAGGTTATGTTAGTTTTATAAAAACCTGACAAAATAATCGTGTCCTGAGAAAAATGCATTATGACTTGCGAAAATTATGACTTAACACACATTATGACTAAAAATAATTATGGCAATCAATAGAGACCCATATACCTATATAATTATGTATAGTTAGGGTAAAAAAGGTTCGTCACTTTTCGACTCTATTTCAACGCTGTTTAGGTCCAAAAGTGACGAACCTTTTTTTACCCTGACTATAAAAAACTATCCGTTTCTTAATTAGTGGTCTGCAATTTTCATTTTTCTACGAAACACTAGTGACAAACATACTGTCAGTTGCAAGTGCAAGTGTGATAGCGATATCCAGCTATTAAGAAGCTGGGAGTACTGTACTCTTACCATGAGTTACAATTATACCGTACTCGCTAGCGAGTCGAATTTTCTGTCCCATCGCACTCTATAAGAATACTGCGAGGTCTGCGAGGGACAGAGCATTCGACTCGCTAGCTAGTACGGAAATTGTATCTTATGGTAAGGGTACAGTGCCACTATTTTAGGCGGTAAAATCTAAATCGTATTTGACCTGTTATGGTTTTGTTTTTAACTCGGACGCCATTACTGTCAAGTAAATAAGAGCTATCAAAACGTTGACGATACGATATGGTTTTTACCGAGTTGAATACAGGCCCAGGGTAGTGATTCTGTAAACAACGCCGGTCGTGCGGACTGTCGAGTGATATCCAAGCGGCGAGATTAAGTAGTCCCGTCAGTGCGAACAAAACACATTGTAGCGCGTGCATTTTCAATTTAGCAGCACGATGGGTCGAACGTATAAGGCTGCTAAATTGAAAATGCACGCGCTACAATGTGTTTTGTTCGCACTGACGGGACTACTTAATCTCGCCGCTTGGTTTCACTCGACAGTCCGCACGACCGGCGTTGTTTACAGAATCACTACCCTGTAGAGATTATAAATAAATGACAAGCGTCGCCTGATTTACATTGTAAGTAGGGGACGTATGTGCATAATGTTGTATTCACGAGGTTCATCTAAACCGAAGCATAAAATACGCTGCGACTCCGATAGTTGAGTTGCGTCGAAATCGAAAAAGTAATGCAGCCATAGAGAATGACAGGACACAAATTGTTAAGACCGAATAAATAATTTGTTTTTATTTATGGAGATGATATAAAATGATATGTGTTAGAGACATTAAATATTAACAATAACTATTAGATATACAAAACCCCCGATGTAATGGCCACCCCTTCATTTAAAGCTGATATCTTTTAATCGGCCCAACCGATTTTCATAAAACCTAACTACAAACTACCGCTGGATAATTTGCTTTCAAATAAAAATCTGCATTCAAATCGGTTCTTCCGTTTAAGAGCTACGGTGGCAGAGACACACACACAAGCACAAATAATGCGCGCTACTATAATAATTCGATCGATACCTTTAGTGCAAAATCGTACTTAATGTTTTTTTTGCCAATTTAATTACGAACTCCGGGGTTAGAATAGTGCCACTCCATATCTTCCCGTGGATGTCGCAAGAGACGGCTAAGGGAATAAAGGCGTATGCTGTTAGGCGATGGGCTTGCAACCTGTCACTAACACACTGGTAAACATCTTCGCCTGAGTGTGCAAAATGTGGTTACAGGATTATCAAAAAGTTTTCAGAGTTATTGGTAATTCTGTAGCTCTGCGTACCCCACTCTGGGAATAAAGGCGTGAGTTTATGTATGTATGTATGTAATTACGAACTTATTATTGATGCACAAACATACTAATTACAATAACGTTTCAAATGTAATTAGTACAATTTGTGAACCAGGGTATCGTATATTGGTGAGATTTTAACACATTTTTCGCATTCTGTTTGTTTTTTTGCGCAGTTTGACTAACTATAAACTGTTGCTTAACGCTATGGTTACCACTACAACCACGTATTTTTTTTGCCAACCTACAAACACAAAGATAAACCCAATCCAAAACCAGCAACAATTTAAACATTAGCATATCGTTCGGCGCGTGTGTGGCCGGCCTAGCGCTTATTTAACGGCCGTGGGTATGCCCCCAGCGTGCACGCCGTCAATATCAATAGAGCTTACCGCGCTGTTTGTATCGCTTTCAGATATGCTGTAAAAATATTAAGTTGGTATCTTTAACGTTTGGGTTTGCGCACAGATCATGTTCTTAATACAAATTTTTGCATTCAGCCATTTATTTTTAGGGTTCTGTACCCGAAAAGTGCCTAATGGGACCCTATTAATATGCCTTCTTTTGAACAATAATAGATAGCTGCGTTGTTATTGCCTAACGCACTCGCAATCTCAATTGGCTTCAAAGCGGAACAATTGTTTTCATTTGTATGCAGACAAGCCTTCGATTTTCAAAATGAAAACGATTGCGATTGCGAGTGCGTTGAACAATAGCCCCTCGGGTTGACTTCTTTCCGAATACTGTGTGGTTACGGCGGATTTACTTACGAGTATTATTGTTTTCTTACGAACGTGAAATAATAAAGGTTTATGCACACTGTTAAGCTCTAGTAGTTTCTTAGGATAGCGGTGCCGTCATATAGCGGCCGTAATACAGCGGTGAATGACGTCACAAAGAACGTTGTCTATGTAAACAAAATGGCGCGGTTTCCTACAGGGCGGTGATTAACACCATAATGTCAAATAATATTATAGCCACCGTCATATTATATCCGCTATAAGACGGCACCGCTATCCTAGGAAACCAAAGCTTCACTTATTACTAGGTGAATCCTTATTAAGTACATTGATATACTAAAATGCTAGGTTAGGTTTTATAATTGTTGTCATTAGCAATATTTAAAAAACGACTGACTGTTGAGTTTCTTGCGGCGTTTCTTCTCAGCAGTGGTCTCTTGCGAAGCACTGGAAGATTTTTGACGTGTAAATGTGCCCGTGCGGCCTACTCAATGAATAAACATCTTTTATCTATTTTTCTTTAATAATATAAAGACAAAAACCCGTCTGTTTGTTTGTTCCGTGTTCACGGTTCAGCGCCTCTAACGATGTAGTAAGTGTAGCTGGCAGCATTCATCTCCTCTCTGAATTGCTAAAGTGCGACCAAAACACATTTTAACGCGTGCATTTTCAATTAAGCAGCCTTATACGTTCGATCCATCGGCAAAAACGATGCTGCTAACTTGAAAATGCACGCGCTAAAATATGATTTGTTCACACTGACGGGACTAGTTAAACTCGCCGCTTGGACATTCACTCGTTCGTCCGTTTGATCTTCGTTGTCGAGAGAATCACTAGCCAGGTAACTCCGATGACGTCTATGAGCTTCTTCGGAGAAGGACACATGGTATTTATAAACGTAAGCCAATAAACGTAAGTTTGGCGAGATGTTTAATTAAAATTGTACTTAAGTACCACACTTTTTTGGAATTAAAAAAAAAAAACGTCGGTGATACTGCGCAATCGCGTAACTATCAAATTTATGATACCTACGCGGGTGGTAGGACCTTGTGCAGGGTCCGTCCGGATCGCTACCACCATGTTATCCATTAAACTACCGCCAAACAGCAGTGTTCGCATCGTTGTGTTCCGGTTTGGGGATAAGACAACCGGTGAAATGACTAGCATAGAGGCATTCCATCTTAGCCTCAGGGTTGGCAACGCATTTGCAGTCTTAGGATTGCATTGCAGTCTTGTGAATGCGAATGTCTATGGGTCACAGTTTCCACTTACCATCAGGTGGCCTGTGTGCTCGTTTGTCTTCTCTTTGCCATAAAAAAAAAATGCATTTTGCTCCATATTTAAAATGTTACTTACGCGTTTTTTTCAGTTTCTCCGACGAAACGATATCTACACGCAAAGTCGCGGCTACACGCAAACATTATTGAGCTTGTTATTTTTTAATCGTGTAACGACAAAGCGTTGCGTGGGCGCTACTAGACCACCCGTCGACTCGATGTCGAGCGCCTCGCGCGTGTTTTATCGCGTGGGCGTGGCCGCACCACGCCCGGCATGCGGCGTGCCAAACTGTGCGACACCGCGTTACAAAGTTACAATAAATATTATAACATAATGAATAAAGAAGTGTATGTTACTACTGTTATTTAACTGACTTTTTTCTGCGAAACTGGTTTTATAGGCAAAAAGTAACCTAGTCACTTACGCCCACTTGCGTGGACCAGAGTTAGCGTCTTAACCCGAGATTAGGCGGCAAACCACGTACAAAAGTAGACGCTTAACTCTGGGTTAAGGGCTAACTCTGGTCCGCGCAAGTCCGCCTTAGGCCCACTTGCGTGGACCAGAGTTAGCGTCTTAACCCGAGATTAGGCGGCAAACCACGTACAAAAGTAGACGCTTAACTCTGGGTTAAGGGCTAACTCTGGTCCGCGCAAGTCCGCCTTAGGCCCACTTGCGTGGACCAGAGTTAGCGTCTTAACCCGAGGTTAGGCGGCAAACCACGTACAAAAGTAGACGCTTAACTCTGGGTTAAGGGCTAACTCTGGTCCGCGCAAGTGGGCGTTAGGGTGTTTAATGATTAAACTCATCTACGCATGATGTTTTTATTCCATATTCATTGTTTTATATAATTCTCGGTTAACTATTGTCATTGCCATAAGCAATATTTAAAAATGTCTGATTGTTAAGTTTTTTTGCGGCGTTTCTTCCCAGCGGTTGATTTTTGACGTGTAAAAGTGCCCGTGCGGCCTTCTTACTAAATTCACAACTTAATTTTTTTTCTATCTATTAAAGCAACAGAGTCTCTGAATTGTTATGATATTAGTTAAATAAACTGCAAGATTTTGAGCTATCGTTAAAAAAAGGAAAAAAAAGTTAAAATACTTCTTGGCATTAATAAAACATAAGAACACTTAAAAACGGACGAGTAAGTCAAAATAGTAATAATACAATGTACTAAATACAATGTAGTAGTAATATGTATGTATGTAAGGCAAACCGAAATGAGATAAAACTTTCTTTTGTGACCTAGCGACCTAAAGACCCATTTACGATTATTTTTTTGACAAATTTTACTTTTAAAGCAAAATAAATTTTACGTGCACTAAGTTGCAGGCAAACTTATTTAGTAAATAAATAATACACACACGAGAAACAAATAAGGTATTCATCATATATTCATACTTCTAACCATCCTTTTTATTTAATTTCAGCCGTAAGCCACGACCCCGACGTCGCGCAGCTAAGAACGCATTAAGATGGCGTCTAAACTTAAATTACTTTACACTGTCTCTCTAAAGAAAAATGCCAGAAGCTCCGAAAAGTTTGAGAACGCGAGCTTCCGGCTGAGGCGGAAGAGCCGGCGGAAGTTTTAGTGATGTGCTTTTACGAGCTTTGTAAACATGTCTATACATGGGAGAATTTATTAACAAGTTTAAGATAAGTAAATAACAATATTACAATTCCAAGGGCAAATTAGATCGGCGATGTAAGGTTTGTCCTGGAATGGAAAACAGCAAGGGCAGGTGTCATCTTTAAAAAAATACAATTGTCGTTTATGTAATAGTATTTTTTTACAGGTATCGTTTTGATATCGGTATCTATAAGAGAAAAGAAACCTAACTTTTTCACAAATTAGTTTTAAATGTATCACTTATTTTATTAATAAAACTCAAGAAGCTATAGAGTTGTAAACTTCGTTGGTTTTGGGGTATCTAATACGCTTATACCTAGACTAGCTGTTCCCGTGTCCACTTCGTTGGGCAAAACATTTTTTTTGAGTGAATAATTTTCCCGCTAATTCCCGTTCCCGTGGGAATTTCGGGAATTCCTTTCTTAGTGCACCTCTACGGTACCTAAGCTACGTCCCTTCCAAATTTCAAGTGCCTACGTTTAGCCGTTTAGGCTGTGCGTTGATATGTCAGTCAGTCAGTCAGTTTCTCCTTTTATATATTTAGATGAGGTAAGATTTGTTACTTCAATCAATTGTAAACTGCTGCGACGGGAAATATGTTTTTTATGGCAAGCAGACACTTACACTACGTATAGCCAAAGTTATAAATATATATACGTTCCCAAGGTGTCAAAAATATCTACACGCTCCTATGCCATTGATAATAAAGTTTATGTGTACATATATTTGGTGCGATGGCTGTATAGATTAATGCTTTTGACTATGCATTGAAACAATCCATTTTACCCTAACAACAGATTGGTACACTTCGCACGCTGCATGCTGGGTAGTGATTCTGTAAACAACGCCGGTCGTGCGGACTGTCGAGTGATACCAAGCGGCGAGATTAAGTAGTCCCGTCAGTGCGAACAAAACACATTGTAGCGCGTGCATTTTCAATTTAGCAACACGATGGGTCGAACGTATAAGGCTGCTTAATTGAAAATGCACGCGCTACAATGTGTTTTGTTCGCACTGACGGGACTACTTAATCTCGCCGCTTGGTATCACTCGACAGTCCGCACGACCGGCGTTGTTTACAGAATCACTACCCTGATAACTCATTGTTATAAAACCAACTTGGATGGGTCTCCCGGCAACCACAAACTAATTAAATGTTACATTTGTCAGTACCAGGACAGACTCTCTGCCACTTCAGTCGAAAGTGGACTTTAAGACAATGGTAACGGACTTTACACCTAACCCGCAAGACCCAAACTTTTGGCCGTATTAATAAACTAATCTCAACTCTACTGCTCCTCTCGAGATGTGTCAAAAATGTCAGTGTTCTGTGGTTTGACGTTTACTTTGACGTATCTTGTGACGGGCCTCTCAGCCGAGATGAGTTTATTAATACAGGCCTTAGTGTCGCATAAAACATTTACGCGTCATATAAATGGACTAGTCAAGTGATAAGCCGGTTGGTTCTGTGGTCTCATTGGTTTTGTATGTTTAGTTTAGTTTAGTTTATTTATTCATCAATGTAATATTACAATATTAATTGCATTGCATGTCAAAAAATACGAAATTACATTGAGATCTTCAAACACAAATACTAATAATCAAAGAATACAAAAATAAATAATAATTGTAACAACAATAATTACACATCTAATAAAATGGTCACACGTCATGGTCATACGTTTTTAAACTGCCAAAAGCTATTAGCAGTGGAGAGTTATTTAGTAGCACGGTGGGTGACGTCACGGCCTGCTATTCCAGATATATTGTTTTGACACTACGTAAAAAAAATTACTTGTCAACTAGCCTATCGTGAGCTTTTATTTTAGCATGAACAAGATTTACTTAACTTAAAAAATATTATTTTTATCGACGTCGAGGCCCAACACTAGCACGTCACGGCGCGTGCGCGTGTGTGTATCGAGCGCCCCCGCCTCGCGATCAGAATAAACGCCTATTCGCCTTTTATCTCGACCGTTATGGCGCCATATTGGCTTTATAGTGCGCGTTAAATACATTGAATGCTCGGGTTTTTCCGGGGTTACGTTTGGGAGATAAATATAACTTTACTAGTATTTTACCCTTACTTGTGTTAAAAATATAAAAAAAATTTTTTAGTATTCTTATATTATTTTAAGTAAATGTAAATGATAATTTCGAGACCCAGCTTGAGAGATTTTTGGTGTTTAGAAGATTATAACTTATGTTAATACAGTGTCGGCGGCGTTAATACAAAAGTGAATAAAACACACAAACAACACAAAACAAAACATCTTAGCCCAATTGTGCAAAATGTGGTTACAGAATTATCAAGAAGTTTTTAGAGTTGTTGGTAATTCTGTAGCTCTGCCTACCCCACTCTGGGAATAAAGGCGTGAGTTTATGTATGTATGTATGTATGAATAAAAGATTCACTTTGTTAATTTAATTACTGTTTAATTATTGTTAATTAATTAAAATCGTATCTAGCGAAGCAATATTCACTACGCATCAACAACCACAAACCAATACAACATACCGGAAGTAGGATGCTGATTTGACCGGAAACAGCGGTCATATTATAGATGAAAACGAGCAACTCACGCGAGCTCCACGGACACGTTAACGTGATGCCACAAATTCTACGATCACGAGTATCACGACCAATGCCTCCGATGTATGTATAAATATGTATGTCTGTATGTTTTCTTATGGCTCGGTAAATTCACACGAGCGCACAAACCACTTGATGGTAAGTAAGAACCCGCGGACCTAGTTTGGCTGAGTCTATATCGCGTGTCAAATGTGGGTAAAGCATCTGTCACTCTCGTACATATTTACTTGTCAGAAGTCAGAAGGTGACGGATGCCTTATCTAGACTTTGTCACGCGACAAACGCAGTCATATTAGGGCCCCTGGTGTAGGTATATGTGGTAAGGCTGGAAGAGTCGATTTAGGAAACGAATTGAGGTTTTTATTTCTTTTGATCATACGGTTATCGAATTGTTAACATTATGTGGGCTTTTATTAACTTGTACCTTTAAAAGAAGCTGTAAAGTATTAAGTATTGTTGCAAAAGCAAAATGGGTTCAAACGAAGTGGAAAACAATCTCAGGATAAACTATAACGCGGAATCGTCATCCCACTAGACCGTCACCTAGCCACAAATAAAGAGAACAATGCTTTATGGTCGAAATTGAATGAGTAATATAATGTATCTATTTATTGTACTAATTGTTACTGGATAAAGATACAATATTATTAATTAGCATACATAGGTAATTTCACTACTCTATGTAACTTCAAGGTAAGGAAATTTTTCAAAATTTTCCTACAATTATCAATAAAAAAAACTGTGCTACCTAGCGTAGTTTGGGATCCGCTGGTAACTGATGTTTTGGATACATTATTATTTTATATAATAAAATTAAAAAAGGAATTGACTTGATTTATTAAATTGTATTGACGCAGAACGTAAATGCTTTTCTGCAAATTTTCTTATAACAAGGCGAGAGTCGCGTGGCACCCGGCGGCTGTCGACGGCCGACGGGAGCTCAGACAGGGACAGAACCATATAAAAAAACGGGCAAGAGCATGTCGGACCATGCTCAGTGTAGGGTTCCGAAGCCGTTACGACAAACAAAAAACTATCTCAAAAAACTAATTTTGAATGAACTAATGATGATGTATGAACTAATTTTCGATATAAAGTTATTTGGTGTTGTCTTAGATGATTTTTAGTACTTAGGTATAAACACTTAAGTCACCTGTATCTCAGGAACTAACTAAGTTTTTTTTAGTCCTGATGGTTTTTCTTTTAAATTCGTTATAAGTATGCGCTTTCATTTAAGATATACACAGATTTTTTGTATATGTAGTTTTGGCTGTAGAGGGGCCCCATATATGTTAAGTTGAAAATGCACGCGCTAAAATATATTTTGTTCACACTGACGGGACTAGTTAAACTCGCCGCTTGGACATTCACTCGTTCGTCTGTTCGACCGTCGTTGTTCAGAGAATCACTACCCAGGACTAAACTCGTCGGCATTATATAATATATTTCAGAAATGGCAACCGATTTGTATTCTTGAGTTTATAATTTTCCAATTCTCCATGGGCCTCATTGCTCACTTACCACAAACTAAACAAACGTTTAAAAACAAATCTAGTTTACAGTAAACCCAATAACAGGTTCATAGTCCAACCCGTAATAAATCAAGTCACCGGTGCCCCATCAGTCCGGCGGATCATCCGCAAATCGCTCGACATATTTCACCCGAATCGTTATTTATTGTCGCACGACGCCTCTGCGATTTGCGACTGATTTGAGAATTGGACCCATTTTTTGCGTATTTTTGTGATGATCATTTTGATCCTGGTCTTCGTAGTGATGCTCTATTCCAAGCAAGGAAAGAGACAGAGTTTTAGCATATCATACCTTCGGTAGCACAAGGGCACAATGTACTCGTACTATATGATTATAGGGGCAATTGTGCCCTTGTCCTACCGAGAAGGTGCAATATGTCTATGTCCCTTTCTTTGTTGAAACTTGGCAAATGTTAATACTTTAGAGTAAGGCCGAAATCTGAGATAAGTTTGTAGCGAAAAGTCATAGAAAACTGTATCTCATTATTAGACTTTGTTCTTTAATAGGTAGTTAGTATTTAAGTCAACATCCATCCATCTATCCATACTGACTGAACGGTTAAACGGAACCTAATTAAGCTAACATTTTTTTAAACGTTTCACTAATTGGAATCTATACGTCATTAGGTTTTATTAAATTTTAATAACAAAACTAGTTACAAAACTTACAAATAATAAACCTCCGCAAGAACTATAAAATACTATAGTTGGTCCTGCGTAGTTATTCTCTCAACAACGACGGTCGGACGGACGAACGAGTGAATGTCCAAGCGGCGAGTTTAAGTAGTCCCTTCAGTGCGAACAAAACATGTTTCAATTTAACAGCATGGTTTCTGCCGATGGATCGGACGTATAAGGCTTCTTAATTGAAAATGCACGCGCTAAAATGTGTTTTGTTCGCTCTGACGGGACTACTTGAAATCGCAGCTGCGATTTCGCTCGTTCGTCCGACCGTCCGTTGTTTGTGAGAGAATAACACCCCTGACTGCTTTCGAAGTTACCTACTTAAAAAAACAAACAGGCAGACTTGACCGGACGACTTTGACAGCCAATAATACAATACTATATAAATAATTATCTACATAAAATTCGTTTATTTAATACAAGAAATAACCGTTCATTATTACGAGATTAAAAACCTAAGTCAAGCGCACACACTAAGTTGAGTAAAGTTGAAGTATACAGCCTGATTCAAAAAACCTAATATCTCCGACGAACGGCAACAACAGACACAAAACAAGACAAAACGAAATTAAAATTTAAATGAAATCAGCACAAAGGCCGTGACAATTTAATAAAAGCGACTTCATTCAATTTGGCCCGAGTTGTTGGTATTTATTCGCGAAGTTCGCGCTCCGAGCGGGCGGCGGTGGGAGGGTTAAGATTCTAATTTTACACAAGGAATTGTTTTCGTACTAAACAATTCCTTGTGTAACTTTACTCATATGCAAACATTCTGTGTGCGTCACGTTTGAGTAGGTTCGGGTCTTCGCTGAAGGCGAAAGAGTGTTTAATATAAAGTTCATTATCTATCTATATATAGTCTGTGCCAATTGAATTAGCAAAGATGTAAACGCCGATTTACTATAATTACTCGATAATCCCGTGCGTTTAAAGATCAATTGAGGTTTTAGCAGATATTTATTCACTTGATCTTAACTTTAACATTAAGTTAAAGATTAAATACTTATCAAATTTTATATAAAACACGCTGCAGTAGATTAGTAAGTGAGATACGGAAACTGTGGTGGTCGCAAGCCTCTATCCGGCTTAATCCTGCGCAAGCTCCTAGACTTCTAGTATCCGTAAGCATACAAAAACTGCCATATATTATATATTCAGCTAGGACCATTACAAAAATATTCCAGCTAGTAGTTACTATAGAGTAAAAAAACGGACCATAAAAATACCCCCAACTTGTCCCCCAAAATACCTAAGAAAGGCGCCATTAGAAAAACATAGCTTCGCTCCCCGGGCTGACAGCTACACGCAAAGAGAATTAAACCTCCCACGGGACTGCCCCGCGGTGGGGATTCATAACAATACCACTTGCAAATTTACTGGGGTTATTTAATGCCGGTAGAAAAATGGTTAGCTGGTTGGTACTGTTAAAATATTCTAGACGCAAAAGAAACGGGGCATTTTAATACCTTGTAGCAAAAACGTATTGGAAAAGGATTAGTTTGAATTTAGTGTACCAATAGCGTCAAGGTAGTAAAATGTGCAGCTACTTCTGAATTCGTCCGATATTATATTGAGTCAAACGAACTGCTTTCCGTACTTCTGTAATTTCAGGCCGTGATAACTGATCTTCAGTAAAATATCTCTTTTAATATGCGTTAATATGTACAACTTTCTATTACACAAACTTGACGATTATTTTGACCGTATTTCAATTAATATGTTAGTGATTTGATTAGAACTTTTAATCAAACTTTGTCCCAAGACTACTAAACAGTTCCCTGTATCCTGATTGCGATTAAATTAATCTTGGTATGAACGACACTTAAGTTAAGATGAAAAACCATGTATACTATTGTTTAATTCACTATTACTTAAAGAGAAACTTGGCAGGGGACTGTTAAAATTTTCCAATTCGTGGAGGAATGCCCAATCGATAAAAGCTAGATTATTTGACGTACTATTAAATGCTTACTTTTCAAAAACACACAATACGAACAACCTGTTGAAACAGTTTCATTAGGGACTTCAATTAAATGAATTAAGTACTTAAAGTTTTGTAAACTTTAGTGTAGGTATGAAACATTTCATTGAAAATAATTTGAATATATTTGTTACTTTTTTAAGAGTCATATTTTTGACTTTATTAAGTGACAAATAAAACTATTTAATGATAATAACATACTAATCACTAATGTTTTAATTTACAAACTCAACGAACAAAATTATTCATGCCAGTTATGGCATAAAATATAAAAGCAACAGATGAAAAACTTTTGATCCTATTAACTTTCTCCCTAAATAAAATCAACAATATCTAAACATTTATTAACCTCAGCGCGCCCGCGTCGCGACGGGTGCGGATTACGCACTCAATTAGACGCGTGCGAGTAATCTAGTCGGTCGTAAACGGATCGCCGGGCGCTCGCTGACTTAACGTATGCTTCTGATTTGATTAACTTTTATAGGCAGTCAAATAACTTGTTCAAAATTAGCTTAAATAGCGTTACTAGCTATTGATTTGTGAACAGTCGTTTAATAGTGAAGCGTATAAAGTATTGGCCCAAACAGTAAATCCTGAGGTACGCTGACCATAAAACGCAATGCTAATTCACTTTGGTTACGTTTGCATCATTGTAACATAAAACGAAAAGTCAATTATTGAATTGACAATTAAATCAAGGAAGAAAGACAATGTGATGTAATGCATAATCTTATTGCACACCCGCTTTTGCGTTGAATACGTACGAACTGTTCCAGTTTTTAACATGTTGTACCTAACCTGTAGCAAATGAATTCATATATCTGATTTGATTATCTTTGATTATTTCCTTAAATTTTATGCAGAATTTTCTCTGTCTGGGTATATGATTTTCCAAGTTTTTAATAAATTTGCTCTTTCATCTGCTTGTAAAAACCTGATTATAAAATTAGTTTGCCTTGTAACAAACAAAGATTGTTTTGTTGCTGCTACAACAGAAAAAACGAGTTAGGGATACAATGAAGTAGTGTCAAAAAGTATTTCTAGCATTGTTTTATTGTTTGTTTCATTCTTCTTCAACGCTGTTCAGTTCAACGCCTCAACCGACCGACTGAGATCTGCTTCAAAGATAGCCCGAAGTCAGGGGAGTCAGGGTAAAGGGTATTTTTCATCTCGGAAAATTGGTTCGTTTCTGAGAAAACAGCGATAAGCGACGAACAGAGACGCGAGCATGAGTTGGTTAAAAGAAACCTGATCCTGCTAACGATACTAACTAAAACCAGTAGCATCGCTTTCTTTTTACACCCTAATACGTGCCATAAACACTTTTCTCAATAAAAGATAATGTCCCGAAGACCGTGATTCTCCCCTCGCAATAAAGCCGGATTGCGGATCAGGAGTTAATTCCGGACCGGCTAATAGAGGGTCAGGGTTCCGGCCCTGGCGTATGAATAAATAAAGATTTTATGCCGAGATCGTGGTGTGAAAAAAATGGCGGCACAAAAGTTAGTTTTAAATTTAAAAATACATTTGGAAAGATAAATATTTAGTACTTCATTAAGATGGTCTTTTTTTCAGTTCCATTCTCATATTATTCATTATTATTATTGGATAGTATATCCCACTTAGACGGCCTATTTTATAGAAAGTTAGAAGTAATTCCAGCTATCATTAGTGCATATCTACACTATCTCCTATTTCACACAAAAATAAAACAGTTAACGGATTAAAATACAACGTAGTACTTGGCGTTGCTCATGCTTCTTTTCTACAACATGCCATAACGTATAAGTGATTGCTCTGTCAATAATGAATCGTTCTATCTGGGCCCTCTCCCTCAAAGAGGGCCAGGTGCCTGCCCCGACCACCTTGCCTATTAATATTAAACAGTAATCACCGATTACATCGGGAATGTAATCTAATTTATTTTTATACAGAATGGTTTTGTACAGTAATGGGACAAGGGGATAGCAATGTGCAGAAACTACACATTTATAAGATTACACAGATTTGATCTAAAGCAAGGCAAGCTCGCTAGCCATAATTATGATGCTAAGCGGTTTCTGAAGTGCATGGATTTATGATTGCATTTAAAATTGCAAACGAGTTACCAACTCTGACGGAGGACCCAGACAAAATTTATCTCAACGTTTAGTTAAGTAATATCATCTGCCTCACCATTATCATGTAAAGAGCTAGACATATATATAGGTATCTGCGTATACCGCGACTAAGACACGACTAAACGCCGTCATTGAGCTTATAACCACGAGCCGTTTCACTTGCCTGTCCCTTTGCTTTAAATACGCATCAACCCTCAAATCACTCTATACATAGCATTTCATCGTTGAGGATCTAACTAATGTGCTGTTCAAGACTGTAACCTGTCTCTGACCAAATATCATCCAGACCTGTTCGTTCAACTGGCGTGATTGAGTAAAATCCTCCAAAATTTCGCAATTTTATGATGACTGACTATTGAGTTTCTTGCGGCGTTTCTTCTGGTCAGTGGTCTCCTCTTAGGAAGCAGCGTTGGTAGATTTTTCTATTGTAAAAGTGCCCGTGCGGCCTAATTACAGAATAAACATATTTTATATTTTTTACTTTTAATCACTAGATTTAACATACTACTCAGTCAGTTAATAAAATAATAGAATATAATAGAAAACATAGAAAATAAAGACTTTATACGCAGGCATGGAAATAAGATTGACGTAGGTGAACGCATGACAACTCTCGTCACATTCGTCACTCATATTCATGTTGTTTGATATTATCTGAAGTAACTAACGTTTGCAGTAAGGAAAACTTACTGGCAAAAGAGACTCCGAGAGAGATCTACGCCGGATCTCAAAAAGTTATCTATCCTTTGCATCTTCCAGCTCCTGTCACCCCCCCTCCCTCTGCACCCCACCCCTAGCGGTGACAAACAAATTATTATTAGTTGTAAGTTATTGCTCGATAAATCTCTACGTGCTAATGCCCCTAATGTCGCGGGATGCGCCGCGTACAGCGATATCGATACCTCAAGTTTACAACGTGAGAAATGGCCGGAGGGTGGGATATCCTTTTTTTTAGTTTATATTAGCTCTATTCAAAATAGTTGCAGAGTTCAAGTATGGGAACTTTGACACGATATTTCAATGCATTTTGAAGAAAGTTAATAAAAGACTGTTTCGTTTCTGGTAGCGTTTAACATTATTGCATGGTAATAAATAACGTAATAGAGAATGACTAAAAGAAATAGAAAAGTTAATTCGATGGCATAAAGGGAAAGTGGCATATCATGACACTCTCGTTGATGTTAAAATGTGGCGTTTAATTAAAATAGAAAAACAAAAAGCGGGAGAGGACGAGAATCATGAGTCTAAGCGAGACTTAAGGAACTTTAAATACCGAATGGCAAAGTAAAGTAATTAAAACCGACTCGATGGCAACCACGCCGCGTAGCTGCTAAATAAAACTGTTCAAAAAGTGCTGACACATGAACAAATAAACCTATACGATGATCGTAAAGGAAGAAACAAACACAGTGAACTCAAAAATAATCCTTAAAAAGTGATCAACAGGAATCACTAAACAGCACGTCATTAAGAGACTATTTATACTCTTTGCTCGGTGGCTGTCAATAAAAACCATCCATTTTACAATTAACGCGTAGTCAGTTAAAAAAGGCTAATAATTAATGAGTATAAAAAGATTTCGCTGTCCCCGTCGCTTCGTAATGAGGTAACGTGGTATTCGCTCGAACAAGAGGCGTAATGGATGTGGAAATGGACGTGCATTCGGACATAACGGTTTTTAAACAGTTTAAGTGTTGCAGTTTAAGTTTTAAATAGCTTGATTGTGGTTCAATGGTATTTGATCGCAGTTTGAATTCAAAGCAATTTACATTAGAAATGCATTTGTTTAATTATTACCGACGAAGTGAAAAATGTTACCAACCTAAGTTGGTTACAATAATACCAAATTAACAAGAAGAACCACAAAACCATTGTAGTGTTAGAACTTCGAGAAGACATGAAATAATAAAAGAAGACTAAGAGACACTAGTCTCCTCGTTTCCAAAAGCCATGAATACAGTTTTTGTTTTAAATTTTATCTTAACCACACCCTGAACATTAACAACCTGATATCTAAAACTAACATCGATGACATCGTTTTTTATTTTAAATAATACCACGATAAGTTACACAGTTTAATTTATTAAATTTATCGACATAATAGTCGAGTGACCGCGGCGTCCCCTCCCTGCGCCGTACATCTTTTTAATAATGAAAGGCTTTGGTAAACAGCGCGAGCGGCTTTATTCTATATTTGTTTTATTTCCCCCTAATTGTGTGTTAATGAAGTCGCGAATAAAAATGCATTTTGATTGCAACATTAAAACGGACTACTTTTGTTGGAAATAATTTATATTTTAATACTACCGCAAAAAAAACGATTTTGGTTTGAATGCAGCACCTACGTGTGAAAATATAATTTAAAAAAAACAGTCGGTGTAGAAAATCCTATAAAAAGTAAAGAATAATAAGTATAAGTTTAATTATAAGCAGGTAGCAAGCCAGTAGTTTAATTATAAGTATGCATTAATATTTTCATTCAAGCATCGCCACGTCGAAGACCGCTAAGTACCTGGGGTTTTTTATATTATTTATTATTGTTATTTATTATTATTATTTATTTATTTATTTATTTTAGGAAGACTTACAGACTAATACAGGAAAGTAAGACAGGTTTAGTTTACTAAGGCCCTGTTGTTTGATCAGTGGGGTTATTATGACCTATCTGTGCCATTCATTTTACGCTGAGAGAAAAGTCGTCCTTTACGCTCACCGTAAAATGAACTGCATAGCTAACCCCCCAGTAGTTAAACAGTATCCTGGCTGTTCCGCGAGTCGCGCGGGACTCAGCACAACTGACCGCGTAAGAAATTGTAGTTTAAAATTCCACGCAGGTGTTAGTAAATAAAAATAAGGTAGGATTAAGTAGAAATTGTAAATCAAATACTTTTAGTGGGATTTACTGAAGAAATGGTATTTTCTCGGAAACGGAGCGAACATGGGCGTATTTGCTCGGCGGCGTATTTATATAATACGGGTGCGAGCCAACAGCGGACTAGTGCTCGCAAATACGCGGCCCACATCGCGGAGACTTCACTTGACTTAGTTTACTCAAACAAAATGATTATTAGTTTATTTTTGGCATAGAGAAGATGTAAAGAAGGATTTGAGAACCAGAGACAATTGCATTCTCATGAATGAAAACGCGTTGCGTTGACTGAGGGCAAAGGTATAATGCTAGTCATTTCATCGGTTGTCTCATCCCCACGTTGGAACACAACAATGCAAACATTGCTGCTTGGCGTTAGACTAAACAAAAAGGTAGTGGAAGCGACAAGGTATAAAAAGGAACGTAGGTCATCTCTGTCCCTTTTGGGAGTTGAGGGTTGTTATGACATAACTATGCAGTTAATTTAACGGCAAGCGTAAAGGACGGAGCTATAGCAGTTATTTATATAACTCTGTCGTTTTCTCTCAGCATAAGCTAAACTGCATTGCTATGTCGCTGCTTGCTGTTTTAGAGCCTATGTCAAGTGTTTTGTTTCGTCATCTGCAGCACCCTGTACTAAAACTCTAAATACAATATTAACTTTAGACCGCTCAGATTCCTCTGTAAAATCGGTCCAAGGGCATCGGATACCTATCCTTACACGTCTCCATTGATAAAAGACACAAGAGCATTATCAGCCCACACGACATACGCCGTTTCACCGCGCGCGGGTTGTTCGCGTGTCTCCGTGAGATTCCGTCGCACACGCTCTTTTTTAGTCAACGCCAATGTTTGCGTTGTTTTTTACTTGCGCCGGAGCCGGTGTGGTCACGTTTTGTTGGTAGGTTTTGTCACCAATGAAATCACTTTTAATACTAAAATATATAATGTTGGCAGAACTATCAGTTAATTGCAAGGAAAAATCACCATCGGAAACATTATCACGGACTTCAATGCCTAACGCTCTTGCGCTCAGTCCGTCCAAATCTCTAATCGCTATCACCTTCTAATTTTTAACCTACAGTTAAGTAGCAGTTTTCGAATTGTTCGCTTTTGGTGTTGAAAAAAGACAACTGGTGGAATTACTACCATAGACGCATTCTATCTTAGTCTTCAGAGTTGGTAATGGTAATGCATTTGCAGTCTGTCTTAGGGTTGCAGTCTTGAGATTGTATTTTTGAGAATATAAAATATCTATGGGTGTCAGGTCTCACTTACCATCAAGTGGTCTGCGTAATCTATTGACTTTTTTTTGCAATCAAACAAATACATAATAAATAAGCATTACAATACATATTTATATAAACCTAAAGTAAGGAAGATTTTGTGCCTCTAAGGATGACAGACAATAGCCGGAGCCGTGTCATTCTTATAAACAATGCTCTTGTGAACTCGTGAGGGAACTTTTAACCGGTAAACTTAGTTGTCCTGAATAGAGTCAATAGATATTAATTAACTAGAGGACTCCCGTGATTTTTAACGCGTTTGTTTTTGCTGCTGTCTTCTTTCCATTGGAAAAATTAAAACGTTCTCGAGGGAATAATGATGATCGTAATCTACGCGGACGAAATCGCGGGCAGAAGCTAGTTGAAAAATATTTCTTAAAGCGCTTCTAGAAATATTCCGTCCAAATTTCAAGTCGCTAGGTTCAGCGGTTTAGGCTGTCTTCATAGAGTTAGTCAGCCTCGGAAGAGTTTTTTATTTTTATGTAAAATTAGATAACGTTTTCGTTCACGTCTTTAGTCTTTGGTCTTAAGTTTTGTCATTGAAGTAGCTCTGGTTAGGTGGTAATTTCAAACTTTGCCTTTCGCCTACGAGTAGATACGTAGGCTAACATAAACACGCGCCTTCGTCCCCAGAGTGGGGTAGGCAGAGCCACGGAATTACCTACAACTCTAAAAACTCGTTTATAACTAAATTTTTCACAATTAGGCTAAGATGTTTGTCAGCATATTATTAGTAAAATTTACAACATAAGCTAACCGGTTTATAATTTGCTGATAAACTGGCCAACACATTGTTGAAAAAAATAATGTGACAGATAAAGGCCTCGAACCATAATATTATATCTTCTTTTGATTAAGAGGAATGTTTTAAAAAAAATACAAAAAATGCTGAATTATTTCTAACTGTCATCAACACTTATTATATACATCCTGGATTCCAAAATCAAAATACAGTCACAATGAAATACATTTTATTCATCAAGTTCCATCAAGTCATAATTATGATCTCAATTTTGTTAAATGAACCACTATACTGGTTAATATCAGTACTAGTACCAGTTAAATTAGTAAAACCACTAGCAAATGTTTCATCAAATTTAATGAAACGCATAAATAAAGAACCGCCAACACTTTTACATCACGAAAAACGCAACATTTATTAAACCTAATGAAATTCTTCTCATGAAATCGTAAGAGTTAGCATTAGACGCTGAATTAGTAATATTAGCTGGATAATATAAAGAAGTCTAATAAGTCCTATGTAATACTTGAAGAACTTATAAACGCTAAATTAATGATATCAACGATATATCTCGAAAAAGTTACTTAAAGTGTTGAATTAACACAAGTATTCTAAAAAACTACTTTAATATAAAAAGAGAGTGATAAACGGGTTGAGGTGATATTTCTTCCAGACATCAGACCTAATTGAAAGAGTAAATAATTTCAGACACTATGAAATGGAAACTTTCAATAAAGAACCAGTGATAAAAGAAGAAACTATATAAATATCTAATGAAATGCAAGATATAAATGTACCATTAACACCAGGAGCTGAATCAGTAAAATGGTCAACACAGATAGCTGTTAACGACGTCGCGGCAGTTTTCACGGATTACATCCTATCAGCTGACATACCGCTAAGGCGATACGGCAGCAAGATGGTTACAGTCTCTTCATAAACATACTTGAAATATGTAACGAGAGTTTTTTTAAAGCGTGACATTTTTTTAGTCATTATTTTCAGAATTATCATAATTTACATCGGTGTCTGCTTTATCTGTAAAACTGATTTCATGTAGATAGATGTTGGATCAATCAAATACATGGACACTACGCAACCCAATGTTAAAATATTATTATAAATAAATAAATAAATAAAATAAATATCAGGGGACAATGTCACACCAATTGACCTATTCCCAAACTAAGCTCAAGTCTTGTATTATGGGTACCAGACAACGATATAAATACTTGTATAGAGAAATATATACTTAAATATATAGAAAACATCCATGACTCAGGAACAAATATTCGCGCTCATCACACTTATATCTGCCCTTACCGGGATTTGAACCCAGGACCGCTAGCTTCGTAGGCAGGGTCACTACCAACTAGGCCAGCGCGTCGTCAATATAGTTATAACCATACTATACTTTATTAATAATGGCTTCGTCTTCTTCTTCTTCTATTTTTTTATGCACGAGGAAAACCTTCCTGTCTTTAATCTCCAATAATAAATAATCTCATGGTCTCTTGACCTAACACGGTTGTCGGTTTGGCGCGCCAGTGTGTCGCGAGTGTTAACGAAATACAAATATTAGTCACCAAACGTCACAAATTAAGCCTAATTCCTACAGCAAAGCGACTTAAACAGAAACTAAGTGCTTCTACAAGCCGTATAGTAGCGCTTTACGAGCGGTATTATTATCGACTAATATAACGCTAAGGACCAATTGACGCTGATTTATATCAATAAATTGTTGTTAGGTATAACTTTGTGGTTAATATGGATAACTATTTGATTTGTTTGACTTACTTTGGAAAACCGTATTTAGCTAGTAATACGTATGGTGTTTATTTGCATATTTAGAATGGTTTAATCGCACGTTCCATCCATTCCATTTTATACTCCAAATAAGTGATATATTATTACGTTTAATGTACATTAAAAGTACCTGTAGTCATATTATTTTATAGATTTGAGTAGTTTAGAATGTCTATAAACAACATTTTAAAATTTAACAAAGATTTTATTAAAATCTATTTGTATTTTATGTTGTAGAATACACCTTACCAATTAAAGTCTTGGACTTACTTAGTTACGTTCGGCCAAATCATACAAAATATTGTATTTAATCAAAATATTTTTTTCACCCTGACATAACCTCCCAAAACAGACAAAAAAAACTTTAATAATCCGAGAGCAGTTGATCAAAAGAATGTTATTGATATTACGAGGTACGCAATCATAATTATCTGACGTCACTGCTGCGTGCCGACTGCTCATACACTGCTCGTAGTTCAATGATGACTCAATTATTAAAAAAAACTGACCAAGGAGCTTTAACGTTAATAAAATTAAAACAGTGACCAAATTCTCACTGTATATTTAATGGTTTTCTGGTCAATCATAAAACCATTGAGTCCCAACCTATTGACACCGTTTTATAGCCTATTCAGGCGATCGTCTATAAACACGGTAGTTTCAATAAAACAAGTGGTATCACCACCTTTACTTGACCTCGCAATCTAGAACGATCCAATACAGGAGACATCGCGTGTGAGGGTCAAGTGAGGCTGGTCATCTTGCGATGTTTGCCACGTAAGAGAATACGCCACAGTAAGCGACCACCCATTTGCTCTTTTAGTGCTACGTAAAAGCTTCTGTTGTTGCAACTATTAGGGTAACTAAGAGGGATAGAGTTATTTGTTAGACCGTGATAAAAATAGAATTATAAGGAAAATAATGTTTGTTGTTTATGAAGAATGGAATTCTGTTAAAGATTGATTCATTATGATCCTCTTAAGTCATCATTATTCAAGTCGGTGGAGTAACAGTCAGTTTTTTTTTTATTTCAGCTCTAGCCTTTTTACTTTCTTTAGAATATAAAACTTTTACGTTAACGACTAAAGTTTAATTTAGTATTGGTTACTTGATTATTTCATTTCAAACTAATAGCAACTAGAAGAGAGAAGCGAATGCAATGCTCTCTAGCAAAACTAGGCCATTTTTGCAGCACTGGGGGGTTATTATGACATAGTTATGCAATTCTGTTTACGCTGAGAGAAAAGGACAGAGCTATATAACTGCCATAGCTCTGTCCCTTACACTCAACGTAAAATGAACTGCATAGCTATGTCATAATAACCCCCCTGTTGTTTCTTCTAAATGGTTAGATTTTACCCTTAAATGCATAGCGTTTCGAAAATCGAACGCATCTTTAAACTTCATTTCCAAATTAGAATTTTGATAAAACTACAAATCTTACTGCATAAATTCTAAGTTTGAAATTTACTTAAAATGTTTGTTTGAAATTGAACTTTAAAATATATGATGTAAATCTACAACATTACGCATGATGCAAGAGTTAAGACGAGCAGCACACAATGTAAAAATTAAACGTAATAAATATGTTCTACTCCATTCTATTCAAAGTGTTATTGTTCGAAATCAAGCAATCAATTTGGTTTCTCCTAAGTTTGAAAACCTGCTTACATTAATCGAAAATTGACGTTTGACGTTCATTAAATCCTCAAAATAACTACAACCTCTAATCATAAAGCGGTACAAGGACAAGCCTTAAGCATCACTTTCATTTATAACATGTTAGTAAAAGACAGTGTGACGCTGACGTTGCTTTAGGTACTTTGCTGGTAGCTTACCCCGCCGAAGGTTGCCCAGGTAGCCAGGCCTGTGAAATATATCGGGCGAGTGCAACTTTTGGCCGTAACGTGCGAAGTGGAGTCGCTCAGGGCTCGATGCTAGGCCCTTACCAGTTTTTATGCATCTTTTTTAACGGATGTAAATTGTAACGGTTTTAGTGTGTTTGTTTTGGTTTCGATTTTGTATTTAAACGCGTGATTTTGCGTGGGATTTGTTTGATAAGTCTTTGATTTTAAAGCATTATTTTACTAGACGTGTAGTAGAGAGAAGTGACGCCAGAACTGAACGTTAATATAAATTTATTATAGTTAGAGTAAAGTATATGAAATAAAATAATTTTAAACCATGTTATCTTACTTAAGAAAATACACACTTTCCTATTAGAATTAATTAAGAGCTTAGTAACTTTATACAAACTGATTTCAACTGCACGTATTTTAACTATTTTATTGGAATCCCACGACAAAACACATATTGCGTAGTTCATTTTCCCAAGTAGCTCTCAGTATCAATCATCTACATAATTTTCTTATTAACAAAAATATGTTAGTCTCGTCTAGTGGTTAGGCCTAGTTATTAAAAATACATAAGTTATTTGATTGAGTTTCGGTTTTCGGCCAAAAATTGCATAAATGGCTAACCAAATTTGAATTTTATAAGTGTCACAAGATCACCAACGCGATGGTCCGACGATATTCAGAACGATTGCTGGCTTATGAACCACACTTTCTCACAACAGGATAACTTGAGAACTCTTGTGGCATTATATTAACAGGGTGCTTTCAAATAAAATGCAGCAAAAGAAATCAGAAAAATTGACAGTCAACTACACAGAGATGTAACCACCTTTATACCTTACTGCCTTGTAATAAGGGCTAAAATTGTATACATCTCGTTACAGTCGATGGCACGTATCAAATATAATTAGGTATTGCACTGACCTGCACCCGGCTCTCAGTGAGGCCGATCCGCATGGCTATCTCCTCCCTCATGAAGATGTCGGGGTAGTGTGTTTTGGAGAAACATCGTTCTAGCTCGTTCAGTTGCGCAGGGGTAAACCTGCGGAATGAGATCGCAATAAGTAGGAGGGCTATGACAGAATCTTAACCCACTGAAAAGTGAATCTGTTGGTAGTCGATTCCATTAGTTGAGGAGCAGTTTTAACAGACATTAAGCGACTTCTTACAATTTAGTGTATCTGGTATGTTTAAATTTAAACATAATGTAAAGCAATATTTTATTCTGGAGTTCTCTCCAAATATTTTTTTACTTAAATATATTTTTATTAAATGTTAAAATATACTGACTCATTAATCACGACTGACTGGATCCCAAGTAACGGCAGAAGTAGAGGCAGACCAAAAAGAAGATGGTGAGGATTGATCAGAACAAGAGATGACTGAAGAAATGAGGGAGCATACAAATACAAATACAAGCTACATCATGACAGAATATTAACTACACAGGTTTAAATAAACCTCGTTTTGTTAGTAAGAGCCACTATATGGTTTACAATATAATTACAATAACGAAGTAAGATGGGCTTAAGCAAAGTTAAATAGAAACGCTAGAAATTTACGAAGACTTGAACAAATTGGCACGTCACACTTTATAATGATTTTTATGCTCAGACAGGACAATTTCAACTCACCGTTAATATTTCTTTCATTGAATACAAAACGGACACATTCCGAAATGAGTCAGTGTTGCATTTTAAAATTAGAATCTGTTGATGTTAGATTTTTAATGCAAGAGCAATTAATTTTGGAATGTGTCCTTTTTGTATTCAATGAGCGATTTAGTGCGTCGAGTTGTAGACCAATTCAATCACCTACCTGGTCCGATGCCTTTTCTGCTTGGCCGGCTTGTCGCTGTCGGAGGCCGAGGAGGGCATGCTGACGGGCACCGTCGCCATGTGCTGCTGGTGGATGCCTCCTGGAATGGACCGTAATGTTAGGGTGGGGGGTTCAAAGTACGTCAGGGGGTTTGAGGGTTTAATTTTTTGGTTTTACTATGAAACGTTCACAGAAGCCGCGTACCGTCTACCTATACATTCAAAGCCCAAGACTGCAATCCTAAGACCGCAAATGCTTTGAATACCCTAAGGACTACGTTAAAGTTCCTCCGGAACCCAACAATGTAAACACTGCTGCTTAGCAATAGGATTGAACAAATAATAATAATATAATAACAATAATATCATACTGGAAAAGGGCCGAATCTTAAGTACCCGAAACCGACGTGCGTGCATGGCTCGATGTATGAATGTGGAAGAAGAGAAAGAGATTTGTCAGGATCGTAGCAAGTGGAAAGAAGTGGTCTCTGCCTACCCCTCTGGGAAACAGGAGTGATTTTATGTATGTATGTATGTAATTAATATTATGACAGAGACAAGTGTCAACCTTAGCGATAATTAGATCTCACAGAAACTTTTGTCAAAACTGGTTGACCACTTTCTAGGCCGACCGTACCTTGCAGCGCTACGGAACCTTCGGTGCGCGAGTTCGAATAGCACTTGACCAGTTTTTGGTTTGAAATTAGATATTAAAATACATTTGCAATGAACTATTACTTTTTTCACTTTATAAAACCTTTACGAAATTACGTGAAAAATTACATGGTTTCAAAAAATACTCGTAAGGTGCCTAGACATGTTGTTTCCGTGTACCTTTCATATGCTGCTGTTATATTTTTTATACATAGTGACACTAAGTCCACTTTAGGTACAGTCAGGGTGCTTCTTCGAACAACTTCAGCAAAAATAGACAGCCATTTATAACTTTCCTATTTTAAACTCCAACTTCCTACGCTCGAACTATTTCAAGGCGATAGTCGTGTGAAATGGAAACAAACTTTACTGTTGAGAATCCGTTGACTTTAACCGATTGTTGTGGCTATATTTGTGAGAGGCCTATCGCGTGGGCAGCATTGTAGATCACGGGAGGCCTGTGTCTGCTGGACGTGAGGCGTTTGAGCCCGTTGGACCAATAGAAGTTACCACCATAGTATCACTCTTGGGCGACTATTTAAGTAAGCCTGTCATTGTTTGCGGTTTTATGGGTGAGGGTTTACTTTTACTGGTTATTTAGTACTTAACTACTGGTAATCGTCGACGGGGGCCTATCACTTAGTACGTCATCGTGGGACTGCTAGGTTTGCTGGTTTGGTGTTCACATTACTATGATGTGGTGTGGGAATAAGACAAACCGGTAAAATTACTAGCATAGAGGCATTCCATGTTGGTCCTCAGGGGTTGGCAACGCATTTGCGGTCTTATACGGTGGCGATCTTAACATTGTAGTCTTGACAACGCAAAATATGCATCGGTCACAGTGGCATATAATAAGCTCGTTCGCCTTAAGTCACTCGTGTCTTAGTGTTCTAGATGTATATCAGTCCTTGTAGTGGCTGTTGATGGAGGACTATAGCTGTGGATTAAAGTGATTCAGCAAGGCCTATCACTGGTTTAAAATGGTTCAAGGAAGCCTTATCACTGGATTAACGGGGTTCAGGGAGGCCTATCAATGTGGTTTGAAGGGGTTCAAGGAGGCCTATCACTGGGTTATAGAGGTTCAGGGATGCCTGTAACTGTGGTTTAAAGTGGTTCAGGGAGGCCTACGCCTGCCGAGTACCTTGTAGGTGGTCGGGCCGGACGTGCGCGAGGTGCAGGCGGGCCCCGAGTGCATGGTGCCGCTCGAGCCCTGGCTTCAGCTCGTGCTTGTCCTCCCCGCACGGCTCTTTGTGACCTGGGGAAAGGAGGAGGAGTCACTCATTTGAGACAAGGGCTGGACAAGGATAGTGTGGAGACGTCTTATTTGAAAATGCAGGGATTGCACTTTTGGTGCCGATATGGCAATTTACATTATGAGATGATTAAAAATCAAATCTTGTAATTAAAGGTTGTAAATTTGGTCAGTGTATCGCGGGACCAATTCTGCATAAACGCTTTTTAAACTTTCTGAGTTCGTCGATATTCAGGCGGACGGTAGCAAAAGCATCGAGTTAATATTGAATTGTATGATTAGACACTATTCTGGCATTATTAGCTAATATATTTAGATATGTTCATTTCTGGTTATTGTTTTTCTTTAGTTTTATGTAATAATTCTTAGCTAGTTAGTACTTAATTTTTGGGGTAGAGCGCTGACTGCTGAAATACAGGTCCCCCCACCTAGTTTGGCAGCTGTGGCTAAAATATTAGCGAATTGTTTTCTGGCTAATGTAACTAGTATATGATACATGTATTTTTATAGTAAATAAAGAATTTTATTATTATTATTATGCCAGATATTTATTGTTTTTTTTGTAAATTAGGTTTTTTAAATAAAATAACAATACCTACTAATACAAAAAATAAACATTATAAAAACCTAACCCACGAGTGCCGCCGTTTATTATTATTATTACCAATAATACTCGCTGAATTAATATTTTAAAAATAATGTTGACTTAATTTGCCACTTGTAATTAAAGCAGTTTGACGATTGATTGTTATTTGAAGTTTTACTATGAGCTACAAACTATTGTTAAACTTAATTTAGAAACAAAATAATTCGCCATTTTGGAAACACAGCCTGTTTTTTTGCTTGTTATTTGTAATAATGCTGCCATAATAAACTGACATGTAATGTATATATTACCAATAAATAATTTGAATTTGAATTTGAATTTAATACATTGCAATTATTTATAAAACATTAAGCGCTTTAAATTTAGAAAGCCAAGGGTTAGTACCCAACAAATATTTTAGCGAGATTTAGACCGTATTTTATAGTGTAAAGTGAAACAAGAGCGCTATAATAGAAGCCCATGACCTGTCTATAGCAACACGCTTAGTAATGCCAAATTAAGCGCTTGTAGTCTATAATAGAACCACTAACGACTTTAGTTATTTAAGAGCGGTAGTGTCGAACTTGTTATTGCTGTTATAGAGGTAAACAATATTGTCTTAAAGGTTGTAGCGAATCTTGTAACTGTAAGATCTATAGAGGCCACTACTATCTGTTAAATAGTTGTATAATAGCGCCAGAAAACCATTTTAAACTCTAAGTGATCTGTAATAGCAATTACTTGATGCTTTCAGTTCTTTAATGGATTTAACGAAATCTTTTCTAGCACCAAATATTTGAAGTCCATAAAACTTCATTATGTTACTAAGCGATATAATGGAAATAAACAGTACTGTAGCAGATATGCTTCTTATATGTAAAGGACTTAAAATTCACTTATTTGTTGGCTTATACCGGGCCCTCATTTTGTATTAGCCAAATTTAAAATAACAAAGCAATAAAAATAAACAATCGGTGTTATCACCATTTTCGTAAAGTATTCTGGTGTATTACATCTATATGCCAATCCGAAATACTTTCATAAATTCAAAATAAAAATAAAATATTGCGATAAAAAAAACTGAGTGTAATACATTTCAAACAAAATATTCTTGCCAAATTAAAATAAATAAAATAAATAATAAATAAAATCATTTCTTATTATTAATTTCCTAAAGCTACTGGATATAGCAAACAGAAATAAGTCACATAAGTACTTATAGTCCGACTACAAGTCGCAGCATCTTGTTGAGCTGGTCGCCTTTTAAGTGCTTGCATGTTCCTTCTGTTGTTATGCTATCTTTAATTATATTATAATAACTTTTGTATCCAGGATAGTGATTCTCTGAACAACGACGGTCGGACGGACGGATGAGTGAATGTCTAAGCGGCGAGTTTAAGTAGTCCCGTCAGTGCGAACAAAATATATTTTAGCGCGTGCATTTTGAATTAAATTATAAGGCTGCTTAATTGAAAATGCACGCGCTAAAATGTTGTTCGCTCTGACGGGACTACCTAAACTCGCCGCTGCGATTTCGCTCGTTCGTCCGTTCGTCCGTTGTTTTTGAGAGAATAACACCCCTGCACTTAATAAACGTTTTTCTTTCTTTCTTTCAAATAGCGCAGTTACATAAAATAATAAAGTAACCTCGGTGACAGAACTCACACAGCCTCAGTTACATCCGTATCGCTCGTTATATAACGTATGTACTATCAGACCATTGGACCTTGACCCACCATAGAACTGTGTCACAGAGACGTTATGATTCAAGTCATAAGAAGTGTCAAACAAATTGTTTTATAATGTCACTGTGACACCGTTCTATGGTAGGTCAGGGTTCCATTGGGCTGATAGTACATCAATCCACAACCAATTAACCCAATCAATATCAATCACAGTTTTGATGCGATGCTAGCAAACTAGGTGACGGTGTCAAATTAAGGCAAAATAAGGTTTTGGTGATTGTGTTAAGACTGCGCCGAGCAAACGTCGAGCGTCCAGTGGCGTCCTCATTACTATTATTGTATTTTCTAATTAGTTTTTGTAGCGCAAGTAAAACACAATTTATGGAATACGTAACAAACTTAATAACAATTACCCTTTGAGTAGTCAGCTTAACGGGAAAAGGTGGCCACTTTTATCCGTTTAGTTGATAACTCAAAGGTGAATTGTTATTAAACTACCTACCCTACCCTATGAGTTGTGTTTTCATTTTTAGTACATAATCATACCGTTCAATTTTAATACAATTAGAAAACACAATAATAGTAATGAGGGCACCACTGTACATCCGGCGTACGCTCGGCGCAGTCTTAACCGCGCCTCGTTGAAAGTATTATGCGAATAAGATGAGAGTTAAAATATATCAATTGCTCACTAATACTAATATGACGCGTTTAATTTATTTGATGAGCGCGAGTATTTGTTCCGGATTCTTGAATGATATCTGTGTTTTTATTTTAGTATGAATTTTTCCATGTAAGTATGTTTGTTGTTGTCTAGTACTCATGTTACAAGCCTAGAGCTCAGTTTGGGACGAGGTCTATTTGTATGAGATTGTCCTTTAGATTTATTATGAGAAAATACCGAGCAAATGGAGTCTTTCATTATGACAGTGACAGAACAAAGCAATGAATTAAAGTAGTCACGTACATAATTACTAAAACAAACCAAAAGCTACGGCATCGCGGTGCAAAAACGATGTTACGAAAATGTTACATCGGCAATTAACAAGATTCTTCAAGAATTCAAACACTGCATTAAAAATAGAATCGGAATTAATATTGGAAACTCCGGAAACCATCAACAGTAGCGTGGGTAATGAATAGAGCACACAGGCTGTGGCTGTGAGAGCCATAAAATACCACAGAGTGTGGAAAAGGTCTGATCTCATGCTTGAGTCATGATGGGTTTTTAGGTTTTGAACTTCGAGTTCAATTTGTACAGAAACTTTTGATGATGCAAAATTATTATTGTAGAATTTTAATATGATGGTTATGTTGGATATTTTAATTGTCACGTGTTAAAACGGATTGACAATCGTTTCTTCGTAAAGTTTAGTTTTTAACAATCCTTTGTAAAACACCTTTATTATCAGATTAAGATTACCTTATAGTTCATACATATTCCTCCTTTTGTCTCAGTACTTAATATTGTATTGTCATTCTGATATATACCAAATTTTAGCTTCGTCGAATACATGTATATTAATATTAATTATTTTCGTGTGTACTTTCATTCTAGCCCAGTTTATCATTAATATTTAAAATTAAATGACATTAAGAGTTACTTTAAGATCTCGATTAATTTTATTATTTTTATTTCCAGGATCATGGATCCACGTACAATTATTGTACTCGTATTGCTGCATTTTTGCAACTGAAAATCATTCAGGTTTGTCAGAAATCTCCAAAGTTATAAATTTAGTACATATTCTTAGTAACTATCTAGTCTTTTAGTAGAAGATTCCCAGAATAGAGTATAATAAAATAGAAAATATTTATTTCCCAAAGATCAGAGCAAAGAAGTCGCAGCGTGAAACTGAGAACTCAAAGAACTGTTCGCAAGTCTGCGGCATGCGTGGGTAAAGTACGGTCACGAGCGTTAATTTGGGACCCATTTCAAGAAAAATATGCTTGAGGTCGTCAATGTCATTAGAGATGTCATGCCATTTGTAACTTTTAGAAAACTCAACTTTATTGTTGTAGAATGTCAGATTGACTTTGGACCTAAGGTGGGTACCATATTAAATCTCGTGACTGTACCTTTAGATCCCGGCTGGCAGGCGTCGCGTCCAGGTTTAGAACTGATGTTAAAACATTTACACCGGGACTCTACATTTAGTTAATGGCAATTAATTCGTAGTGACTATATTTCATACACAAGTTTGAATGAAAACAAGAAGCTTAAACAACCAAAACCCGACTTCAAAAGAGTGTTAATTTAAAAATATAAATACATCTATACTAATATTATAAAGCCGAAGAGTTTGTTTGTTTGCTTGAATGCGCTAATCTCACGAACTAATGGTCCAATTTTACAAATTCTTTCAGTTTTAGATAGCCCATTTATCGAAGAAGGCTATAGGCTATTATACTCACATAAACCAACAACTTCTCCAAAAACTTGTTGATAAAATAATAATAATTTAATTAAAAAACTAAAACTCGACTCCGAAAAAGAACGTAACATGTTTGGATCTTTGTTATGTAATACAGTATTAACCACCACGTGGTATTCGCTATGATGACGTAAAGACGTATGATGATGGCCAGTAGGAGGCAACGCCAATGAGTGGAACTCCATCGATAGATCGATTATTCGTAGTCAAAGCCAGGATTATTATCGTAGTTTCAACTTTATTCGACTACAAACTACGATTACGACTAATTCCTTTGTTTCGCCGTAGTCCGGTAAAAAAGGGAAAAAATTGTTTCTAAAAATGTGTCCGAATACACCGGTTAATGTGCAAAGTATGTCATTATTCCAACTTATGCATCACGAGTATTTCAGATACTAACGTCAGATAGCTACAAATTTGTTTACCTACGTAATTGATAAATTTACCACGAGTGGAGCATGTGTTTACATCAAAAGTTGTGAATACTAATTCGGTAATAATTGTGATCAAGGCCTCCTCATCAAACCACCAACGTTAAATATACCTGTAGGTATATGAGTGGAACACTTATATTTTTAAAGAACGAAATGCAAATTAAATCTTATCCATTAACCTACCGCCAAACAGCAGTGTTCGCATTGTTGTGTTGCGGTTTGGGGATAAGACAGCCGGTGAAATGACTCGATAGAGGCATTCCATCTTAGTCGTCGGGGTTGGCAACGCATTTGCAGTGTTAGGATTGCATTGCAGTCTTGTGAATGCGAATGTCTATGGGTCACAGTTTCTACTTACCATCAGGTGGCCTGTGTGCTCGTTTGTCTTCTCTATGCCGTAACAGAAAATGAAAGAAAAGGTCAAGCACGAATTCTGAGGGAACTGCGGGGCGGCGAGGTTCACGACTTTCATATTTAAAAAAAATATTACATCGTTTTTACTAGTCTGTTGAAAGGTCAACCGATATCTCCTGTTTCTATACTTTTTAATTTGGCATTATAATATATAGATATATGTATACATATATTTTCCACAAATCTACGATTTTAATTTACGTACGCCAAAATGAGTAAATACACTAGCAGAAGAGTAAATAGAGTAGCAGAAAAAAAAACACAATTTTTCCAAAAAATAACTTATTTTCCTAAAAGTGCCTTCGTTATCGCTCCCATAGAGGCTGAGTGGTAAAGTTCCATCAGGCAAGAAATAGAAAATTCAAAGTGTCGTAAAAGTACTTGGGGGGATTGACCCGACGCAACTTCGCCCATTTCCGAGATGGCGAAAGAAGTCTTAGAGCGATGCGATTTACTTTTCATTTTCACAAAAAGTGGAAAAAAATCACCCTTGTGTGTTGCAACACTTGTAACCAGGAATACACTAAAAAAAGCAGAGAATTATGCCTCCGGAGACTGCTGGAATTTGAGTCAATCCAGCATCGCGTCAGTTGGCGTGACGTCCTGCCAAAGATGATGGGCAGTTTTGTATGGACACTGGCCTAAAAACCAATAATGACAAGCCATATGCCATTTTAAAGGTTTTTTCATATTCCACAACTTTTTGTATGGCGGGAAATCTTAAATCACTGTGTGAAATATTAAAAAATGTGGAACATCCAGACGCCTATAAAGACGACTTTAGCATAATTACTTTGAAAAACCGCTGTCTTTGCATGGCGATAACTTTTTTCACACAAAGATTTCGAATCACCTGCCAAAGTAATAGTTTTACAACTAAGAATTACCTATCCGGGGACATAATCGCTTGTCCTTATTGGTCAATAGGCCAATTAGCGCACCCTCCTTTAATCGTGATGTCAGGGTCTCTTAAGTCTAAATTTTGAAAGATGCTCTGATAACAGAATCGATTTTCGATACTTATTTCATACAATCAATTTGTAGATACATTTTTATCGACAGGCATTTCCTACCGGGGGAGCACAATGTGTGTTCTTTTACATAAATTTTCGACAGTTGGTATTTTTGAAAAAGGCATTGTTTCGAACTCATAAATAAGGTATTATGAACTTGAGGGATTATGTTATGATACATTAGGCTTATTAGTTTTAGGCGTTCTGATACGCAACCTTTATAGATAATGAAAAGAAAGAAAGGAACATAAAAAAAGGCTACGTGATAATAATTAGGAGGTCGGGTTTTAGTTTTAACATTATCTTGTTTGATATTATTTTTAGTCATGAGTAGGTAGGTATTTAATTTCAGTTTTGTTAGTCAAAGTTTTAGAGTAGTTTTATTTAAATAAGGTTAAGGTATTTTTCTTGTAGACCTTTGTTTTGGCCAATTATCATTTATCGGAATAAAATTAGCAATTCATTTAAAACTCAGGGTATTATGACATGTCTATGCAGTTCTTTTTACTCTGAGCGTAAAGGACAGAGCTATAGCAGTTGTATAGCTCGGTCCTACTCTCTCGGCGTAAACTGAACTGCATATCTATGTCATAATAACCCCCCAGGTTATCGTTCATGGCGTTCGTCTCATTCTTTCAGAAACTGGGTCATTATTCGAGCGTTTCAACCCCCTCACTTTTGTCAGCATATTTTTGAAGAATTTGGCGTATATTTTGATGCCGTTTTTGGATATTTGTAAGATGTCCGGTAAACTTAGATACCTAACCAGAAACGAAATCGAAATTTTCAGCCACTTCTACAAAAATGTGACCACGAAAGTGATTCAAACGTAGTGTAGGACGCCCTCAGACTCGGTGGAGTGACGATCTTCGCGAGGTGGCTGGCAAGAGCTGGGTGAGAGTGGCCACGAATCGTGCTCGTTGGCGTGCAATGGGAGAGGCCTATGTCCAGCAGTGGACTAGTGTGGGCTGATGATTATTTATTTATTTATTTTATTTATTTATTTATTTTATTATGCGCTATAAATACTATCATCGCATTAGCTCCGAGCACATTCGCTGCGTCCGTTCCCCTCTCGGTGGCAGAGCGAATCGCCTAAACCCCGCGGCTCAGGGATTACAGCCCGTAAACCGGCGCCGGATCGACTCCCGTAAAATAAACTGCTCATTGAGGGACGATTTTGTTTATGTTGGGGTGTAATGGTAGTTTAATGTTATTGGTTTTGGGGTTAATCTGTGTGTTGGTGTTAATATGTTTGTTTTGTTTATTTAAATGTTTTAAATTAAAATCCAAAACCATTTAATAAGACTTTTTTTTCGACTGTTGATTTTTTTCACAGCTTACAATTTTTTTTTAGAAGTAGGTAAGGATTTTATACATCGTCATACATCATTATGCTAGCTCAGTTCTCTTCTTTTGCTAGCTGTCAATAGTCTGGCTCGCAACAGATAAGGAAACTAAAACGTGATCCAAAAATAAACAACTTTTATTTCGGTATAGTACACCTACCTACTTTTACCTATAAAACTTTTATGGCAAAGTATAAAGTACAGTAAATTCATCTATTTTATATTTTTTTACATAAAGCACTCGAATCGATGATATTATTATAGTACCTATGCTTCATCAGTAAACCCTTCCTGGTTATAATAAAATTTTGGAATTAAAACATTTTTGGGAATAAAATTATTTTGCACTTTTTTTTTACTGAAATTGAAATAGGATCATTAATAAACATAATTTATCCACGTAATGCGTTTCATGAACAACTTTCTTCATTCAGCGTTCTCTGTTTATGTTAAGTATATTGTAGCGTTCATAGCATAATGTTAATTTTAACTGATGAATCTCATATATCTTTTCCTGAAATATTATTTCTCGGAAAAAAATAATGTCAAGCTAGGTGCTTAGTGATAACCCACTACGGATCGTCTGTGTTCTCAATTCTATAAAAATTACATTGAATGAACTTTAACATATGTATATGACCAAATATTTTTCGTTCTTAGATCTTGTTTCTTATATTTTTCCATGTATTTAAGTATGTATTTATCTATACAAGTATATTTATCGTTGTGTACTTATCACCTGTATAAGTTTGGGGCTAGGAAGGTCAATTTATGTGAGATGGTCCTTTTTTGTTGTACAAATTAGGATAAGTGTGGACAGAAATTATTTCAAAATCTAGACACCTTTTTTATCTAGAAAATTCAGCGAGTAGGTACTAAAAAAAGGATGTTTCCTAATAATAATAATTTTAAAGTTTTACTAAGGTAAAGGTACTGAATAATCGTAGATGATTTTATTTTATCGAATAAGTTCGGCGGTTTTCTTGCTTTCCTAGTTGGCTTATCCACAGTAGGTACTAATTTTACTGAAAAAGAAAAATGAATGTATTTTTTTTTGACTAAATGCGATAGTTTGATTATGTACTAAATCTGAAAGAGCCTTTCTATTTTTTTACTGTTTGTTCTACTCTGCAGGCGGAAGTGGAGAACAAGGGAAACCCTGAAGTTGAGGTATCTGGCAAACTGCTAAGTTATAATAAAACCCTTTTGGGATATTCACTGGTAATTATTTCACTTACTAAAGTACCTAAATTTGAATATTTAATAATTATTTTTTGACAATTTTAATTGGTTCAAGATTAATGGCTTTTTGAATTCCGAGATAAGTATTATCTTATTGCATGTCTTTTAACGATATTTTTAGCTTTACTAGCATTATTGTAGAGAAAAGCACTACCACAAAAAAAAACTAAGGAAATTATTATTTTGATTTTGGCACGTCATCAAATGGGTTTTATTGGAATCATTCGTTCTAGTAAAAATGGCCTACCAGCAATAGAATTACTAAAGGACCCATTTTAAAAATCAAATTAAGAAATGGACCTGGTCTTCAATTGTTTCTGCCGTGTCTTTGTCCTTACCTCCAAGAGCTGTGGCCGTGAGGTTGTTGAGCATGGCCTCAAAAGGCCACCCCTGGCCGCCCCCTATGTCGCCATCGTGCCGGCCACCGCGCGAACCATCCCCCACCACACTGCCCTACCCACCTACCCTAAAAACCGCACCAAAAAGTCACTCGAAAAAATTCGTACCTTAATTTTATAAAGCTTTTAGGCAGTTCTATCACGACACAAGCCAGTCACAATATTCGAATTTCAAACGCGCACTTTAAAAAAATGGTGGCACTCAAAAAACTCGTCGGCACTCCCGCAAAACGTCAAAAACGACAAAATTCCAGCGAAAACTCGCCTTAATACAAAATAATTAGCGCTATATTACACCCAATTAGTTTTAATTACAACTCCGTTCAAACTTATTTACACACTTAATTTTTGTTATAAAATTAATATAACCCGTTTAGTATCAATTTGTATAAATTTGCAGTTTGATTGGTTCGCCCTTAAAATGATCGCTTAATGTGGAAACCGACTGCCGACTGCTACAAAAACAGATAGTCTCCATATTGTCTCCGACCCTCGCCCGAAAACGGAACTCCCGAAACTACAGCCGTCTCTCTCGAACGTTTCATCCCTCCCATAAGGCTGTTTCACATCCCGCATGCGTGCATCAGTAATGGATGCTTACATTTTGTTTACGTTCGATTCGAACAAACGAATAATCTATTATTTCATTCGTGCACGTATTATTGATACTAGTCTTTCGCGTTCATACAATATTCATGCACCAACTATCATACACTTCTCTCTTTTACCCCCGCTCATCCTCAACCTACAACCAGTATGTCTATCTCTCTTCCTCGCGCATTTCAAATATCGAACGCAAAACGGACCTCTCCGCGTCGACCAATGGGAGCGTTTGGAATTCACTTTGAGTCGACTAGGGTTGTCCGTTGCGAGATATTGAAATATTATCGGTATAGCTGGGCGTTACGGTTTTATTGTAATGGAAAAAACAAATAGTAGCTATAGCTGTGCTAGATAAATAAGAGCACTTGATACTGGAATATTTCAGGCACCGTCCGAGTGCGAATTCTTGTAAGTGCCTTCAATTTTCGGACGTTCTTGAATAAGGAATGCGGCCTTTTTATCGCTTATTTTCGGCCGGAGTTTTTGTGTGTTTTCGGGTTTAGTATTCGCAGCTGTATCCTTCGGCATGTTTTTTTAATCATGTTTATCGATCGAAATTTTGTAACTTAAAAAAATGGTGACTCATATTGCACGACACTGTGTAGACATAACCTTTTAGCCAGAAAATGTAACTTACTTATAGTTTGTTACATTTGTAACTCTTTTACTTTAAAATCGACTAAAAGTTTTTTTTTAAAGATGTTTAACTTAAAATATAGGTACCTAAGAAAAAGTATCTAACGGACGATTAATCCATATTTAAAATCCAGTTTTTTTTTTTAAAACAAAAACTGTCATTTTTTTGATTGATTGATTGATTCGGAAATATTGACGTCGATTCTTGATTCAAATTTCGGACGAGGTGCGGTTCGTGGGGAAAACTCGTGAGAATCGCGCGGAGTTGCTTCACCAACTACCTCTCTAGGTGGCAAGATGGTAGTACTCGTAAAGATACGGGAATTCATTACCCGTTCCAACGAAATAGACCCCCTTATTACGAGTATAATACTTCGATTTTGTAACAATATCCAAGTAAATTATTGCCTACTACTAGAATTGGAATATGATAACTTGGTCACGAAAAATAATGAATTAAAAATAGCAAATAAAAACGATGTATAGTATTAATTTATTTACGTAAGTCTAGATAAAATATCATTATCGGATTTCGTGGCAAAGATTTTATTGATATGTTATTAAAATCTATAGTGGTAAGGTTATTTATAAAATATACACGATGAATAATAAAAAATGTACGACAAAATACAAAATTAATATTTTAATTAATATATAATTCGGATCATATTTTTTTGGTAATAATGTAAAAGTTATTTTTAGGCGTAAGTATATTTAATTATTTTGTATAAGATTTATTTTCTATTTTTGATGCTACACCAATTTACACCATGAACAACACACATAAAATAATATGCTTCTAACTTATTGCTTAAAGATGAATATCTGAAATTTTAAACCCAAAAATTGACTTCCATCCCTAATTAAAGCTCATCCCCAAGTAATATTGTAGCACAAAACACATACACATGTTACTTCCCAATAATAACAACCTAACTCAAAACATATACAGTTGCATTTTCAACTTTAACTCGGAAAGCTATAGTTCGAATTAGAACAACAACTCATGTTGACTTATGGCGATATTGTCAGGCGTCATTATGTCTCAACTCGAGTGCAGCCGTCTCGCTTCCTCCAGGAATGCCATTTAATTGACTTGCTTGTTAATATCAATCTAAGTATGGCGTCCACATAAAGCGGTGGTAATTATTCCAAAATTGTATGTGTTTTTGAATGTGTTTTAGTTTATTTGCATGTTCTCATACGGTATATTTAATAACTGGTTTGTGTTAAGGACGTTGACTCGTGATCGTAAGGTACTTGCGTCGCCATGTACCAATTAATTTTCTAACTTCAGTATATTACCAGACTGAATGCTTATCGATTCTCTTAGACCTTGAGAAAATTCTAACTGTTCAGAGTGTCAGCGTGGAGTGTCCCTCGGAATCCCTAACGTTTGTCCTAACACATCGTTTTTCCGAATTTTCATTTGCCCTAAACTGATTTTCCGATGGCTCAGGCCACTTTTTAAGGTTTGAAATTATATCTTCTGCGGTTCGGTTAGGTTAGGGTTGTATTATAATAAAACTAAAAAGTTCAAAATTTTAGTGGAAATGGGTTAAGGATGAACCAAATTTCGGACAAACGGGAAACCGTCAACGTGGTGTTGTATTAATTGTAGGTATGTAAATATGGACACAAAAAATTAAATCATCAGTTAACTTTAGAGCTTGGCTCTTGTGGGTGGAATAATTGCAACTTAACTCTGTTCTTTGCCAGCTTTTTCACCTCCGAATATGAGTTTTTTTTTTTTTTTATGGCTTCGAGAAGACAAACGAGCACACAGGCCACCTGATGGTAAGTGGAAACTGTGACCCATAGACATTCGCAATCACAAGACTGCAATGCAATCCTAAGACTGCAAATGCGTTGTCAACCCTGAGGCTAAGATGGAATGCCTCTATGCTAGTCATTTCACCGGCTGTCTTATCCCCAAACCGGAACACAACAATGCGAACACTGCTGTTTGGCGGTAGGTTAATGGATAAGACGGTGGTAGCGATCCGGACGGACCCTGCACAAGGTCCTACCACCCGCACACATTGACCTTCATTGACATTGGCCTTCTGTCTTATTTTGCTAAAGAAGGTAAGCATAGGTCTTCCTCTTTCTCTATTTTCTTCCAAATTGTTCAAAACCAACTGTCATCCCGTATCAGGTGTCCCATCATCTTTGGCCTTTCTTCTACATTCTACAGTTTCTTGAATATGTCTTCTTTCGTTTTCCAAAACCTCTTCGATGGTTTTCTTTTCCGTCCAGCTAATTATTTCCATTCCTCGCCAACAGCACATCTCAAACCCTTTCAATCTTTATCTACCTGTGTTAGTGTCCAAATGTCAAAAAATAAAGAAAAGAAGAAAAATACATTTATTCACTACAGACACAAGACACATAGAAAAAAGTAAAAACAGAAAACAGCAATAAACAAGTAGTCAGTGCGTCCTCGCGGCAGTGAGTCGGACACTGGCTCAGCATAATGCTGAGGTGTTAAACACCTGCAGCGCTGATCTTCAGCCAGCTCCGAGAGTGACAGACAACACAAGAACCCAATAAGACAACAATATAAAAATTGCAATGTACGAAGGCGAACTTATACACTCAGGAGCCAAAATATCGGGTCAGAGTGCGTTTTTCATACAAACGAGTCTATTTTGAAGCCTTGGTTCCTAGCCAGGGGTTATTTTGAGTAAGGTTTAAAGGTGGGTACTCCGAGGTTCAATAGAGGAGGTCAAAAGTTCTTAAGACACCTAACTGATCGCACAATCAGTTGACACCACAGCGAGAGAGTTTTTTTTTTTTTTTTTTTTAAGTTGTAGTTTGGGTTCGCATTTGGATTTCCTTACATTTTATTGTCATTTTAGATGTTTTTCTGAACATGCACAATTCTGGCGTTAACCGAAAATTCAATCAGTTGGGTGTCCTAGGCACTCTGGAAGTCCTGTATCGATGCTCGGGGCATCCATCATCAGATTTCACTACAAGCATCCCCTGGCGAGGAACCAAGGCTTCGAAATAGCCTCGTTTGTATGAAAAATGCACTCTGACCCGATACTTTTGCTCCTGAGTGTAATTGAACTCTTTCAGCTTACCTTGCCTTGTCCTAAGTGCACAAAAAATCCTCCTCAATGCGCCTACCTTGGCCACTATTCTACTCCGCTGACCCGAATTGCCTTTAAGTAAAAGTAAGTAAATAACGTTTTCTGGAAAACTAACCTTGAATATTCCACGGATTTGTTCTCGGCGAGAATGGATCGGTTCTTTCCAGGAAGCTTGCGTCCCTGCCACCTGCCACTAACGTTCGGGGGAATTATGGACAAATGCTCAGCTTTTTGCAACGATCGTTCCAAACACGTTTTAGACGAGGTTTACTGCTTTTTAGGGTTCCGTTCCACAAACGGGCGAATGGAATACTATAGTATTACTAACAATAAGCCCATGCTGTTAGTCCGTCTGACCTGTCTTCGATCTGGATCTTTGGAGCTGTGGTATCTGTTTGTTGTTGTTGTGTCAAGTTCAGGGTGAATATTGAAATTGAATACTTAAATAAGATAATAATGAATTAAAACTGGCCAAGAATGGCGCTCATTCTTGGCCAGTTTTAATTCATTACTCTGAATATCTCGTCTGAATTTATTAAAAGACCGAGACCGAGGGCGTACGTTTTTGAGTTTTACTTGAAGTGGTCAACAATGAAATTGATTAACATCTATCTTACACAATCAATTATTAACGAATGTTAAATTAAATCTCATTCAAGCATACATTTTCTGAATGATACACCGATCTTACGAACCGCGTTTAGATTGGGATTGAGCATATTGTCGTTTTTGTATTAATACACAAAATGATATTGTCAATAGTAAACTAATTTTAGTACAACTAAGTTTTAAAGCTTCAAAAAATAAACACGAACTATATTACTTAAAATACCAACGTTGTCGTTACTTTTAGAACACCATCGTCATCAGAGTTGTCTGTATCATCAACAAAATAAATGAACAAATTTAGTGTTAAATAAATTAGAGTAGGTACGGTAAGTTATTAGAAGAACCTTCGTTTTCATTATTAAAGTATGATAAAGATAAGATTTATAATAAATAAAAAAATGTTGTTTGTGAGGTCGGTATACGGACGATAATTTTACATGATAACGTCATAAAGAAACACACAAGCCAAACGCTTAGGTCGATCGTGCCTCTCTATCGCTTGTTCCGCGCTCTCGCTTGCACGCTCGGCTCAGGCGGAACGTGACAATGAGTTATGCTTTTTCGTGAGTGCAGCCGGCGTTCATCGATTTATAAGTCGTTATCACATTAGTATTTTTTATAAAACAAATTACAACTCCCAAAAATAGAGTAAAAATGTGTAGTGACTGTTTATGATAAAGCATACTATCTATTATCTATAAGTGTCTACACTTAAAATACAGAAGATATCATAGATTGACTTAATGATTATATTTATAAATTATTAGTTTTGTTGCGCTAACGGTACTTCCGAAACCCATTCTAATCGCGGCTTGATTATACACTAGTACACTCTTGTATGAATCAGTTAATAAAACATATGACCAAACTTTTCACATAAATAGTATCTACGCTGCCTTCGGTACCCTACTCGTAGCGCTACGCCGCGCCGTAGCCTGGCTACGCCGTAGCCCTCCACATTCCTCCCCGCCTCCCCCTACCCCCACCGCTCAAAGGGAAGCGGCATTCCAACATAGGTATATTTAAACAGAAGAATTTATAAAGGATGGGCAGGTTTAGGTAATATTAAATACAGGCAGGATTTTAAAACATGTATAATAATTTGTTTGTTATGTGACTGTCTGAGGAGGGTGATGTTTTGCAGATGTGTGTACTTATTAATAACAGGGGTGTATTTCTGGTTTTTGTGATTTCCTAAAACTTAACGTGTATTCTTTTGTATCCCAAGAGATTCTTCGGCTATGTTTCCCGTATTAAGTTAAATAGTTTAATATATAAAAATCAAGCAGTCGTTTGTACAGTTTTCTATTGTTAGGATTTTTTTTTGATCTGAATTTGAATATTTTTTGATCCTCGTAACCAAAAATGTATGGGCTCATGATGTCCTATTTTTTGTTATCCTGGAGTAAGTGCGAGATAAAAAAAAGTGTCATCTGCGATTCTAGTTGATTGGTGCATGGTTCTAGTACCGACATGACGTAAGTACAGAAAAGGAATTAAATTCTTAGTCCACTTTGGACTATGTCAAAGCACATGTGCTATTTTAACAAGGGTCCGTTCATTTGACCAAAGTATGATTGATAAACGTACTATTTAATCATTTTAATTTCACTGAAACTTATTTGTACTTCAACCAGATAAAGTTCGTCAAACGATGATTAGCTAAAACATTAGTGAACAATTTATACCGTTTTTACCTTTACCTGCGCCGCCGTTACATTGAAGCACCCTCTAAAGTCCTAGTGAAGTCAAAAAGCAGCAAAATGCGTTTTATTACATTTTTAATCCCCCTGTAATTGCAACATATTGCACTCTCTCCCTACTTCAAAAAGTAATATAAGTCGTGTGCGAGAAATTAACATCAGGTAGATGTGTTCATGTCGGATATATCTAATTCATTTTAAACAAGGGTGTTTTTTCTCGTATTTTGTTTCTTTGTTATGTCAAAAGCATTTGATTGGGAGTGCTGCAGGTTCAAATAATATGTACCTACTTCCTCTAATGAAGTGACTGATGTGTACAGTTGTATTGTATGCGCGATGTATTTCCTGAAATGCTTTTCGGGGTGATATAATTTTTATTGCTCATTAATTTGATTGTCTGCATGCTTTTTACATACAGGGTATCTCTTTTTGATTGTAACTTCATCGCATCAAATTTCGTGATGTTTTCAGGATATCTGAAACTTATTTACGCGCTGGCCTAGCGGGTAGTGACCCTGCCTACGAAGCTAGCGGTCCTGGGTTCGAATCCCGGTAAGGGCGGATATTTGTGTGATGAGCGCGAATATTTGTTCCTGTGTCATGGATGTTTTCTATTTATTTAAGTATATATTTCTCTGTATAAGTATTTATATCGTTGTCTAGTACCCATAGTACAAGCCTAGAGCTTAGTTTGGGACTAGGTCAATTGGTGTGAGATTGTCCTATTAAAAAAAAAAAAAGAAAAAAACTAAGGTTAGCTTAGATTAATGAGTGGCAAAAAAATTACTCAGGCGGCGAGAAAAGCCGAAAATATGAAATGAAAATTCTGCATAATGATATGTCCATTGAAAGGGGTTTCGGTAAGAAGAGAAGAGTGCTTATGGCAAAAGCTTTAAAAAATACAGGGGTGTTATTCTCTCAAAAACAACGGACGGGCGGACGAACGAGCGAAATCGCAGCGGCGAGTTTAGGTAGTCCCGTCAGAGCGAACAAAACACATTTTAGCGCGTGCATTTTCAATTAAGCAGCCGATCGATTCAATCCATCGGCAGAAACCATGCTGCTAAATTGAAAATGCACGCGCTAAAATATGTTTGGTTCGCACTGACGGGACTACTTAAACTCGCCGCTTGGACATTCACTCGTTCGTCCACCCGTCCGTTGTTTTTGAGAGAATAACACCCCTGTATTCTTCAAAGCTTTTGCCATAAACACTCTTCTCTTCTTATCGAAACCGCTTTCAACGGACATATTTCAGAAAATCACTACCCAGGTGCTTTTACTGTCAAACTTTAAGCTACATCTAAAACAAGTTCCGATATCGTTTAGATGTCGAATATCGACTGCGTTTCCCAACTGTGGAGTTTGAGTTTTGTTATAAAACCGATATCTGATAGGCCATCATGTCTTTCAATCGTCTTTATGTTGCTGACACGGTCTTTCTTCATCTCCTCGTGGCTTAGAGACGTGACTGTGTGTGAGCGCTTGCTACTGCGCTCCAGACTGCTCGATCACACACTATGATTATAGTAAAGAAGCAAGATGAGCTAACACAAAGTGGAATAGACGCCCTGGTCACACAACCTGGACACAAGATCTTATACTAATAATAAAATAATAATAATAATAAAAATATTTATTCACAACAACACACTTAAAAAGAAAAAAAGAAAACACATAATATAATGGAAAAAAAAAAGTTTGTTGTGAAACGGTCCCAACTCAGCATTTGCCAGCTGTTAAGCCAGCGCTGGTCTTCCGTTGAGACCACTCGGTGGCAGCACGGAAGGTGACACAAACAATTTATAACAACCTAAATAAAAAACATTACATAATCTGTGGCTAAAAGGACCAGAGTCCAGGCCATAAACATTAAAAAAAATGAAATGAAAAAATGCTCACTCACATACTACTGGAATGAACGCTTGGAAGTTAAAGTACAGAAAGTAATTGGATACAGGTTGATTCTTATTGAATACTGACTAAATTACAATTAGTAACAACATATAAACTCCCCTGTATATGTATGTATAACGACGGGCTGTCCAAAATAATATTTATATTTAATATTTGATTCAATCCTATTTTTTAACCCCCGACGCAAAAAAGAGGGGTGTTATAAGTTTGACATGTAAGTCTGTGTGTGGCTGTGGCACCGTAGCTCTTAAACGGATGAGCCGATTTGAATGCGGTTTTTTTTAATTTGAAAGCTGTTTTTTTGCAGTAGTTTTTAGATTTGTTTTATCAAAATCGGTTCAGCCGTTTTTGAGATATAGAGATTTGAGAGAGTTAAAAGCCCCCGATTTAACGCCGCCATATACTGATATCTCTTAAATGGCCAAACCAATTTTCATGAAATCTTGCTATAGAGGTTTTTCTTTACAGGCTATGTTGAGTCGGGTTTTATTTTTATTTTAAATGTTGTTCTTTTGTTATTAAACTAGATAAATCTTTAAACATACCTTTATATTGCCCTGCAAATGAGCTAAAATCGAGTTCTTAGCCAAACAAACGTAATTAAAAACAATGTTAGGGTTCCATCAGCGCCGAGCCCCGATTACCGCGAATTAGCCGGAGATTACACCTCGCATTCACTTACCGCTGCAACGCGGTTACTTAAAACTAATGTCTGAGGAAAGGGACGGAAACTTCCTCGAGCCTAACTGAAGTAAATCACTTAAGGGTTGCTACTGTTGGTTCTGGGTCAAATGTACGTGTTTAGTTCAGTCGAGGCCGCAGAAACATTTCATGATTTGTGAAGCTAGTAGCGGGTGGTAGGACCTTGTGCAGGGTCCGTCCGGATCGCTACCACCATATTTTCCATTATCCTACAGCCAAACAGCAGTGTTCGCATTGTTGTGTTCCGGTTTGGAGATAAGACAGCCGGTGAATCATTCCATCTTAGTCGTCAGGGTTGGCAACGCATTTGCAGTGTTAGGATTGCATCGCAGTCTTGTGATTGCGAGCGTCTATGGGTCGCAGTGTCCACTTGCCACCAGGCGGCCTGTGTGCTCGCTTGTCTTGTGATTGCGACTGTCTATGGGTCGCAGTGTCCACTTGCCACCAGGCGGCCTGTGTGCTCGCTTGTCTTGTGATTGCGAACGTCTATGGGTCGCAGTGTCCACTTGCCACCAGGCGGCCTGTGTGCTCGCTTGTCTTGTGATTGCGACTGTCTATGGGTCGCAGTGTCCACTTGCCACCAGGCGGCCTGTGTGCTCGCTTGTCTTGTGATTGCGAACGTCTATGGGTCGCAGTGTCCACTTGCCACCAGGCGGCCTGTGTGCTCGCTTGTCTTGTGATTGCGAACGTCTATGGGTCGCAGTGTCCACTTGCCACCAGGCGGCCTGTGTGCTCGCTTGTCTTGTGATTGCGACTGTCTATGGGTCGCAGTGTCCACTTGCCACCAGGCGGCCTGTGTGCTCGCTTGTCTTGTGATTGCGACTGTCTATGGGTCGCAGTGTCCACTTGCCACCAGGCGGCCTGTGTGCTCGCTTGTCTTGTGATTGCGAACGTCTATGGGTCGCAGTGTCCACTTGCCACCAGGCGGCCTGTGTGCTCGCTTGTCTTGTGATTGCGACTGTCTATGGGTCGCAGTGTCCACTTGCCACCAGGCGGCCTGTGTGCTCGCTTGTCTTGTGATTGCGAACGTCTATGGGTCGCAGTGTCCACTTGCCACCAGGCGGCCTGTGTGCTCGCTTGTCTTGTGATTGCGAACGTCTATGGGTCGCAGTGTCCACTTGCCACCAGGCGGCCTGTGTGCTCGCTTGTCTTGTGATTGCGACTGTCTATGGGTCGCAGTGTCCACTTGCCACCAGGCGGCCTGTGTGCTCGCTTGTCTTGTGATTGCGACTGTCTATGGGTCGCAGTGTCCACTTGCCACCAGGCGGCCTGTGTGCTCGCTTGTCTTGTGATTGCGAACGTCTATGGGTCGCAGTGTCCACTTGCCACCAGGCGGCCTGTGTGCTCGCTTGTCTTGTGATTGCGACTGTCTATGGGTCGCAGTGTCCACTTGCCACCAGGCGGCCTGTGTGCTCGCTTGTCTTGTGATTGCGACTGTCTATGGGTCGCAGTGTCCACTTGCCACCAGGCGGCCTGTGTGCTCGCTTGTCTTGTGATTGCGACTGTCTATGGGTCGCAGTGTCCACTTGCCACCAGGCGGCCTGTGTGCTCGCTTGTCTTGTGATTGCGAACGTCTATGGGTCGCAGTGTCCACTTGCCACCAGGCGGCCTGTGTGCTCGCTTGTCTTGTGATTGCGACTGTCTATGGGTCGCAGTGTCCACTTGCCACCAGGCGGCCTGTGTGCTCGCTTGTCTTGTGATTGCGACTGTCTATGGGTCGCAGTGTCCACTTGCCACCAGGCGGCCTGTGTGCTCGCTTGTCTTGTGATTGCGACTGTCTATGGGTCGCAGTGTCCACTTGCCACCAGGCGGCCTGTGTGCTCGCTTGTCTTGTGATTGCGACTGTCTATGGGTCGCAGTGTCCACTCGCCACCAGGCGGCCTGTGTGCTCGCTTGTCTTGTGATTGCGACTGTCTATGGGTCGCAGTGTCCACTTGCCACCAGGCGGCCTGTGTGCTCGCTTGTCTTGTGATTGCGACTGTCTATGGGTCGCAGTGTCCACTTGCCACCAGGCGGCCTGTGTGCTCGCTTGTCTTGTGATTGCGACTGTCTATGGGTCGCAGTGTCCACTTGCCACCAGGCGGCCTGTGTGCTCGCTTGTCTTGTGATTGCGACTGTCTATGGGTCGCAGTGTCCACTTGCCACCAGGCGGCCTGTGTGCTCGCTTGTCTTGTGATTGCGACTGTCTATGGGTCGCAGTGTCCACTTGCCACCAGGCGGCCTGTGTGCTCGCTTGTCTTGTGATTGCGACTGTCTATGGGTCGCAGTGTCCACTTGCCACCAGGCGGCCTGTGTGCTCGCTTGTCTTGTGATTGCGACTGTCTATGGGTCGCAGTGTCCACTTGCCACCAGGCGGCCTGTGTGCTCGCTTGTCTTGTGATTGCGACTGTCTATGGGTCGCAGTGTCCACTTGCCACCAGGCGGCCTGTGTGCTCGCTTGTCTTGTGATTGCGACTGTCTATGGGTCGCAGTGTCCACTTGCCACCAGGCGGCCTGTGTGCTCGCTTGTCTTGTGATTGCGACTGTCTATGGGTCGCAGTGTCCACTTGCCACCAGGCGGCCTGTGTGCTCGCTTGTCTTGTGATTGCGACTGTCTATGGGTCGCAGTGTCCACTTGCCACCAGGCGGCCTGTGTGCTCGCTTGTCTTGTGATTGCGACTGTCTATGGGTCGCAGTGTCCACTTGCCACCAGGCGGCCTGTGTGCTCGCTTGTCTTGTGATTGCGACTGTCTATGGGTCGCAGTGTCCACTTGCCACCAGGCGGCCTGTGTGCTCGCTTGTCTTGTGATTGCGACTGTCTATGGGTCGCAGTGTCCACTTGCCACCAGGCGGCCTGTGTGCTCGCTTGTCTTGTGATTGCGACTGTCTATGGGTCGCAGTGTCCACTTGCCACCAGGCGGCCTGTGTGCTCGCTTGTCTTGTGATTGCGACTGTCTATGGGTCGCAGTGTCCACTTGCCACCAGGCGGCCTGTGTGCTCGCTTGTCTTGTGATTGCGACTGTCTATGGGTCGCAGTGTCCACTTGCCACCAGGCGGCCTGTGTGCTCGCTTGTCTTGTGATTGCGACTGTCTATGGGTCGCAGTGTCCACTTGCCACCAGGCGGCCTGTGTGCTCGCTTGTCTTGTGATTGCGACTGTCTATGGGTCGCAGTGTCCACTTGCCACCAGGCGGCCTGTGTGCTCGCTTGTCTTCTCGAAGACATTAAAACCTCATTTTCCAGGCTTACGAACATCAGTTATTAAGTTCCACGTTGGACAAATGTATCTTAAAACTATGATATCATAGCCTTGACGTTAAATAAGTATTTGTATGTACTGGGGTGTGATTCTCTCAAGAAGTCAAGAAGCAAAGGTGAACGAATGAACGAGTGATGTGCCAGCGGCGAGATTAAGTAGTCCCGTCAGAGCGAACAAAACACATTGTAGCGCGGGCATTTTCAATTAAGCAGCCTTATACGTTCGATTCATCGGCAGAAACCATGCTGCTTTGGACTACTTAAACTCGTCGCTTGGACATCACTCGTCCGTCCGTTCGACCGTCGTTGTTTAGAGAATCACTATCCTAGTAAAGATAACACAACTGGTAATTATTTATAATTAAAATGCGCACGCGTCTCGGTGCAGTGCTGGTGTACAAATTTATGTCAGTTGCGGATGTCATCTATTTGTACATATTACACATGTGTGCAGACCGACAGAAGGCCGGAGCAACCCAGTTACTGTCACCATATGTTTTTTTTTCTCCTTTTTCTTCCTTTATCTCTCACGTAAGATTTTTGGCATGTTTTCCTGCTGATCTACGCATGTTTTTTGATATTATATTGAATTTAATATTAATTGTATTTTTAGGCGATGGGCTTGCAACCTGTCACTAATATACACGTGATATACATCTTAGCCTGTTTGTGCAAAATGTGGTTACAGAATTAACAACTGGCTGTTAAAGTTGTTGGTAATTCTGTAGCTCTGCCCCCCACTCTGGGATGAAGGCGTGACGGTATGTATGTATGTATGTAATATTTATTGCTTTATATAATGCTAGATTAAGTAGTACCATTGTACTAAATATATTTAAAAAATGACTGGCTGCTGAGTTTCTTGCGGCGTTTTTTCTCAGCAGTGTCTCCTCTTGGGAAGCGCTGGTAGATTCTTGACGTGTAAAAGTGCCCGTACGGCCTACTTACTGAATAAATGTCTTCTATCTTTTTTATCTTTTTTATCTTTATCATATCATTTTCAGTAATAAAAAAACCATCGAAAATGTATAATTTGGACGATAAGAGATCCTTTTGTTCTGTCCTCCTTCGGATATAGAATCAATAATGCAAATAAAAATGGAATTAAATATTCATTGTTAATAAAACGTACCGGTGCCTATCAAAGGGGCTGTTTCGTTCCTAACACGATCCCCGGCTAAAGGCGAACAAACAAACAATAAACCAAAGACCCCATTAACGCGTAAGCGATGATTTTTAATAAAAATACCCCGCTTTAATATCCGATATGCAAGGGTATCTCCTACCAACGCAATATACAAACGACCTATATAATAACGGGCTTGAAGAAAAACACACCCTGTAGATTAAGAAAAAAGGTAACTTTTATTTGATCGAAATCGGTATCTAACCCTTAGTAACTAACAACCAAAACGCAACCATAACTTTATTGATATAAGGTTGAATTTCTTTTGTAATAGAGTGGTAGTTAAGGCCATGTAGGTCGGGGTTGGCAGCAACGCATCGTAGTATAAAACCGCGCGTAGTTTATTATAAGTTAATACGCTCACACCCGCCTTAACTCCGCGGGTACCACCTACACTTGGGGATCTTTTAAAGGTTACACTTATATTTTTAATAAAGGTACGAAACAATAAAAAAATATTTGGAGACGAGAAAGGAAGAAGTTTTTGTTTTGTTTTAGAACTTATTAGAAAACGTTTACTGCGATTTACTATATTTTAAACGTAATTTTGTTGGTCTACATCGTGCCTAGAATAAAAACAAACCAATTTATTAACACAATTAGTTACTATATTATTTTTACTTTTTTTACTTTGCTTTTATCTTGCCGCCTCTTTTAACTATAATAGAATCTATTACCCTGTACTTTTTTACATTGATCATTTTCATTAGGTTTAAACCTACGATCCCACGCATTTAACTTACCAATAACATTGCCCTGCAGTGTACCTCGCACCCCAGTTTAGTCGATCCATTGTAATAAACTTACACGGTTTTTAACTCTGCACTAGCTCGGCGCGCGGGCCCGCTTGCGGCGCCCCATACCGAAAAAAAACATCCTGTAGCTTAGAAATGCAACAAAAAAGTTAACCTAATCTAGTTAATCTAGTATTTTTATTTAATAACTTATAGGTATCCTCTGTCGCAAGTCCAAAGTTTGGTTTCCCAACTGTCGTTTGTTCGAAAATTTATAAGTTATAAAAAATAACCCGAGTACTTTCATTACCTTTCAAAATATTTGACCTACAATCTAGTTAGATTAGATGAGGTTTGTTTTTTAAAAATCCAGAAAATGTTAAACGATTTCAGAAAAAACACTTGTGAAAATTCAGATAAAAGCAAAAATTCGTTACCTGTCTACTGAAATTCGCCCTTTTGATAGGTAACCTGATTTACTCATTTACCTAAGGCCTAAATTTGACTTCATAAATTTTAATTCACAATATTAAATAAGACACAGTCCGATACAATGTCACATTTATAAGGGTCAGGATTTCAATATCCTACGAGTAAAATGCCATGTGGGTCAAAGCAAATAAAATTTTGTAAACGTTAAGTACTGGATAAATAAAAAAAAAGTACTTGCAGGTTTGACGACGGTCGTCAACCCTTACTAACGTTTTAACCGAGCTTTTACAAAATTGCGTATTTGGGCTATGACGTTAATATTTTGCCTATATGAGGCAGAACTTTTTTCATTAATACGAGTAATCTTTTAATACTTATTTGTAAAATGCCTAGGTATAGATTTATTAAAGTAATAGAAGTGAAGATGGACCGCCTTAATGTAACAAAGTTGCTGTAAGACAAGGACGACGCGAACTCTCGCGGATATTTGTTTTTAAAACGAACGTGCCGGCCGCCGCCCGCAACTTTGTTGTAGTGATGTGGCTGAGGGGAATGTATCGATATTTTAAATAAACACGCTGTGGCACATCATATCGGTAGAAAGACGTTAATGGACGTCTCGACGGGAGCGTACTTAAGATGGAAATGCTACTGACGTTTATCTTTTTTATCACTCAAAACTTATGGAATGACCGGTTGTTCACCGCTCGGTATTCCGGCCGCTCTTAATAATTGACGAGTCCTACGTTACCCCTTTGGCTTTGGGCCTTGGTGAAAGCATTTCCCGCGTATATTAATTATCTTTGTTTAAGATGTCCCTCAGATACTTATTAAAATACAGGCGTTAATATATAATTTTTGCGCTGATAACTCATATCATAATATGGATAAAAACTAAAAAAAACAACGAAATGTTAGACTTTTAAGTTTATTATTTTATTAATAGGATTTCACGCCAATACTATAGTTTTCCAACCAAGTATTTTGATTTTTTTGATATCAAGTATGTTAACAAGATAATGGATGTTATACCTTGGCAAACATCGACATGTCGACATCGACTCTGCCCCGGCCTAGGGCGTAAGAGCTAAGCCCTGTTCTCCCTCGGGGGCTAATATATTGTTATTTGCAGCCCCGCATCTACATCTAGCGACGCATCTACCGCCCTCTAATTTATAATCATACCTAGGCGCTGCTGTGATTCATCTCCGCGACTTTAACGATGTTATAGCAATATAGAACACATTTTCAACGTTTTTTTTTTAATTATGTAAGACTTTTTTGTTAGCTTTTGCTTTTAAGTTCGCTTTTTCAAGTACTTTTTATAAAATAGCCTAATCTGAATTTTGTTTAAAAAAAGAACAAAAGACATGGTAACGTTTTTGATACTGTATGCATGTAAGGGTTGAGGTACGGTCACGGGCGTTAATTTGAGACCCATTTCAAGAAAAATATGCTTGAAGTCGTCAATGTCATTAGAGATGTCAAGTCATTTGTAACATTTAGGAAACTCAACCTTTATTGTTGTAGAATGTCAGATTGACTTTGGACCTAATGTGGGTACCAAATCAATATCTCATGACTGTACTTACCGGACCAGTGGGGTTATTATGACGTATGTGTGCCATTCATTTTACGCTGAGAGAAAAGGACAGAGTTATGTAACTGCTATAGCTCCGTCCTTTTTGCTCACCGTAAAATGAACTGCATAGTCATGTCATAATAACCCCCCTGTAAAATTTTTATTAGACAAAAAGTCTTTGATATAATAAAATGATAAATTGACACGTTCTATGCTTTTTTATAACTTAAATAATGACTTGTGTCGAATAAAACCAGTTAGAAGAAAGCTTCGTGAGTGTCTTTGACCTTGGTTGTTCGTTCCTCATTTCAACACATTTGAGAGCAAGGAAAAATCAAACGAGCTTACAGGAGCTTAATACTGGAATCCTAAATCTGTAAATGTGTGTCTAACTCTGTGGACTAAAATACGAGTAGAATGCCTCTATGTAACTAACATCAAATCTGGTGATTTGATAAATGACCAAATACTTTAATGAAAATACTCAAAAAATGGGTCTACTCCGTTTGGCCAAAATATATATGATTGGTCAAATGTATCGTTTCATAAATTTTCATTTCCCAAAAAGTGGTTTCTCGTTGCAGTTGATTTATTTTTTATGTAGTCACAAGTGTAACCTAACCTAATAGACGTAGCAAGCTGTTTTGATATCCCGGATAGAAACAAAAAAGAATGCGAAATGCTTATTGGGAGATCAAAATTTCGGAAATAATAAATTTGACCAAAAATATTTTTCCAAACGGCAGGCTCCCGAAAAAAGTATATGGAAAGCGATTATTTGCCAAGTGAATGTTTGCCGAAATGAAATTTTGCGTTTTTTTCTTTGACAAGCGAGCACACAGGCCATCCATTCCAGTAAGTGGAAACTGTGACCCATAGACATTCGCATTCACTAGACTGCAATGCAATCCTAAGACTGCAAATGCGTCGCCAACCCTGAGGGCTAAGATGGAATGCCTCTATGCTAGTCATTACACCGGCTGTCTTATCCCCAAACCGGAACACAACAATGCGAACACTGCTGTCTGGCGATAGGTTAATGGATAAGCTGATGGTGGTAGCGATCCGGACGGACCCTGCACAAGGTCCTACCACCCGCAAAAAGAAGTTTGAAGTGAAGTCTGTTTAGGAAGTGATTGTAGTGTCACTGTACACTATATTATGATCTAGACAGGTCTAGATGGGTATAGCTGCAAAACGGCTCGATAAGTACCCGCCACAAGCACGACCACACCTCTTGCTGGTCGGGTGAAGAATGCCCCCACTACCGGGCGCCCGTGACGTATACAACGAGACAAGCAGCTATACACTACAGTGATCATTTATAAAATATTTAGGTACGCCCATACAAAGGGATCCCGTCTACGTAAGGTAAGTCTTAAGTTTCTAATTCTCACTATGCTTAACATTTTAGGTGCCTGTACATCTGCCTCCAGCGGGTCAAGACTTTAATCCCTCGGGCCGAAATTCGCGTTATATCATGGTAATCCGCAGTTTTATAAATCAGAGAGGAGTAATGCTGCTTGTGGGCCGTTTGTATGCCGCGGCTTACTGGGGGGCGGAGGGGGGGGGGGGGGGTGACTTACTGTGCGTGGCCCCAAAAATGGCCGTGGATATTGTGTGTCCGAATTGGTATAGAGGCATTTGGTTTTATGATAGCCGCAAATTTAATATTGTAATTTTTAACCGTGGGGCAATTATCTGAATTTGATTCGTTGCTACTAAATTATAACAGAAAGGGTTTTTCTTCAATTTATTTGTATAAACTAATGTGAATCTCTGATTCACTCTGCAAGAGACTCAAATAAAGCGTACGCAGATTCAAATTTAACATTCCGTTTAAATAAATGGCTTTTGTAAGTTCTTGTCCTTTATTTTCTTGTACAAAATATAAAGATTAAATTCAAATTCAAATTCAAAACATTTATTTCGGGTAACATGACCCATATTGGATAGTGTACACTATTATCTTACTGTCTAATGTTAGTAGTATTAAAAAGCGGCCAAGTGCGAGTCGGACTCGCGCATGTGGGGTTCCGTACCACTATATTATTTAACGTATTAAAAAAAACTAATTATTAGATCTCGTTAAAACCAATTTTCGGTGGAAGTTTGCATGGTAATGTACATCATATATTATGTTTACATTTATCATTCCCTTATTTTAGAAGTTACGGGGGGGGGGACACACATTTTTCCACTTTGGAAGCGTCTCTCGCGCAAATTATTCAGATTAGAAAAAAATTATATTAAAAACCGCAATATCATTTTTGAAGACCTATCCATAGATACCCCACACGTATGGGTTTGATCAAAAAAAATAATTGAGTTTCAGTTCTTTGTATGGGGAACCCCAAAAACTTATTGTTTTTTTTCTATTTTTGTACGAAAATCTTAAAGCGGTTCACCGAATACATCTACTTACAAAGTTTCCACAGTATAACTCTTATAGTTACGGAAAAAAGTGTCTGTGACATACGGACGGACAGACGGACGGACGGACGGACGGACAGACATGACGAATCCATAAGGGTTCCGTTTTTTGCCATTCGGCTACGGAACCCTAAAAAAAAATATTTTGAAATCGACTGTGTTCAAATAAATATTATGAAGTTAGAATCCTAACTACACCTAACTAATCATTCATGGTTAAAAACTTCGAGAGACTTCATAATTAAAATCGGTAACCGTTACTGCCTTTAAACATCCAAGAGACCAAATGTCACGTATTTCTTCATTTAACCAATAACCCCAATAATTGCATATCCAGTTCAAAGCAGCCGTCGGCGGGACGCTCGTCAACATCAAACGCCACAATATCGACTAATAAAGCATTCTCACGAGAGGGCAGACAGACATACACGTAGCTGTAGACAATTTATTAAGTACCTTATCGCTTTCACCCGTAGAGAAAACAGTACGGCCGTTCAAACTTGACGTTAAAGCGACAAGGCACGAAAGAGTTCACTTACTTTTGACAATGACTGGAACTGAATAAACAGATAATATTCAATTGTCAACCTTGTGTTAAATAACATACAGATGTTGAAGAAATGATTTGGTTGAATTATTCAAAATTGAACAAAGGATATTTTAATTGCGTTTGAAGAATTTATTGTTACAGGGATTTGAACTTTATTTGCATGGGATCAAGGTGGTTGTGGTGAGGTTGTGATGGTAAAGTTAAAGTGGTATTTGGTAGGATTGAAACTGGGCCCCCGTTCTAATACACATCAATCAAGGCACTATTAAACGCACCTTTGCTCGGTGATATTGGGTACGATTCCTCTTGGGGCCAATGCACTTAAAAATGGCGTCTGACTTAGAACACTGTGAATGTCACTTTCACATTTTTAATATTAGTACTTATATAAATTCTGAGGTTAATTTGAAATACATATTTGGTACACATAATACTTAGTTTTTACTATGGCAGCTACGATAATTAGACCAGGAATTACAAGAAAAATAAAAATCAACACGTTATTGACCATCCTTAGAATTTGTGTGTGATTGCCCAACCAAAGATGTAAAAAAATAGGCAGTGAAATCATTAGAAAAACAAAGAGACGTGTTAACAATAAAGAAAGCAAGGCGGGCTTATCTTGTACAGTACAGTCAAACAGGGCCTACTTACAGAATAAATGATTTTAACAATTTGATACATAGACCACTATGGAATTTGTCAAAGTGACGTAATGATTCAAATCATTAGAGACTTTGTAGCAATTCAATTATAACGCCATGCTTAAAGGTGCGCCCACACCGGAGCTTAACGGTGCGTATAATACGGTGTCGTTGCGTGAACAAAAGACAGGGCCATAGTAACAGTATGGCGCCGTTTTTGACGCACCGTAATATACGCACCGTTAAGCAGCGGTGTGGGCGCAGTCGTCAATGTCATTAAAGATGCCAAGTCATTTGTAACTTATAGGAAACTCAACCCTATCGTCGTCAAATGTCGGATCAACTTTGGACCCATGGTGGGTCACGAATCGAAGTTTTGACTGTAGCTACTTGGCTAATACTGCGGTTCAAGTCAGTACCTTACGGTCACGAGTGAGACACTACAAACTAGAGTAAACACCATTTTCGAAAATCAAAATGAAAAAAAATATTATAGCATGACCGTAGGTAAAAATCGCTCATTGAATACAAAACGGACATATTCCAAAATAATTTGCTGTTCCATTAAAAATCGTATTCAAACCGCTTCTAATTTTAAAATGCAACACAGTCTCATTTCGGATTGTGTCCGTTTTGTATTCAATGAACGAAATGTTACCAATTATACAGAGGAAAAAAAAAAATGTCCGTACCTTCTACAATCTAACATAATATACGGGCCTTGTATGGTCTGTATCCATCCTGCATCTGTCACTTTCATACTTATTGACGTGTCAGAAGGTGATGGAAGACGGTTAAGTTTTAAATTCGTATACAAAATTTCAAGGAGATATCCGAGTTTGAAGTGAAGCGACTCATTGGGTCCCAAGTGGAGCCGGGCGCTTCCCATCACCTGCGCAGCGCGCACGCGCCGCACACACGCCGCGCACATCAGCGCTGCCTGCACAACATAGCGTGGGAGATCTAGTTTAAATCACTGTTGCGTATGCAACATTTAATTGTGTACAATTTTAAAATGTACTTATTATATGTTCCAAAAAGGTTTACAATTTTTATATTTCATTTTCATGTAAATTAATTTTATTACTTTACTATCATCTAACTCATAACCTTTCAGATCTTAACGTAACAAAATGTAATAACAAAACGCAGATTTGGGCTTCTCCCTACCACTAAATTTAACGTCTTTGTTAACTTCAAAAATTATGCAAATCACTCTCCTTACCACTTACCACCTTCGATCTGCTTAGGCACTATTTCTTTACAACCAGTACCTATTAAAATACAGTACATTTAAATCGAATTTTATTTCAAAGCTGTTAGGAAATCCTCTCGTCAGCAGTTTGGGTTTGGGTTTGGGTTTGGGTTACGGCAGCTATAATCACTCTATTCATTTAACAATGTAATGTTTTTTTATGGCTTGGAGAATACAAGCGAGCCAGCTCATTGTAAGATTTGAGACCTATATTATAATATCAGACCATTGGAACCTTGACCCACCATAGAACTGTGTCACAGAAACGTTATGATTCAAGTCATAAGAAGTGTCAAACAAATTGTTTTATAATGTCACTGTGACACCGTTCTATGGTGGGTCAGGGTTCCATTGGGCTGATAGTACATTTGCATGTAGACCTATAGACATTTGCACTGTCAAAACTAAGATGATATGCCTCTTTGCTAGTAATATCACAGGTTGTATTGTCCCCTCACAGGAATACAACGGTAGTCCCACTGTTTTATGCCTCGTGGGTTCCTATTTCTGGGCGGTTTACCCTTCGGGCAACTAAAGATACCAGACTAACCTAACCTACCTGCTTCTACGGGTTTCCGGACTCTAGGTAACTGATTCCTGACGAAAACAAGTAATAGTGACACAAAACGTAATGGGACCACTACGTGTAAGCTTAACCCCATGCGGGAACACAACACAATATAGTAAAGAGCATTGAAAACGGGTCACTTTGTATTGGATTACTATAGAAAGTGACACATTTTCATTGCTCCTGTGTATTACGTAACATGCATTTTACACTAGGTTTGTTTACGGCAACATTGTGTAAAATAGTTCGCCGAGAATGACTAGCACTAGTTGTCCGCGATATGTTTGTCGCTTGTATCCTTTAATAAGTAGTCTGTAACGACAGAGATCCACTAAGCGACACAAACGAGACATGTGCTGGTGAAATGACGCTCTTTTTACCTTACAAGACAAGCCTAACTTGAACCTACCTACCTACCTACCTTGAAAAAATAAGTGTGTTGACGACGCGCTGGCCTAGTGGGCAGTGACCCTGCCTACGAAGCTAGCGGTCCTGGGTTCGAATCCCGGTAAGGGCAGATATTTGTGTGATGAGCGCGAATAATTGTTCCTGAGTCATGGATGTTTTCTATATATTTAAGTATGTATTTCTCTATATAAGTATTTATATCGTTGTCTAGTACCCATAATACAAGCCTTGAGCTTAGTTTGTGACTAGGTCAATTTGGTGTGACATTGTCCCCTGATATTTTTGATATTTATTCTGCGAGTACATTCATGAAAAAATATGCTTTCGTTCTTTTCCCATAACTACAACTTAAATAGTTACTTATAGAGAGCTTACATCTTTCTCTTCTTTATCTTTATAACATAAGTATAAGATAAAGTCGCTTTTCGTATCGGTCTGCCTGTGTATCCACTAACTCTTCCTAAACCAAGCAACGAATTTTGATGTGGTTTCCACCATCAGTTAGATAATTTTTCATATAAAGTTCTTATTTATAACTGATTCTGTTTATGTACATGTGTTACAGAAATCTCACCTAAACCGAAGCGAAGCGAGGGCGGGTTGCTAGTGTAGACCGCCCACCGCTGGGATGGAGCCTCGGGCAGCGTTTAATGAATCTAACAAATTGTTGCGTGTTTTGGACACACAAATTACAATAGTAATTTGTATATTGGTTGAAGAGTAATTGTAAAGGGAGAGTCGAAGTTGGTCTTTTAAAGTATTTATTTGGTCCCTTGTCTTTTTTTTTTTTATGTCATAGAGAAGACAAACGAGCACACAGGCCACCTGATGGTAAGTGGAAACTGTGACCCATAGACATTCGCATTCACAGGACTGCGATGCAATCCTAAGACTGCAAATGCGTTGCCAACCCTAAGGACTAAGATGGAATGCCTCAATGCTAGTCATTTCACCGGCTGTCTTATCCCCAAACCGGAACATAACAATGCGAACACTGCTGTTTGGCGATAGGTTAATGGATAAGACGGTGGTAGCGATCCGGACGGGCCCTGCACAAGGTCCTACCACCCGGTCTTGTTTAACTTATGTCAACTCAACTCACTTAACTCAAAATGACAAAATACATTTAAAAGACGAGACCGATAACAGAATATGGCTGTATACCAAACTCATCGAAGCAAGCAGTCGACAAAGTTATGCTCTTTTTTTATTGCGGGATCGGAAATCATGTAACTTCTCCAATAAAAAGTATATGTGAAAAATATTTTTGGCACAAGCTTTTATTACCGACTGTACTTTTTTTTGCACAGTCGTCATTAACTTGTCAAGACGACTCTAACAAGCCCTAACACGACGGTTGTGTTATTTAGGAGTTCCTATGGCCACCCTGAGTGTGCATGATCACACCAGCTCGATGGTACTACATTATTGTATTCTCATCAGAACTAAAGGCGTAAATATGCAAATTTTCAGCTTCATTGGAAACCGGAAAGTGGGTCAAATTTACTTGCAAGATAGAGACCCTTACATACATACATAATATACATTACAAGTTAAAAAAGAGCTTTTAAAATAGTACCCTGTGATCGCCACCCAACACCCCTACCCACTAAATCCATCCGAAATCCATAATTCTTTAATCAACATTTAAAAATCTGCCTAATAACTGTAATATGCATCTGCGCGTGACCATGCAGTTAGGGCGCGCTCACACCCGCTGCGTTAACGACGCGCAAACACCGCGCCGCGCGGCGTGTGAACGCGCCTTTGTTAGTCTATTACTATAATAATATGCTTAGTGAGTTAGCTGATTGATGGAAACGTCAAGATGTTAAATAGAGGAGGGTAGTCTCACAACTATAGGGCTTACGACTAGCGGATGCGCGCGATTTTGTTCGTATAATGTTAGTTTCCCGGTTCCCCCCTTTTTCCGTCATGGGGGTCAATTTTGCGGAACTTGATTAGTACACTCCTATAGCATTCAAGGAAAAGGTCTCAAAGTTCAGCGGTCGTAAGAGAAGATATTATTATTGTCTCAGAGATTTTGTCACGTTTTTGGTGCGTTATGCCATAATATCCATTCTTGCTTGCACCTAGTTGCACAAATCTTCATCGGAACTAATGTCCCATTAGGACACCTTCTTACACTTTCTAATTTGCCAAGGTTGTAAATTACAGCACGCAACATAAGACGATATCAAAAATAAACGTTTGTGCCTTGTTGGCATTAGGTATCGAAGATACGGTTTACATTTCAAATCTGACGAGTACCCTAATCAAAGGGTTTCTCATATAGCCCACGCTAAGTGTACTGAATTTTCAAATCAATGTTAGCTTCGTGAAATAAGGGCTTGGTGGAGGTGTCAGTAGGAATCTGGGATCGGTGCAGTTAGTAGAGAATTAAAGAAGAGGAAAGAAGAATGAAGAAATGATCATTTTGGGCGATTATTGAGGGAGTGACTATCCGACTGCACCATAATACCAGCTCTCGGACACCATAGTAAAGTATTCTCATTAGGTCCCAATATGTACAAACATTAGGTTTGAAATTTCAGTTCAAATTCTACTTTTAACTATACAGTGTGTTACCAGCACCCAGGCTTTTTTTAAAGTAGGTTAAAATAACGTATACCTGTAACGTAACTATGACATTAATTTAATTATCTTATCCATTAACCTACCGCCAAACAGCAGTGTTCACGTTGTTGTGTTCCGGTTTGGGGATAAGACAGCCGGTGAAATGACTAGCATAGAGGCATTCCATCTTAGCCTCAGGGTTGGCAACGCATTTGCAGTCTTAGGATTGCATTGCAGTCTTGTGATTGCGAATGTCTATGGGTCACAGTTTCCACTTACCATCAGGTGGTCTGTGTGCTCGTTTGTCTAATCGATGCCATAAAAAAAGAAAAAAAAAAAATTTGTAAACAACTTTTCACGCTTTGTTAACTGTCTAACAAAATATTAATTGCCAGCAATGTAAAGCACAGCCATTTGACAAGTGTAAATGACAGTCGACGGATACTTTGATTATTACTATTTACTAATTTATTATTTACTTGAATTGAATATTATGTAAACTCACATTTTTGACGTGTTACTCTGTACTGTATTAGTTAATTGTGGCAACTTCACTGGTCAATGTGTTATGTAAGTTTTTCTGTTATATTTTTTCTTTACTTGTACCGTTTGTGCCCAAATAAACATTAAACATTAAACATTAAACATTATAATATGATCTGCCCCCGTACCACGACATGCCTTGTACCAAGCAACAGCGATACTGATAACGATGAACACGCAGCACATGCACTACATTAAAAATGGACAATATCTAAGAAAATTAATTATGAAGTTATTTTAATTCTTTTTTATTGATAATACTTACAAACAATTGCTGACACAGCATATTATCGGCAGTTTTAATAAATGCCCGCATGCCGGTAACACACTGTATATGTATACTCGTACATACATAAAGGCCAATTTAAATGTCTACAATTTTCGAAGTGACGTTACTGCTAATTATGTTAAAGTACATACGCTTGAATCCTCACGTGCCATGAAAAGTGCAATGTGAAATTATCGTACCAACATTTAATAAAAACCGAATTAAAAATCAAAAGGCCAGTCATCAAAATCAATCTACCTTGACAGAACAAAGGTACAGCGCCCCAGCTTATAATAATACGAGTAATTCCTCTCGTTCCATATTAAAGCTACACCTGTCAGCGACGCGTGCGCCGCACGTGCCGCGCCCTCTGTCGGCCGCCGCCTGATCTCTGTTGACATGCGTAATTGATTCCGATGAGATCTATATAGAGGGATCCGCCATGTTAAATTATTGCGTCTAATTGATTTTACTGGTGCAATGGCTGTAAACAGATCGTAGCAGTGTAAATAAATAATAAATCTGAACTAATATTGTACTATTTGGTTCGGTCATTTGGGAAAGATGAATGAAAAAAGATTGACGAAAGAGATATACAGATCGAAAGTGAGTGGACGGGTCGGTAGGGGCCGCCCTGGGCGTACTTTTTCGAGTAAAATCGGAGAAATACTGAAAAAGGGCCGAATCTTAAGTACCCGAAACCGACGTGCGTGCATGACTCGATGTATGAATGTAGAAGAAGCGAAAGAAATTTGTCAAGATCGTAGCAAATGGAAAGAAGTGGTCTCTGTTTACCCCTCTGGGAAACAGGCGTGATTTAATATATGTAATACATATTATATTAAATCAACTCATAATAGTACAATATTACATAGTATGTAATATTGTACTATTATGAGTTATGATTTAACTGTTTACATATTTGTAACACCATTAAAATTAAAATTGGTATGGGGACAGCTTCGATCTTGGTGAAGGCTTAGTACTATTTATCCCAGAAAATTATAATTTAAAAGTCATATTTCGTTAACGTACCACCTTTGAATATAATATTATAAACGAACAATTCAAGCAACAATTTATAGGCAATCATGAAATTGTCGACTATAAGGACAAGGCATCTCAGACTAGATCAGTGATTCCCAAAGTGGTCCATGTGGACCCCCAGGGGTCCACGGGAGACTCGACGGGGGTCTACGCTAGGCGTGACAAAAAATGGGGGTCCACAATCATAACTGTGGGGGTGCATGAAAATTTGATTTGGTTTCGATAGTGAAGAAATAAAATGTTGGCTTGATTTATCCTATCAATATAGATTAGCCGATAACATCTTAAGAAGCTCAGCTACTGTACGTGTAAAAACTTCCATATTCCATATTCAGTACCGGCCGCCGTCCCGCCCGCAACGCTTGTTCAGACGTTGTGGTGTATCTGCTTGCAATCTTGCAGGAACGGTTCTTGCGCTGTGAGTCACTGTAGATTTCAAAAATGTAAAGTTGGATGGAGTTACTTTTTCAATTGGCCAACTTTGCTTTTTTGACATCCACTCACAGCAATTTAATTGAAAATTTAGTCGACTTTATTACTAAATAATTAACCCTATCATAATATATCAAGCAATCAATTCTAACTTTTTTTTCGAAAACTGTTAATTCCTCGTTGAAACTGAGCCACGACGCAAGTTTCCATAGATAGATCTAATCTTCACTTTTTTTTTTTATATTTTGAAATTGGTAGTATGTAATGTAGGTGCAAGGGGTCCACCGGATCCAGCAATTTTTATAAAGTGGTCTATGAAACAAAAGAGTTTGGGAACCTCTGGACTAGATGCTTCAGGCAATCAACGCGGAGAGAACTCAATTTGGGAGCTATGCCAATATTGCTGTTCTATATAATATGCGCGTACGTACGAGGAATGGCTGCGACGCGCGGCGGTCCGTCTGTCTGTCGCTAATTAATATCCATCAGCGATCGCTCCAAGACCGAGGGTTGGGAGCTTCGGGGATATTACATGTACGGTTACTACGACTAAATACGTATATTATGTTGTTGTTGTTTTCGAGTAAAATCGGAGAAATACTGGAAAAGGGCTGAAACTTAAGTACCCGAAACCGATGTGCGTGCATGACTCGATGATGTATGAATGTAGAAGAAGCGAAAGAAATTTGTCAAGATCGTAGCAAGTGGAAAGAAGTGGTCTCAGCCTACCCCTCTGGGAAACAGGCGTGATTTAATGTATGTATGTATTTATGAACTATAAGAATACTTGAGAGTGGGTTCCTATTTAATTAAAGTCTCTATGTCTACACTTATATTAAAAAGAGGCTTTGAAGCTACTGGACTGATTTGAAAAAATCTTTCACCATTAGAATGCTACATTGTCCCTGAGTAACACTTTTTTTTCAGCACAGACGGTGTGGCGGGTAACAGCTGATGTAAAAGTGACTTTGTCTATTTGTAACACTGTCACGGGTAAACCGTTGGACTGATTTTGATGAAATTTGATAAAGAGATAGTTAAAAATCTCGAAGAAGGACAGTGTATTTTTATCGCGAGAAGCCGGACGGAGTCGCGAGCAACAGCTTGTACATAAATAAATACTACGCATGTATATTACTCGCCTCGTTCTCGCTTCGCTTCGGTGTCTTTATTTAAAAATATTCTTTTTATCCTTGATATTTTCATGAAAATACGTTAAGCGGTGCGGAACCTATTCGATACAGACAGAAAGACAAAGAAATTTAGAATCGGTCATTAAACTTTTTGTATTTATTTCGTAATATCAGACAGATACTTCAATTTTATTTTTGGTTTAGATTATTATGTCAAATTCAAGAATGATGAAATTCTGTATCTAAAAATCTACATAAACTCACGCCTATTCCCAGAATGGGGTTGACAGAGCTACATAATTACTAACAACAGTAACAACCCTAAAAAAACTTGTTGATAATTCTGTAACCACATTTCGCACCATTAGGCTAAGATTTTTAAAATCTAAACGCCAACTAAAATTTTAATCAAGGAAGACACACTAAGCTGTTTCATATAGGTATTTTAAGTCTTTTCTTTAACCGCTAACTCTGGCCAATCGCCATGACTGTGCTCTAAATCCCTTATCCCCAATAATAATTGACGTTCGCCGACATCCAGAAATAACGTTAACGTCATGATAAGTGTTCTATTTTCGTCTTTCAGAATAAAAAAACTTGATCCCACTTCCCGAAATGCTAAGGTTGTTATAGCCAATAAAAGTTTGGACGAACCTCTTCAACTCGAATGAGACCGAGAGAAGAGAAATTGGCAGATCTACAGGAATGGGCGAACATACGTGTGGATAATGTGTCCAAAACCACGGCAGCTCAGGGTTTAATAAGACTTAGGTAAATAAGTTAGGTAAATGTAAGCGGTTTTCTAAAATATTCAACGTGTTACGCATGTTGCCATCCCTCCCTCAAGGTGAATCTCAATATGGTAATGAGCTCGCTATGGACTAGTTGTCGGAATGACGTCATTTTGTTTGGTAACCGTGTTTTGTTTTTTAAATCTAGCCCTAACTGTGACGTAAAAAATACCATGTGGCATTTAAGGTATTTAGCCAATAGCAGAAGGTTCATTTATTTTCAAAGTAATGAAGAAAAAAGTTTTCTTTTGAGACAAACCTCTATAAGCATGATTTTTCCCAGAGTTCCTTTAAAAAAAGTTACTATTGTCAACCAACATATTTTTCCAGCACTTTTGTTATAACGCTGCGTTTATATCTGATTTTCTCGTCGTGTGTCATCCAGGTTCAGAATTAATTCGGAGCTGGCGGCCATCTTGAATCTGTCGCAGCGGGGCGCTGCTTCCATTGCTACTGTCCATTCCATTCATTCATTGCTAGTCTCCGACACCTACGGATTTGAAACATCGAATCATTCTTACACTAGGCGTTGTCCTTGTCTCTGTAGCCCCCTTAAGAACAGAATGGTACAGTTGTAGAAGCAGTCTGCAGGCTGCAGGCTGCCTTTTTCCTTTGACGGTAAAAACAAATGAAAATCTCTGATGATAATCTCACACCGATGAACTAGTCCCAAATTAACCTCAAGGCTTGTACTATGGGTATTAGAAAACGATATAAATACTTGTAAAGATAAATAAAAACTTAAATACATAGAAAACACCCAAGAATCAGAAACAAATACTCGCGCTCATCACACAAATATTTGCCCTGACTGGGAATCGAACCTGGGACCGCTAGCTTCGTAGGCAGGGTACTACCAACTAGGCTAAATGAGTCGTCAACGTAACAATACGATTGCGATGCGATGTAAAACAAAGTGGAATAGTGGCCATACATTTTCTGAATGCAACATCAGCAGATATGCCAGCAATAATTAAATTTAAAGTAATTAAATAAACCAGCAACGCGTCGTATGTCTGCACCACCATTCAATGTGCAAGTAATAGTAGATAAGTAATTATAGTCGTGGTTAGAGTGACAAGTAGGTACAAGTACTAGCTAAGTATTTGCTATTCGCCACTTGCCTCTAGGTTCTGCCTCTGGAAAATCGGATTTTTGTTTAGGTACCGTTAATTTATTACTATAATTTTAAATAAATACATACATACATACATTAAATCACGCCTGTTCCCCAGAGGGGTAGGCAGAGACCACTTCTTTCCGTTTGCTACGATCTTGACCAATTTCCCCCCCCCCGGTCCCTTCCGACCCGTCCACTCACTTTCGATCTGTATATCTCTTTCGTCAATCTTCTTTCATCCATCCTTTCCAAATGACCGAACCATCGAAGCATGCCCTTTTCAATCTTAGTCACTACATCTCCTTTTATTCCACATTTCTCTCTGACTTTATTATTCCTTACTCTATCAATCAGTTTCACATCACACATACTACTCAAATAGCGCATTATTTTAAATATGTTATGAATTTTCCAAAAATTTAAACGTTGCATTATTTAACACTAATCTTTAATTCTGGCAGAACAGCGTGATCCTGTTTTGTCAAAACTGCCGGTCGGTTGCCCCGAAGCCGCGGGAACACGACACCTTTCGGCCAGAAGTCAGGACACTCGACGGTTCCCAGCATAAACCACGGCACGACCACTATAAACGAACTAAAAAAACCTGCACTGCTGCCAAGTTATAGTCCAAGTTGCAGACCAATGGCCATAGACAAATGCATTCGGCGAACGTTATCGTTCGGTATCAAAAACGTATGAGATTGATGTAAGGTGTCAGACGGTCAATTCCATTTATTTTATCAGTTTTCGACAACCGTTTTCGTAGAGTTAATTTCTTGTTTAGGGCTCCTGTTATACGATTTAACCAACATTGCGCTTACAGTGCGCTGGAGAGAACCTATTGCCTAACGCACTCGCAATCGCAATTGACTTCAAATCGGAACAATATTTTTCATTTTGTATTCAGACAAGCCTTCCATTTTCAAAATGAAAATGATTGCGATTGCGAGTACGTTGCGCAATAACACCTAGCGAAAGCGAGACGACACCCTAAGCCATTGACATTAAAGTCAGGCCATGGGCGCTCACCAGATTACACATCAATAGAACCCGTGAGACACAATCTCAAAGAAAAACATTTAATAATTCATTTTTATAACAAAATAAAACGATGACCGTTCTTTTATACTACACACGGAACAAAAGAAGGTCCAAGAAGACCTCCCACGCACAATTGTCCTCTTTCTTTTACCTCAAATTCAAGTAGCCCTGTCCCTTTCTCCCATGCCACTATGACTGAGGAGTGAGGGAGATAAACATAGTTTTCTGAAGTCGGTTTGGGATCGAAGCGGCCGGAAACGCGAGCGCACGGTAGCTGATACTGCAATTAACATGTATGCGTGAACTGCCCGATACTATACGAGTACAGGGTGATGGGAATTTCCAAAATAATATTTTAATTTTAATTTACTGTTCGTCGGATGTCCGCATAGAAATTGTCAATCGCTGTTTTCTCGGAAACCGGCAAATGTTTAGCGATAGAAAGTACTCGATGTATTTTTAGGGGGAACAAGCTATCACCATACCAAATTTCATTAAGGCTACGTTTCCACCAGAGCTGTGCAAGGCAGCTAAGCGATGTTGCGAGGAAAAATCGACCAATAATATTATTTTGTTTTACTATCTTCACTATCCTATTGGTGGATTTTTCTCGCAACGCAGCTTAGCTGTCACCCACAGCTCTGGTGGAAATGCAGCCTAAAATTGGTAAAGTGGTTTAATTGTACAAGCGTAACAATACCTAATAATAACTTATTTACTGCCACATTTATATGATATGTATAAGTTCGGATTTTTGTTTTACGGAAGCTTTGGCAGAACTATTAATGTATACGTATTATTCACGTGATACGTAAACGTGTGACTCTTATTTACATCAGAGCAATGCAAGGCATTGCAATGGCAGCTGAGAGAAAATCCATATGACAACATGTAAAAAGTAGTTAGTTTAAGCCGGGAACGAATGAAGCGCACAGGTTATAAAAAGATTGAAATGACCTATAGTGCGCGTACATTTATGACTGAAGGTGGGATTTGGTGATTGCATGTGTGTGCAACCTGCCTATGGCTGTAGTAACCTCACAAATGAATTTAAATTTGGTTTCGAACTTATTAACAAATAAAAATTCATATCATCACTGTACCGTGCACCCTTTACGTGGCGAGGTACGCGGCGGCTCATTCACACGTCGCGCCTGCGCAGAGAGCCGCCGTCATTTTACACGAAGTAACTCTTAACCGACTGCGGCAGCAAAAGACTAACTATGTAGTCGATATACCTGTAGACGCTGTAGACCGATGCGTCGGATTTAATATATTTTTACAGGGGATTAAAACCAGCATTTAAATTGAATTTTCGTGTAATTTTTATTTTAATATCTGTAGCAGAGTTCTGAAGATATCGTTGCTTAAATACAAAAGCGACACAAACCAAAATGTGTCGGTGTTGCATTTAAAATCGGATCGCTATTTACTTTAAGTTTTAAATCAAACGTTATTTGTTTTTGATTTGTGGCGCTTTTATATTTAAGCAGCAATATGTAGTGATATGTACTCGTGTATTTGCTCAGCTTATACTGCCGTACCGAAGCGAAGCGTGGACGGCTCGCTAGCTTAGTTTATTATCTCTATCTATATCTATAGATCCTACTTATTGTCCCACTGCTGAGCAAAAGCCTCCCCCCCATCTCTCCCGTCAATTTTGGTTGGGTTTGAATTAATCTAAATCGTTCCGCCATCTTGGTCTGCCTCTACTCCGGCTACCGTTACTTGGGATCCAGTCTTCTCTTCTCCCCTCATCTTGCTCCCTCGGATGTATACGGCAGCCATGTGCAGACCAGTTTCATTTATTACTGGTACCTCAAGTTTAATTAATGAAAAACAACATAAAATAATACAACAACCATAACACTGAAAAAGAAAACTAAAATTAAATAAAACTAACTCTAAATATATAAATTAACTAAAACATTAAATCTAAGAATGGCCCCTGCGGCATTGTACCAAAGATATTGGCAGCATTTCCTCGCTGGATGGTTAAACTTATACGTTGAGCGAGGAAACTGCCAGCTCTTCGAAACTTCTAAAAGTTCCATTTTAGTATTGAGTGGTTAGTTTATATTATGGTGATTTATTTTCGGCTTCTTTTCCCTTACTTGGCCAAACAAGGGTAGAACGAAATTTAAAATGTTTTTTTTTTAAACTGCATTATATTTATTTCTTGTACAGTCCCGGTCGACTAGCTCTCGGCCTACCCAGCAATCTCCGAGCTCTGTGCTGCAGAACGGGTTCCGTGGGAACCCCGCGGCAGTTTTGGGACACACACGAGAATCCAAAGACAACGGGCGTTATAATTATACTTTGGACTAAGGGACTGTTTGTCGCAAGGTATTCCTCAAAGCAGTCCCCACAATTTAACTATAAAACCGCCCCTTTATGGGAACCCCCCAAAAATTCAGGTTTTTTTTCCAAATATTCATTTGTCCCAATCTTCATTTTTCCGAATGGTATGTTATGCTGGAGCAATTTAAATTAAATTAATAATATACATATGTTATTACTATATGTAGGTGTGGTTTGGTTTGATTAAAAAGCAATATCAAAATGAAGGCTTCTAAATATAGAAACATTGCATTCCTTATAAAGTCCCATTTTAAATTATGTCCTACCCAGTTCCACCATATAGTTAGCCTAGCCTAACCTAACCTAACCTAACCACCTACTAGGACATCTGTCACTTTCTAGCTCCTATTGGTAAAAAGTGACAGCATGCGACTTAAGGTGACATTTGATGAATGTTTCCGCAACTGAGCCTCTTATTACGCAATTAATATTTACATGTACGGTCAGCTCCATAAGTGCATGGACACCTTAACGACGATAATCGTGTGCGCCGTTGAGATCACGTTCTCAAAAATTGAACTAGATGGCGCTGTTAACGACCCTAGTTTAGTTATTGTTTAAAGGTGTAGCAATGTAATCATTTACTTCTTACTATCTGAATCGATAATTCGACCGTTCGTCTGAATGAGTTGCTGGCTTAACAGGTCGGCGCCTCGCCTGAATCGCGATATGATTCCACGGGACGGGAGTTCAAATATGACTGGGGCAAGAAAGTATTTTTTATTACAATTTAATATTACGGGATAAAATTATTGATTCTAGTTTGATTTAACGATTTATTTATTTAAAAAATAATTATTTTTAACCAGAAATGATGAAACTTGATTTTCAAGATAAACATATATTTATTTATTTTACAATAAACCAGTAATCGCATTGAATAATGGTTGGTGGTTATAGAAATAATTGTGGTTCACTTACTTTACATTTAATACATTTTTAATTGACAACAATATGCAAGAAGGAAAAAAAAGTTAAGACGAATTGTCAAAATCAATATTCTGTTAACGATATTAACGGTGTTAACTATCACTTATTACAAAAAAGTTAGACACTTCAGACACGTCTTAAATGACAGATTTCTATGAACTGACATTTGATAAACACATGTTCAACGACATGTTTGTTAATAACACCGTAAGTTTTTAACAATAAAACAACCACCAACCGTATTGAGGTAATAGCTTAAGTATTCGTTTCCGAAATCGGAAAGTGGATTGAAGCTTTACCAAAGTAACATATAGTGGTAAGTATAATGTGAAACTGGAGACCGGGTTGCCATAAAGGTTATACGCTTAGGTGCTGGTATGTTTTACATTGCAGTTTTTATCACTTACCTTAGTTATCAATTATTGAAAGTACGAATAGCTAAGAGTACGCTAGTGTATTTGGTTTGACCTTAAGTATATAAAATAAGGTAAAAATTAATAATCACAAAGATATAGAAAAAAAATGGGTTTAGGTTTTGTTTTAAATATTGAGTTAAATTAGGTGTAACCAAGTCTCCATTTTCAAATCATAAATCATTTATTTGTTTGTCCAGCATAGGTTTATACATATAGATCTTTAATACAGTTATGAAATTATGTCCCTTTATGCTTCTCGGCATACAAACATGCTGTGCAGCGCGCTTAAACTAAAATAACGTAAACATATTCACTAACATTCAATTCTATTACACATATTGCGTTTTATCAAAAATTACATATCGCTCATTGAATACAAAACGGACACATTCCAAAATAATTTGCTCTTGCATTGAAAATCTTATATGAACCGCTTCTAATTTTAAAATCCAACACTGACTCATTTTGGAATGTGTCTGTCTTGTATTCAATGAACGATATTTAAACCTCAAACTCAATTTAGTAACGAGTATAACCTCCGTTCTGGTCGATGACAGCTTGCAAGCGGAAGCGCATTGAGTCGACGAGATTCTTGCACAGATTTGAACCCCGGATACTGTCCCATATTTTTAAACAGTGAGCCTCCAACGCTTCTGGAGTTCGCTCATTCTGGTTTTCCCAGCGTTGGACAATAATCCCCCATAAATTTTCTATGGGATTCAAATCCGGCGATCTGCTAGGCCAAGGAATAACGCTGATGTTGTTGTGCTGGCCAAACCACTCCCGCACGATACGCGAACGATGCACCGGACAGTTATCCTGCACGAATGTAATCAGCGGCGTTTCTTCTTCCGGATATACGGTTCGTACTGTAGGCAACATGGTCTGTTCCAGCACTTCCACATAGTTTGCGCTATTCGCTCGACTAGGTATCCTGACTAGCTCACCTGGATCGGCTGAACTCATCCACCCCCACATGTTCACTGTTATACGACCAGATTCCATATTGGGCACTACGTGTCCGCTATCGTATCGCGTATTATTCCGACGCCACAAACTTAAACGACCATGTTGGCTTGATTTAAAAGTTTTTTCATCGGTAAAGATTGCACCATTCCAGTCGAAATTCAAGTACTGTGTAGCGAACTCCAACCGTGCTCTTTTATGATTCTCCGTAAGTAAAGGTTTGACGGCATGCCTCCGATAATGCAAACACTCGCCATGAAGAGCACGACGAACAGTGCCCGCACTCGTACCGAATAAGCCGGCGTAATGGTTCGTCGGTATGAAACCATTTTCCTCATACTCGCGTACCATGGCTTGACGCTGCGGTGTGTCTATGAGACGTGGTCGACCCGATCTTTGACGTTGGAGTAAAGTTCCCTCCTCTTGGTATCTTCGTACCCATAAAACAACCGTTTTCCGCTGTAGCAAAAATCAAACATTTGAATACATAATAGTAAGTAATTTATTAGAAATTAGTCATTTTTATTATACAAGACATATTATTAAACACATCATTATGGCTTCTGCTGTATAAATATAAAAAGAGGAAAAAAAATATTTTTCAAAATTATTCTTGTCTCACCCGGGAATCGAACCAGTTAAAAAATCACTCGCTATAATTAATGTTAAATTTTACGATCTTGTTTATTTCTAAGACCAAATGTTTATTAGGGAGATTTTATCCTGAACAATAATCCTATCGATAACCAAAGAATGAACAAAGTTTAGTGTAACTGGCCTCTACTCCTAAAGATAACAATATTGTTTTCTAAGGAAGTGATTTTGTAAATCTTTTGAGAAATAAACATGACAATACAAAAAAAACTAGTTGCTTACGTTTACACCGGTATCTCGAGCAATATCCGACACATTTTTGCCTTCATTGTAGAAAGCAATTATTTGTGCTCTCTTGACCATGTCAATATTACAACGAGAACTCATTATAATCGAATGATCTAACAACAGTGAATATTTACCAAAGAGGAAACAAAGAAGCAGCGAACGAAAGAACGAGCAGGAGTCTTTGTGAAATCCTAACAGGTATTTATTAATCTTCAGACTACCCTAAGTGTTAATATAAATATATTTGTTGGGAAATAAGCCGTATAAGTAAACAAAGATATACTTAATTTCGAAGATATAATTAAACGTTCGACGGTCGAGTGGCATAAGGGATCACTCGCAGTCCCCGTGTTCGCGGGTTCGAACCCAATCGATACAATTACATCTGTGATGAATGTTTTTGTATTTGAAATTTGTAATAAGATTGGATTGGAGATTCGAAACAATCGGAACACTCGGAACATTGGCTGTCACTAAATAATAATAAAGTATAGGAACGTGTCGTCCTTACTTAATCTGCGGTAAGCGGAAATTAAGTTTTTCATATTTAAGGTAATTCAACGCCATCTAGTAGAATATTACTGAACTAGTGTAAATTATAGATAACTCAGCTTACAGTATGACCAGATAGATGGCGTAATGTTTTGCCTCATAGGAATTTGTTTGCAATCTGTCCATGCACTTATGAAGCTTACTGTACGTTGCGTACGAGCGTTAATTTGGGACCCATTTCAAGAAAAATATGCTTGAAGTCGCCAATATCATTAGAGATGTCAAGTAATTTGTAACTTTTAGGAAACTCAACCTTATTGTTTGTAGAATGTCAGATTGACTTTGGACCTAAGGTGGGTACCAAATTAAATATCGTGACTGTATTTTACCAATCACGGGCTGAGAGTTCCAGACCTTTGGAAAGCGTCCATGGAGTTGACGCCGAACTGCAGAGGCCCAGATCTGACATTTTTATTCAGTTTATTCAGTCTTTTCAGTTTATTCATTGCTTTCATGGGTAATTGGGTAGGTACAATGGTGTTTAACTACAATTTTCGTTCTGCCATGAAACCCTGTCGGGCACTACAATATTATGCTGACACTTAGAAAAACTACGAGTATCTTATTATTACTAAACTATGTACAATTGTACATGTTACATAATATGACACCAATATATTGAATTTATTCTATTGCACATTCAAAAAACTCTTGTAGGGAATAGAAACAATTATAAATTAAATATTTCGTAAGTTTTTTGGTACATATATTATTTATTACTTATTTTTTTCTTCGCTTTTTATGTAACTTGGAATCTTATTGTAGACTTTGATGCACATCACGTGTGAACTCTTTGATTTAGTAAAGTGATGGGACACCAACTGGCTATTGCCCCTGGGTTCACACTATAGAAGTACACAGTTAACATGGTACGACAAAAATAAATATATTTATTTTGAATAGACTTTTTTTTACGTATGGAATGGACCCTCATCTAAAAAAAATGACCTTTACCCCATTGCCATTGGTATCTATAGAAAGTCCAAGACAAAAACGTCTCCAAATTTTTTTAAAGCGCGGGCGAGTGGAACAACAAAAGTGAAGCAAGCGCCATAATTCACCGGTTAAGGCTGGGGTGGCGCCCTCTGTGGAGCACAGATTCAATATTAATGATGTTTTAACCTTAGTGATTTATCTATCGGGATGTGAGGGACAGGAGGGAGCGGTGTCGCTATTGCCTAACGCACTCGCAATCTCAATCAAGGCGTCAAAGCGGAACAATTGTTTTCATTTTGTATGTAGACAAGGCTTCGATTTTCAAAATGAAAACAATTGCGATTGCGAGTGCGTTAAGCGTACACGCTAATCAATTTCGATTTTATAAGTTATTCTCCAAGTATGTATGGATGTATGTAAACACTTTATTGTACAAAAGAAAAACCAGAACAATATAATTAATATAAAAATATGTACTAAGGCGAACTTATCCCTTTAAGGCATCTCTTCCAAGTTTATATTTAATTGATCTTCAAGCTTGCCTTTCCGACCACATTGTAAAATATATTTTTTACTTGATATGAATACATTAGTGTAGGTATATGAGAACTGCGGACACATTCAAACGTAGAAGATAATAATTGGTTGGTGGATCTTGATTTTTTTATTGGAATTTGTGAGGCGAGATTTTCAATTTCAACTGTCGCACATTTGACTCCCTCGCCTTGTTCTAGCTTTCACCTTGCCTCTGCTCCTAGAAAAAAATGCATAAGTAATTCAAGCAACGATGACCTCGTGACGACTTGTGTACTTTACAAAGTACATAAAATCCAAAAATATGACGCCTTAATTAGATTTTAGTAGTGTTAAAATTATAACTGACATCTGCTGGTAGTCAGGAGGATATGCAACACCAAGAGTACTAAGACATACATACATACATTAAATCACGCCTGTTTCCTAGAGGGGTAGGCAGAGACCACTCCTTTCCACTTGCTACGATCTTGACAAATTTCTTTCGCTTCTTCCACATTCATACATCGAGTCATGCACGCACGTCGGTTTCGGGTAGGTACTTAAGATTCGGCCCTTTTCCAGTATTTCTCCGATTTCACTCGAAAAAGTACGCCTAGGGCGGCCCCTTCCGACCCTGGACGGGTTCTTTCGATCTGTATATCTCTTTCTTCCATCCTTTCCAAATGACCGAACCATCCCATTTTATTCCACATTTCTCTCTGTTTTTTTCATTCCTTACTTTGTTATATGGAGTTTTTAAAGGTTCAATTGAAAACCAGCAGTAGCTTATGGATTCAGTATCATGCTAAATAGGGCGCTTCTTGATACTGATTGACACAGCTGAAGATTATTGTTCATTGAGCTCGCTTCATCGTCGACAAAATCTTCGTCCTCCAAGGGCTAGCGTTAGTCAAGACCAAACCCATTAAAAATAATAAAAAAAATATCCTGTTGTTTTTGTGTATCGTTATGTCATCAAATGTAATTTTTATTACTTAACTAGCTTCTGCCCGCGATTTTTATTATCCTTTTCCCTCGGAAACTTTTGAATGACCTGAATTAAAAGTAGCCTTTGTGTTAATCCAGGGTATATTTAAGCTATAGCCATTCCAAATTCCGTCCAGCCGCTGTAGATTGAACAAGTAACAAACTTACACACGCACACACAAACTTTCGCATTTATAATATTAGTAGGTTAATGAATTCAAGTGTTTTTTGTATTTTAAAGCTTTGTCTCGCTACCTCCTGCCCCTTGCTGGTGTCCGCATAAGCCCCTGTTTTTGTTTATTGCTAATAAGGTATCGGCGACTACCCGAGGGGCGCTAACCGCCGGTGACACCGGCCCCGCGAGGTGATGGGGCATTACGACTTTTTATTTTAGCACCGTCTTATTGCGTGAGGGCGCTATAAGGACCGTTTGATGTCCTTGGCTGAATCGGAAAGTTAAGAAAGTTGAAGTTTTAACCCCTTATTCTTAAACGTACTATAAACCTATTTTAGTTTAAGTATGCCTTGCTTCTTTCCGTCAGATGTAAATCTCATGCTCACAGATAAGGACAAAACACAATCTTTTGTGCGTTTATGAATAAGAGGGTAATAGTATTTATGTATGTGTGTATGTAAACACTTTATTGTACAAAAGAAAAACCAGAACAAAACAATTAATATAAATATATCTACAAAGGCGAACTTATCCCTTTAAGGGATCTCTTCGAACTAACCCTTGAGAGATTGAGAAGAGTGAAAGGTTGTGCAACGAGTAAACAAGTGTACAAGAAGAAGAATATAACACATTAAATAACCGATAAAACACAAAAGATTAACTGACCTGTTACATATTATCTTATCTTATCTTCTTGATGGGGCCCTTACGGATACACTTCGACCCTATGGGATCTTTTGTGTAATTACCCCTCTTTTAGCTCTTAATCCAATGCAGCTGTTACATTTACAATTTTACATGTTAATAAAAATCTTCAGGTTTTATCCAAACTAATATTATAACATTCGAAAGTTATCCTGTTTATTTTTTTACGCTTTCCAAATTAAATTTTAGGCTGCTTAACCTTCACTCGGATGAGCTCGGTCATTCATACCAGAGACCCTGCTTAGAATTTCGAAGTTTGAAGTTACGTTAGCTCCATCTCTGTCACTCGTTATTCGAGACTAGTTATATCGAGAAAAACCGGGCAAGAGCATGTCGGACCATGCTCAGTGTAGGGTTCCGAAGCCGTAACGACATAAACAAAAAACTATCTCAAAAATCAACATGTATGAAACAATTTTCTATTTAAAGTTATTTGGCGCTGTCTTAGATGATTTTTAGTAGGTATAAACCCGTTAATCGCCTGTATCTCAGGAACTAATCATGTCTACTTAGCCGTGATAGTTTTCCTTTAAAATTCGTTATATGCGCTTTCGTTGAAGATTTTTTTCAGATTTTTAGTACTTGTAGTTTTGGCTGTAGGGGGGGGGGGACACTTGACTCTAACAAAAAATAGCGCTTTAAAGCTTAATATTTCATAAACGGATCCCTTAATCGAAAAATTGTTTCCATAAATCCGCAATATTTTTGAAAGACCTATCCAACGACACCCAACACTATGGGGTAGGCAAGAAAAAAAAAAGACATCCCCACGTTACGTGTAGGGGAGGTGCATTAAAAAAAAATATTTTTCAAAATTTTATTTTACCACTTTGTTGGCGTGACTAATATGTACATTCATGCCAAATTACAGCTTTCTAGTACTATGAGTCTCTGAGCTAGACTGGGGACGGACGGACGGACGGACGGACGGACGGACGGACGGACATGGCGAAACTATAAGGGTTCCTAGTTTGACTACGGAACCCTAAAAAAAGGATGGACCTAACGTAGCTTTGAATTTCACTTTTGAAATTAGGGCTTAAGAGAAGCCATTTTTAACTATAATATTTAGTTAGTTACACATTCAGAGGTGTTGTTCTCTTAAAAATGGCTTCCCTGAGGCCCTACTTTCAAAATCGATGTTCAAAGTTTACCTACACAATTACACACAATGTCTTCGTTGTGTGCATACTTATTTCCCGTGTCTAAAAGTCTTTTAAAACACAACCTTTTAAGACGATGTCACCTCAAAGCGGAAGTCCATAGCAGCCTGATTTGTCGCCATCTCCCAAGAGGTGATGTTTAGACAGAGGACTCCAAAAGTGGCCGTGGCTGGTTAGCACTTCGGTGTTTTAGCACTTCCACTCCGCTTCCTAGGAATTTGGAGTTTAATAGGTTCAATGCCTTTTTAAAATGGATGTTATTTGAATTGGTATGTAGTTTGGATAACATATTAGTAATATAAAGAGGAATTTAGCAAATAGTTTCTCGCACAGCCGAGCTCTTTGGGGCGAGCAAAATAATATCTAGATTTTGTATTTTGACTAAGGGCCTGTTATACAAACGACGAGTAAATTTATCTGCCATTTAAAGTTCTCTCCTAGTATATTTTCAAGTGTTAGAAAGAGAAAGGGCCAAATTTATCTGTCAAATATGGTTTAATTGTCAGTTGTGAAACAGAGGGATAGTCTATCTTCAATACTATCAGAACGATATTGAAATCATTCGAAATTTGAAAAAAAAGGTTGTTTTTTCCTTCCAAGTGTCTCACTTTTTTCATTGAAAGTATTGAAGCATGTTTCATAGCGCTACAAAAATTGTAATTTTGGAATTTTTTGTTGAACATGAACACCTTTAGAACTTTATCTCCAAAATGAACCCGTTTTTCTAGCATACGAAGCCGTATTGGCTTTGTCGGTGTAATGGTGCCCTCAAATCGTGTAGCAACCGATGTATAACACGACGCATCGGCGTTTCACCTTTATGGCGGCGCTTCGTGACCACCGCGCGTGGCGCTGATCTGGACAGTGGTTCCACTTGCACAGTGGAGACGGAATCATACACTCCCACTGGTGGGAACATCACAGTCATAACATACGATATCATTAAAAATAAAGTTAGATATAGTGAAGAATAATATTAAATGATCAAGCTTCAAACCTATCTCAATACTATCCTGAGGGACGACTTGATAGCCCGACCATCCGCGGCAATCAGTAATGACTATGTCGATGGTGTGTAACGTGAGCTCTATGAGGAAGTTTTCCCAAAAAGTTTGGCCATGGCAACCCGCGCTCAAGGTCGACACATTTCCCGGGGTTGAAACTGTGGAAACAGTCGCCATAGCACCATCGTCATCATACGAGCATGGGACGCAATCTGAGTTGCAAGCTAGTAGTTAAATTAAGTTGGCGATGCGTTAAAATAAATTCACAATCAAATAAGAACAACATTATACCTACATGAACAAGAATAGCTCTACTCTTTGTTTTGATTGTTCTTGGAAGTCAAATTTAAGATCATTCAAGGCGTTACCGTGTAGAATTTATAAACCAAGATTGATTTAAAAGAGTAACGTTAAAATAAGATGATAAAGCAAGGACCAGGTATTCTCGTTCACATCTTGTTGTTGCTAAAATGAGTCAAGGCAAGAGGTGGACATGGACACACCCCATTCTCAGACCCGCTCTAAATACCTTAAGGCCGTTTTGATTAACAGACTTTGAGTGAAGTGCAGTCTCAGGATACGTCGATCATGTCAATTTTTATTCGTTAACTATGACGTGTCTCTCGGGTATCTGGAATTCACGAGTCGCAGAACCGACAACCGTAGGGGTAACCGTGTTGGAGAGGCAAACATAGGAAGGACCAGCTGCAGCTAGATGTAGCGATTTCATGTAATACAAAAAGTGTCTGGCAGCGATTGGAACAAAAAACTTAAGACCAAGCTTAGTGGTGTGCCATGGGAGTGGCTCCTGTCCAGTGGATGAAAGTGGGCTGACGATGATGATGAGTCGAAATGTATTCAACACTCTATCTTGTGCTACAAAAAATATCGACCTAGCTAAAATAACCTACACTACCCTAACTATTTTCAGTTATATTAACATTTATATCCTCATGGAACGTCTGCGCTTGGTGCGCTGCGCCCCAGCGTCGGTTGTTTGCGCGGCGGTTCGCACCTCGCGCGCTAAGAGCCGAACTGTTTCACGCGCAAATAGAGAGCGGCCATCGCGGTAGCACAGCCGTACGCGCACTGGGGGACGCATTCCATCGAAGACAAATTAGAGTAGGGTTTCTTCATCTGAGATCCACGGTTCCCTTTGGGTATACATACGTGGTTGAAGTTTCGTAACCGACTTAGTTGATAATATGATATGTTTACTGCCGAGAAACATTGGCCGAACTATTGTACTGTTGTAAACATTTACAGCTTGATTTTTCATCGTGGAAAAATTATTTGCGCATAGCAAAAAGTAGGCTAACTCAGAACCTTCCTACCAATCGGTGGTTAATGCGCTAGTTTGCTTCCTTCAACCATAAATAAAATAACGACGAACGCATTATACTCGGTGTAAATGTAAGTCGCTGGCAGTAGCTGCTACCTAATCAAAAAATCAAAATCAAATCAAATCATCATTTATTTCATGTAACATGACACATAAACATTATTAAGATTATTTAAGAGGCACGCAGAGGTAAGCATTATATTACCATTTAATAACGCTGGTGGGAGCATGCAATCCCTCACAGTGTGACATAATAGCACAGTCAGGCCTATCATCTATCATTCTTAGAATTAGTGTACCTAATGCTCATATAGTATGAATATAATTAAAAAAGTTGTCCCCAACATTTCTACAACCGGATCTGTCAATGATTTTCCCATGCACAGTCGCTAGGGTGGCATCCGTATTGTAGCACTGTAGTTAGCGCTCATAGATGTCGCTGTAGGTGGTAAACGAGGATGTCATGCGCAGGCTTCATTATGGGGCGCGTTTTATTACAGGGGCGTTTTCGGGTTCACGCTTTATACCGGTATCTGAAGTATATAACTACTTCTATAAGCGTTTTTAAATTCGCAGTAGATCCGTGGTTTCAGACCTTCGTCATAGTACAAAAAATATTTTTTTTATAACCTATTCATCATTGAAAAATATGCATACATTGTAACGATGTTCCGCCAAACTGCATAAACTGTTTGTAACCAGAAACTTGGTTGCTACCAATATTACTTACTATTAGTGAAATGAGTTAAGTTTATTTGGCACTAAAAGCACTTAAAATAATTCAATTTTATTAATTAAATGAACTTATTCTAGACAATTATATTTTAATTGCATCAAGCCCAAAATGGTCTCCACTCAGCTTTTTATGCCACGGTATGTTATTTCAATATTCCGTGACACTGGTTTTCAGTGAGACCTGGAGAGGTAAATGGGCACCGTGATAACTATGCTATACTTTTTAAAATTAGTGCTATTAGTAAATCTGTCACATCACGTTTCAATCGGTTTGTAGTCCCGAGATTTTTCCGAACGTACGACTAGTACCGAAAAGAAACAAACGTCTTACCACCACCACCCATTCCAGAAAATAAGGTCCGTAGATTTACTGCTATTTCTTAATATGAACTATGTATTGATAGGAATTAACCGGGCGAGGAAAATTTCGCAGTTCGCGTCGTGGCTTATTTAGTGTAGTCTTTCCTTAGTTCTTTGACACGTCCTGGGTAGTGATTCTGTAAACAACGCCGGTCGTGCGGACTGTCGAGTGATATCCAAGCGGCGAGATTAAGTAGTCCCGTCAGTGCGAACAAAACACATTGTAGCGCGTGCATTTTCAATTAAGCAGCCTTATACGTTCGACCCATCGTGCTACTAAATTGAAAATGCACGCGCTACAATGTGTTTTGTTCGCACTGACGGGACTACTTAATCTCGCCGCTTGGATATCACTCGACAGTTCGCACGACCGGCGTTGTTTACAGAATCACTACCCTGCTTTTTAACGTTTACGTGACTAAAAAAGGGTACCTATTTACCTAATAACGGTGACGTGGCTATGCCCCTGGCTGGCGCCCATTGCTGAAGTGTATGGAAGATGGCGGCCCGTCTACTCAAATTCAAAATTCAAAATATTTTAAATCGCGCTTTTTTGTGTTTATTTATTTATTTATCTGGGTCACAAAATATGTACCTAACAGTCGAAATTGGTACAGGTAAAGCTAAGCTTTAGATAGTCTCTTATCTATGTGTGTCCATGATGGCTGATATGTAATGAAATAACAAAATTGAGAGTTTGCTGTCGTTAGTAAAGAACCACTATGAGTAATTACTATAACAATAAAAATAAAATTATTTATTGACCTGAGTAAGATCCTCGAATCAAGACACGTCCAAAGTAAGTTTCAAGTGATAGAAAACAAATCTCTCGCGCGTCTTCTATACCTAGCTTAGTGGGACGCTGGATCGATAACAATCTGACGCCAAATCAGCCCACAGGTATCGATTACAAAGCCTGATTAATCATCGCAAATAGTCCCTTTATAAGCTATTTATTAGTAGACATTCACTAACCAATACTTGTTGACCTCTTTTTACTCCTATTTTATTACAAACAACGGGTCTAACTTTGTTGGTGCATGTTAAGATAGCGACCAAATTATAAAGACTTGTGATGTGTATCAAGTTGTTTGTATATGAGAGATCGCGGTTGGCTGGAGTTGGCTGTGACGTCATAATGGCGGAGTCGTGTCCGCGATTCCCACGGGAGGGCAGAACTAGAGTGGAAGTGCATTCGGCGTTTTGTTCCCTCGTAACTGAGGAATCGTCATGATTGGGAGGTTGGGTTCCGTACCTTGATAGATGAAAGGTACCCTGATTTTTACGTAAGTTTAGTGAAGCAAAGATAATATTATTAAAGTTAATAGGTAGGCACGAGTACACAGTTAAGTTGACCAGTCGGTTAAAATATTAATCAAGTTTTTTATTTCGAGCCAATTTTTCCAATCCCTAACTATCTGATAGTTAAAGTTTTGGGTTTCCTTATTTTTGTCATATGAATGAAACGGACAGAACCAAAAATAACTGACAGATAGTGTTATCTGGATATTGTAAACTTAACTCTTACTTTAATACCTTTATCGTTTGTTAAGTTTTGAATGTTTGTGCATTGCGTTATCAAACCATTTTTAAATTAAAGTGCCAATATACCTTGTCACCTGATTTCTTTCGAACTGTAATGTTAATATTCTAACAAAATATTTCTTATACAAAATCTTTACAAACTGTAGGTACTTATTTAAAAACAGACGTGATCAATATAGGTCGCCTTACTACCTCCTGAAAACCAATCGCGTCACAAGTAGATGACGTGATACGAAAAGTCACGTGATCTACCAGTGACGCGATTGGTTTAAAAACGAAACTAATAGAAACGCTAGTTAGCGTAGTGCATCGCGGCAAGGGCCTCAGGAGGTAGTTTGTTAAATCTTATCCAGTGACTAAAACTTAATAAAGTATGAATTCTACTGATTTCTAAACGTTAATATTGTTTAATTTCGCGGAAAATAAAAAAAACGCCGATGACATCCAGTACACGACTACTCCCAGCTATTCGTAAACAAGATCCTAATTTCAATTATACTCACAAATCACCAGAGAGATTCAAAAATCGACTATTAACAAGAAAAACATAAATCCTATAATAACTTAACCAAATACTACCAACTTATTCCAAGCAGCGTCATGTCCACATAGTCCCATCCCTCCGCCGCCTCCTCAGGGAACGCGCACTTCATTTGTTACTGCAGCATACAGACAGACGGACACGGAAACTTCATTAGCGGGTTATTTTGGGGTGATCTTCGCAAATACCTATTAATGATTGCGGCGGCGGGCGGGCTCCGGCGCCGGCGAGGACCGCCAAGAGATACTAATCAAAACGCTATCTGAACACTACCTGTGTTTTATGGACTTGCTTTTTTACACTTTTAACTTTTATATGGTTCGCTTTCAAATGAATGAATCTTTTGAGATAAACAATTCGCATTCTGAAAACGTTTAGGTTGTAGATCAAAAATTGTGTAAAGGATTGACGTAAGAACGTGCGTTCGACCCTTAATTTGACAATGTTCCTCTCAGTGAAGATACTTGAGTTATAATAACAATTTTATACATTTCGGTACATTTCTGACTGGTGTATACTTTCGCGTATCTCTCCAACATCGATTACAGATCTCATACTATGGTTTATTATCGTTGATCTAAAATCGTATAACTTTTGAATTAATTCTTACCAACTCCAATAATATTATAAATATGAAAGTCGGTGTGAGTGTTAGTTCGATATTCCTTCACGCTGCAATGGCTAGACGTATTTGGATGAAATTTGAAGTGTTTTACACTTGGGCTACTTTTAATTCCGGCAAATTTAAAAGTAAGTACTTTGGGGAATAACGAAGTCGCGGGCAGAAGCTAGAGTATTACATAAACCCAATAACCCATCACTGATTTTAATAAAAGCGTTTTTGTTGATTCGTTTGTGTGTCTATCTATTTTCAAATCGGAGTTGAGTAAACGGTTTGATCAAAACTGGTACAGTCACCAGCAATAATGTATAATCCAACATTACGCTTAAAAATATCTGACACGCTCTTGTGCCAGTAATAAAGTGGTGTCAGATATTTTTTAGCCCAATGTTGTTTAATATTATTATTGCCGGTGACTATATAATTAGTTAGAGGGCCGGAGAGTTAGGCTACATTTTTAACATGGGATGTTGACCTGTTTCCTTAAAAAATTACCTACTTTGAATAAAAATATTCTACACACACAACTATTAAGACAAAGGCGAACTAGCGAAGTCATATACTAGTGAGCTTTTTTTATTACAAGCACAAAATGTTCGAACTCTCCATTGGCATCGGAACATAGGCAAGGGCGTAGGTTTTACACAGATAGGTTTTCATTAAATTTATTTCGGTATCTTTTTCTCTTACTTAACTAGATTCTCACGCAATTTCCGAAACCGAGACACGCACTTAGTTCGTAATTTACTCAATAATACTGCAGTTCAGAGATTGCTTTGTAACAAATATCATTTTCAAACTCTGATAAAACTATCCAATAACGCCATCCATATGAAATCAATCCCATAAGCTTATCACAAAGGTAAAGAAACTACTACGTGCTATTTAGTGTCAAAAGTTGGTATGAAAAATGTACAGACAAAGCTATGCGTTTCTACACCTTACTGCTAGATGTCGCGCTATTACTAGTTACTACGTGCGACATCTATCGTCAAGTAGACGTATTAAAACAGACGGTGTAATAGTTTGACTACTCTTCGCTGGATGTCGCTTTACTTGTTACTGGGTGCGACACCTATCGTCCAGTAGAAGTACTAACAAAAACTGTGCAACAGTTTGGCTGCTCTCCGCTAGGTGTCACTATAAAGTAGAAGAAAAAGTTTTAAAATTTGACTACTATGATCTCTTCAAGTAATTACAAATACTCGTACACGAGATTCCGACATATTGAGAACTTTCTGCTTCTTTCGCTTGAAAGTGTAGTAAAGTAGCCCTTCAACATACTAAGACCTAATGCGACTAACAATGACGGTACTTACCGGTGTTGGACGGTGTCAAATGTATCGATTAAGATAATTGAACATTCTGTTAAGATGGTTTTCGGAATCTGACTTAGTACCCTTACCATGAGTTACAATTACCGTACTCGCACTCTATAAGGAAGACTGCGAGGTCTGCGAGGGACAGAGCTTAGACTCGCTAGCGAGTACGTTAATTGTAACTCATGGTAAGAGTACTGGTCATACTTACACTTACTGTAGTACAGTACCTTCGGCGCGAAGCTACAATTATTCTCTTTGCACAAATTTTGGTGAATATGGATACAGATTGGCGAGAACATGCAAATACAACAATACATTCTCGCGGATGGGTGTCACGCGAGCTAGATTGTCATTAATTTTAATTAGCAACGGGAATTTCCCGTAGCTGGTGAAGAACCGCCTTTAGCAGCTTAATATTGCTTTCCTGCGTGTCGTTTCTTTCTTGGTTTTACACTTGGCTCGACGCGATCGCGATGTGCCCAATCAATCGCATCGAACACTAACTTCTTCGCTCTACTTACCCACACGACACATAATCGATTACGACTTGCCCCGGCCAGTGCTCACGGTGTTTAAGCGCGAGGTGCGCAGGAGTTGACGCTTACAGGAGCGCGCTGATTGGCCGATAGCCCGGAAACCTGGGGCGGTATTCTCTTAAACAAGTGACTTTCCAATTCGATGAATTAACCGGAAAAATATAGCCTAACCTACTCGAAGAAGGCACGTAAAGTAAAGTTAGGTACAGTCAAGTGCAAACATGTGTGTCGAAAGAATCCTCCCATAATGTTACGAAGTTCTCATTACACTGGAAAAAGGTGTATTGGGACATACCTATTTATGAGATGTGGCGGTCTCCTATATTTTTACACTTGAGTTTACGGTTCCAGTGATATAAAAATGGTTACTTTCAGTAACTATGTACATAGGTACTTAAACCAAAAACACTATGACCAAAAAGATATTTGGAAAATAACTCCTGACGAACCCTGCAACTAACTAAAAAATACACGCACTAAAAGGTTCAAAAAGGCTGCTCTGACAAAACCACTAAGACTCATCTGCTAATAATTTGTCAACGAACTCAAAAGTCACTAGTCAAGAAAATCACCCAGCTGTATCTGTGTTTAGCCGCTGGGTGCGCAGGAGTCGCTTACTGGAGCGCGCTGATTGGCTGATAGCCCGGAAACCTGATATGACCAACGACAGTGATATAACCGCTCGCCCAGCTAATTCGGACTGGCTTTAGGCTACCTGTATACAAGAGACTAGGGTAATTGCATCAGTTAATGCACAAGGACCAATATTGAATCCATCCATCTGTCAAACGGAACCACTGTTGGATATGGACCTGTTACATATCGCGCTACTCTCCACTGCCTGCGCTAATTGCATCCAAAGTTTGATCCTGATTCTTGTATAGAAGGTATATGTTAAATTTAAATACTTAGAAAACATCGAAAATTCAGGAAGAAATACTCGCGCTCATCTTGTGACACAAATATTTGCCCTTATTGAAAATCGTAGGCAGCTGCTATATCAACTATGCTTATAACGTCGTCAGCTAGCTTACTAACTAGTCAAAAATCCAAAATACTAAGGTCCTGTTGTTTGATCAGTAGTTAAACTAACTAATTGTTAAAATTTGAAAACGGAATCGAAAATTTGAAGGAATTTCAAGGAATTGTGTCAAATTTTCAATTTGTTTTTCAAATTTTAACACTTAGTTTAACTACTGATCAAACAACAGGCCCGTAGCACGATGTAAAGCTCTCCGACATCTCCGCCTTCATTACACTATCCACTGATCGTCTCTCGCGCCTGCGCAGTCCGCTCTGGATCTCACGGCGATAATCATGCGTGCGAGTTGCGAGAACACGCGTTTGTACAGTCATCGGCGAATACAGCTGACCAAGTATTAATATTTTCAAAACCTTTACGACAACATACGAAAGAAAAAGGTTAAATTTCGAACGATAAAATAGAAGTGCAACAGTCGACCGATATAATGACAATGTTTTAACCTTGTCGTTACAAAAATTATAATTTATTGTTGTAAATTACCGACCACACTAACGCAATGTTTACGCAGTGACGCGTCTATTGCGTCCCGTGTTTAAAGTGGTCGAAGTTGTGATGTTCAAAAAAACCAAATATCATTTGCGATCAGGACGCAACTCCATTCAACGTATTTTAGCTTTTAGCGTGGTCGATCCTGGCCCTAAAACCCAACCTTTCTTTCGGGGTTCCTGAGGTGTTACTTATCTAAATTAAATAGATAAAGACCTCAGTTTCAACGGGGTACTTTCAGAGCTGATGATTACCTCATAAGCGGCTCAATAAATTTTATGAAAAACAAATATTTAGCCCCACAGATACATAGAGTCATAGACATAGAGATACACAACTTTTTGTGTCAGAAGTTAAAAACGGCTCTACTGTCGAGTGAGCACATCCTTAAACGTTACTTATAAGCTTTGACGGCACAACAAACCTCCCAGTTAATAATTCGTCTGTCGAATTGAAAAGTGCGTCGTTAAGAGAATATCATAATAGCTGTCATATGCTGAACATCAATAGTTAATATATGTGTATCTTTTAATGATATGGGATCTATATTTATTGTTTCGACAAACTAATGGAGAGGGTACTCGCCAGCATTGTAAACAACCAATCATCAACTATTAATACTCGTATTTGTGTCTCTTTTATTGACACGGGATCTATATCTTTTGTTCGTTTCATAATCTGAGTGTGACTATGCCAGTATTCCACAGAAGCGCACGCGCATTGCCTCACTCGGCCATCGGCGCGGGTCCGTCGCTCAAGGTCCTGCGAAAGGAATCTAGGTCTAGCGCTCGCTGACTAACATGGGAACCGACGCGAGAGTCGTTAGACCATGATTCAACTGATAATGCTGAAATTTCTAGTCAAACTAGGTATGAATCGGACTGGCCTCACCAACAACGGCGTGGAGAGAGAATCGCTGTGTTTTTTGTGGATATTCCTACCACTCTTGACCTCCTAGGTAGTGGTATGCGTAAAAATATTTTCCCAGTGTGAATAGAAAAAAAGTTGGGGTTTGACTAGGCAACCGTTATACACAATTTTAGCTACCATGGTTTAAAACGCATAGCTACAAAGTAAAAATTAATCAATATAAAAGAAGAAACTGACTAGCTATCTGATCGATCAATGGACAGCCGAAACGAAGAAGAATAAGAAGGGATTTTCGGAAATTCATCCCCTATCATCATCATCATCATCATCATCATCATCATAATATCAGGAGACAATCTTACACAAATTGGTCCAAACAGCTCTACGCTTTTAGTACTCTTCTCTCCTTTTTCTTTTCTACTTCATTTCACTCTTCTTCAATATTTTTCTACTCATTATTTCAGGACCGGCTACGCTATAACGATTTCTCTCTTCTTATTTATTATTGTGCAAAAATGTTGAGAAATCTCACACTTAAGAAAACCTTTAAACACGCATATAAAATGAAAGCTCATAAGAAATTGTAAGTGCCTAGGAAACCTATCACTTATAGTATTAAACAACTCCCTCGCATCGTTTCGGTTTATGCGAGATTTATATTTCAACAGTACCAAATCACAGTACTTCAATAAAATAATATATAAATCCAGAATTTAATACATATAAACCCCTTCCTCTTAGATCACTCTATGGATGAAAACCGCATTAAAAATCTAAGTGTACATACAGAGGGACAGACTACGGGAAGCGACTTTGTTTTACACTTTGTAATGAAGATTTCAACCAGTACGTATGCTATTTAATCATTTCATTCCCCTGATAACATGCCTCGGCGAAAATTACACACTCCAAATAAACTAAACTACTTACAAACAGTAATTCGTGACATAACACCTGTAATATTACTCGTAACTAGATCGCTTTCTGCTGATTACTTTCTCGCATTCCTATCACCTTTATGGCAATGATTAGCTTTCGTATATTCCGCCCTGATTACAGAAAAGGCAACATCTTGTATAACACCGACCACTACAAAGAGGCCTTTTTAGTTGCAAAAGAAAGTTGAATTTACCTTGGCGGCTTTTATGGAGATATGCCTTTTGTGTTTATTAATGTTATATTAATCATTAATAGCTTCCTGCTCTAAAGTATTGAGTGGGTGATTAATAATGTATGTTATACCTACACTCCTACAGCTATGAGAACAAAATAGTTTTAGTTTTTAATGTATCAATGGAGAGTTGTGGATTTTCTTAGGATGCTCCGGTATCAATTGACAATGGACATCCTGGTCACGCAACCACCAAGTGCTTGTCAAATAACTGGCAAACATTGTCACTGCATCGCTTTCATTCGTTACGTCAAAAGTAATCGATATAAGTATGACCAGTATTTGTCAAAACTCACCAAGTGAAGGCAATATCAATAGAAAAAATCCAATATTTTTGATAAATTTTATCTATTTTCTTGTGAAAATCCTCGTAGTAGGTATTTCTGAATTAGTATTACTAAAGCTGTTGGTGTCAGAGATTTTGGTTAACCTGTTATAGAGCCAACTTAGGCCAACGTGTGTCGTCAACGTATAAGCCATGGCTGTCGAAAATAAAATACTGGTTTCCCATGAATATCCGGCCGAGTCTACGACGTTTTTTAAGTTAAATACTTCCGTCACTTTCCCAATCAGACGGCGTGGCTCCACAGAAAACCTGCTCTGTTAACATTTCCATCCCAACTTCATTGCTGACTCGTATATGGATTTGTCTACGTATTCTTCTGTAAAGAAACTCTTACTCGACGCAGTTAGGTTAGTGGGTAAGGATCCTGCGTTTTTCTGCGGTATGAAGAAGACACATCTTCTTCAACTGTCTTATCCCCACCCAACAATGATGTCACTTCTTCTTGAAGAAAACAAGACAGTGCTAGAGGTCCGAACGGACCTTGAAGAAGGTCCTACCCGTACCTCTAAAGATAGAGATTTAATTTTCGATCTCAGGTAAAATAATGTGTGATCATATTTATCAATATCATAGTACAAGCGTAGAGCTTAGCTTGGGAGTGAGGACTTATATACATACAAACACGCCTTCATTCCCCGAGTGGGGTAAGCAGAGCTACAGATATACCTACCAGCAACTCTGTAACCACATTTTGCACAAACAGGTTAATGTTTACCAGTGTATATTTGTGACAGGTTGCATGCCCATCGCCTGACAATACTACAAGCCTTTATTCCCTTAGTCGCCTCTTACGACTTCCATGGGAAGACATGGATTGGCACTGTTCGAAACCGGCAACAACACGGCAAACGGCGCGAGAGATAGGACTACGTAAATTATATTGAATTAATAAGATTAATTTTTGAATACCAAACTGATGCCTCAAATAATGTAACACTTGAATCAATTCGAAGAAAACTTCGCCACCCATCGGCTCTGCGAGCTTACGTAAGCCGCAGGTGGCTTTCTGCCCGCGAGCGAACTTTCTTCGGCGAGCTTTTGATATGTAAAGTGTTTTGACAAAACCGCGCTCCCTTGTTAATAAACTCGAGCCGAGAACTCTATTTGGCGTCAATATCGTATAAAGACAAGACAGGTCTGGTACCGAGGGAGCTATAAAAGGTTAACTGTTAGGAGAGATTTTATATTGCGTCAAAGACATAAATTTATTTTGATCACTTGTAGTTAAATGTTTTTGAAAGATCAAGCGTACATTAAGATGAGTAATAATTTTACTGTAATGGAAAATTTTGATGGTCTCGCGTCTGACATTCAGACGGTGAGATTTTCTGCTCATGGTTTACATAGATTGAGTGGAAGCTCAATCAATTTTGTAATCTTCTAACCTCTTTGTTGGGACCCTGCCGACGAAGCTAGAGGGCCCGGGTTTCCAGGTAATTGTAAGTATTTGTGTGGTGGGCGCCAGTATTCGACGCGTATGTAATTCTCTCTGTATCTGTATTCTCTGTATAAGTTTGTTTTTCGTTGTTTGGTACTCAAAGTAGAGGTCCAGAGGGTATCCAATCACATTTCACTAACTGATTCATTTCACAAACATAATGTATGTATGTATGTACCTAAAAAATTTATTGCACAAAAACAATTACAAGTCATTTTTGCAATACTATAGGTAACAAACGTTATCATTTTGCAACGGACTTTTTCAGAAACTGTAATTAATTCAGGATTCATTTCAGAACCATCTTGTAGAACCCTGTTGGTTAGGTTACGTGACGATTTTTAGCAAATAATAGTAAACTAGTTCAGAGCTTAGGTTGGGACTATAGTCCATTCGCGTTAAGAATGCAGTAAATCATCGTTGTCCACCGGCCTAAACACGCCCCCTGACTAATCAGGGTCGCTTAAAATTAGGTTTATATTTATTCGTTATACTTAATCTTTAAAAAAATAATTTGTTTTAATTTTATCTCCACTGTTAATTCACTATTACCCTGCAGTTGCATTGATGGTCGGAACGGACTATAGGTCAATTCGTGTGAGATCGTCTCCTAGATCTTCTGATATTCACTGATATAATACAACTAGTAATGGTATAATACAACTACGTGCGTCGAGTATCGCCGCCCGTCCTCTCCGTAATAATCAATATCGTTTAGCGCGAGCTGCCCTTTTCTCTCGGCAAACAGAGACAAGTGATAATGGCTTGCGCAAGAGTGGAAGAAAGCGCGCATTCCATGACGGTACACTCAGACATATGTTTATTGGTAGTTTTTCGACTGATTATTGAAATATTGAATACCAAAAGGTACGAACTACGAAACGATAGGTACCAATAATTTTGGATGACTAATTTATTTCCCTTTAAGTATAAATCTACAAATTTAGTCTACTTTACTTTTGAGAAGGTACTATGAAAAACTAGCCCTTTAGGGCCACTACCAAAATCTAAAGAAAAAAAACCTAAATTTTCGCGGTCCTTTGGATTTTTATTAAAGTTGCGTTCAGCGCTCTAGTTAACAAACTTGGATTATTCATTGAGCCAACATCATAAACCAGTCTACTAAAATCAGAACTACCGGATTTGACGCAAAGTACCCCGCACTTACAGGCGACAAGGTTACTGGGGTGTGATTCTCTAAAAAAGCAAAGGTGAACGAATGCACGAGTGATGTCCAAGCGGCGAGATTAAGTAGTCCCGTCAGTGCCAACAAAACACATTGTAGCGCGTGCATTTTCAATTTAGCAGCACGACGGGTCGAACGTATAAGGCTGCTTAATTGAAAATGCACGCGCTACAATGTGTTTTGTTCGCACTGACGGGACTACTTAATCTCGCCGCTTGGACATCACTCGTGCATTCGTTCACCTTTGCTTCTTGAGAGAATCACACCCCTGGACTATTTATCGATCTATTGGAAATTTCGCTAAACATTCACGTGCAAACCTCATCAGAAGATCAAATATAGGAGGGCGGGCGTGGGGGGAGAGCTGAGGCGACGTCACGTGGCGGTCATGTGGTCAACGAGACACAAGTCAAAGTGCAGCACAACAACTGAGCGATATGAAACCCGATCGCAAACAGTATTGTTCGGACAATGTCTATGCTTTTTCCTTTTTGTACAATTCTTTACAGCGCTCCGATCCGAGTTCAAATCGCTTACCACGGCCCCAACAACACGTCAAAAACGTCGTTTTTGACGTGTTATCGTAATGTCAACGTTTTGTTAGCTCTTATTTACTTGACAGTATTGGAGGCCAAGTTATAAATAATATCATAACACGGGGCCCTAGTATGGCTACGTGTATCGCGTGACAAAGTTTGAATAAGGCATCCGTCCCCTTCTGACACGTAAATAAGTACGGGAGTGACGGATGCTTTATCCGTATTTATCACGGGATATAGACGCAGCCATACTAGGCCCACTGGTCAAACACGATTTTGAATTTACCGTCAGGAATAGAGGCGAATTATCGAGTCCAAATGGCTAGACTAAAACTATGCGCAAGTGATTGTACACTGTATCCGGCTGAGATTCGACCTAAATCCCATTAGACACGGTTCAAAAGTACATACATACATACATTAAATCACGCCTGTTTCCCAGAGGGGTAGGCAGAGACCACTTCTTTCCACTTGCTACGATCTTGACAAATTTCTTTCGCTTCTTCCACATTCATACATCGAGTCATGCACGCACGTCGGTTTCGGGTTCTTAAGGGCCTGGACACATGTCGCCGGTACGGTGCCGTCTACGGTGTCACGGCGCGGCGCCGTTTGTGGCACCATAGAAACTTGTACTGTAAATTCGCGGCGCCCCGCGCCGTGACACCGTAGACGGCACCGTACCGGCGACATGTGTCCAGGCCCTAAGATTCGGCCCTTTTCCAGTATTTCACCGATTTGACTCGAAAAAGTACGCCTATTGCGGCCCCTTCCGACCCGTCCACTCACTTTCGATCTGTATATCTCTTTCGTCAATTCAAAAGTAATTCTTGGATATTCTTACCGTCTATTAACTTTACATTTAAATAAAGCTTTTTTATTCAAAATTTAATACCTAACTCACTTCTTACTTTCTTGTGGCTGCCTTTGGACAGTTTCAGAGCGTAATTATAGTATTTGCAAATGTGGATATGTCGATATTGTACTTATCATTTCGTTTGGGGGCAATATTCGGTGCTTACATACGTTTCAAGCATAGACTTCAGTCATGTTAATAACCTTGGTAAAAATAGCGCTAAGAATTAATCCAAGATCCCAAAAGGAAGCCCACTTCAATAAACAAGTTAATATTACCTCATTTAAACTTTCTTATCTTAAACAACTTTGTCGTTTTTAGTAATACAACCCCATAACGGTCTATTCCGACTCAATATAAACGTAATAAAACCCACGTAGTACCAAAAAAACTAATCTTCTCAAAGGACCACTACCAATGACTACATATCGGGTCAGTTTGGAATAAGATTGCTCAAGCTGGCACTGAACGACTCGGGAGGCATCCTTTGGTAGGAAACATAAAAAGTTTGGTAAAAAATACATGAATTCGATAATATTAGAAAGATTATACAGGACTGTGGGATAAAGGCTACCAGATGTTTTAACTTTAGATTAGAAATTAAAATAAAGCATTAGGTAAGTATTAAAAACAGGTTAACTAGGTTAAATACTATTATTGTCATAGCAAAAATATTCCGTTTGTTTAGTTTCTTGTGGCATTTCTTCTCAGCAGACTAATCTTTTCATGGGAAGCGCTGGTAGATTTTTGACTTGTCAAAGTGCCCGTGCGGCATACTTACGAAGGAAAATCTTTTATCTATTATTGCGCAGCAATTTAACGGAATATAAAAAAAGCAATCTTCATAAACATAATGTTTTAACAAAAGGGTTCAGGGGGCCTATTACGAGCTTTTAGGAAAACATTCTGGTTAATGACATTTTAGATTTCCGACGTAATAAGCCTTGCTTAGAATGGTATTACCAGCCCCCTGTTTACAGAATGGTTATGCCGAAGCCAAAGAGTATAGTGTAATACCAAAAGGAAAAGAGTGGCTTCTCTGTGGTTTAACATGCATCTGTGGACATAGTGCCATCTATAGCTGGGTGACTAAAACTTCTCATGCAAGGTATATATATATATACGTACGTATAGATCTACAAGTGCATATTAATAGTTAGGCCGCACACGCACTACAACTAAACCGCCGCGCTCTTTAACCGCGTGACTTTTTTTATCAAGTAAATAATCAGCAGCTATTGAGGCCGCGTGCATTATTTTTACTTGGTTATAAAGTCACACCGTTAAAAACCGCGACGGTTTAGCCGTAGTGCGGGTGCGGCCTTAAGCAACTAACGCCTGCGACCAATACATCGGAACCCGAAAGATCCTCTGCTTTACTTAGATAATCTTTAATCTCATTCATTAAAAATTGTCTAGGTACGCGAGAGAATCATTTTGACTTCTTGAACTCTTGAGTGGCGCCGCAGGTTTTGACTCTGGCTTGGAGAGAAATAATGATTTTTGCAAAACAATAACACATGTAGATTTTTTATTCTTATAGACAATTAAAATTAAAAGCATTTAAATGTTTGCTATAATTTTATTTACATAATACTAATACTCATTACAAGTCTCACAGTGTTCTTTAAGGACAAATTTAACACTTTTTATGTTTTAAATAATACTCTCGCGCTGATTTTTTTATGACATCATCCCCGTCATCATAAGTTATTTTACCACCAAGTATTCGGTTAACAGATCTGCACCAGCTATAAATAATAATGTTTATTGAAATGTTACAAAAATATTCAATGAGCTTTTCTTTGTGCCTCTCACAATCTATAAAAGTGAAGTCTGTAAAAAGCTCTATAAAACTTGTGATTCTTTCTTTAATATTCTTCTCATGGCAATCAGAGTTAAGAAAAGAAATGGTTATTTGCTGAATGTCTTTAAAGCATGTTATGAAATCTTCAGAGGGGTAACACAACCATTTCTTGTTTTTATTATATTCTTTGGCTCTTATGTAATTGTGTACATTGCTTGGTGCTGCTGTTATTTTATCGCGACAGCATTTACATGACTTCACTATATTCTGTAGGCACTTTGCCAGGGCCCATCCACAAACGTAAGCTCTTTGCTCAGCCCCTGAATCTGATAGATTTGCATTATTTTGGATTAGATCTAGAGGCTGATCTAATACAATATGCTGTGGCTGTGAGGGAGCATCTTGAGTTGTCTCTTTTTCATTTTCTTTAAGTACGAATAATAGGGATTGCAACGAAATTGGTCTAGAATTAAATACAATAAAAACTAAAATTATGACAAATAGTAACGAATTACCAATTCACGTTAACCGTGTCTTACTTGACTATGTCCATGAGTACACATATCTGGGCAAACAAGTATCATTTAAAAAAAGTAGACACTATGATGAATTAATGAGACGCGTAAATATGGCTTGGAACAAATTTTGGTGTTTCAAAGAAATCCTGAAGTCCAATACTTCAATTAAAGCAAAGAAACTGATACTAGACTCTTGCATCTTACCCTCGCTTACCTACGCGTCACAAACATGGATTTTCAACAAAAAAACCAGAGACAAAATAGTTACTATTTTGTCTCTGGTTTTTTTGTTGAAAATCCATCCTCCGTTCCATGGCCCTTTGTGTTGTTACAACACAAAGGGCCATGGAACGGAGCATTCTTAATCTGATATTGAAACATAAAAGAAACAGTACATGCATAAGAAAAACAACCAAACTGATTGATGCTCTGGAGCACAGCAGAAAGTTAAAATGGAAGTGGGCCGGACATGTTGTACGAATGAGTGATGACAGGTGGGCCAAAAAAATAACTTCATGGAAGGGACCTACAGGAAAAAGAGCCAGAGGCAGACCGGCGGAGAGATGGCTCGACGAAATTTTAAAAGCAGCAGGAGAAAACTGGTTTGAAAAAGCAAAAGATAGAACTACTTGGAGGAAAATGGAGGAGGCCTTTACTCTATGAAGAGGTCCTTAATAAACATTAATTAATACTAAATTGTTTATATAATATAGATTAAGTATATATTTAAAGTACACGCTATAACAACATGCTGTGAATCAAACATATTTCATGTAACTACGTACTTATTAAGGAAATAAAAGGCTTTATTAATAGGGATTGCAAAAGAGTATTCGAATCCTCTTCGCAATTAGAATTTTGTGAATGATTAGTGTTAATATTATTTAAAAGTAGCGTTTTAAATGCTCCCTCAAAGCCGACGCAATTTGGAGCAATATTTCTCGCTCCTAAGCTTCGAATACTCCCAAAAAAGTTTTACAGAGGGTCCTGGTTGAAGTTCCTTGTGAGCATGGCATCAAAAGAATACTTTTCGTGTAACAATTTCCAGATGGACTTAAAATTCTCAATAGTTTTAGTAAAATTATTTACAGAGGGTACAGATTTTTCCGAATATGAATTAGTATTTCCTTTTTTTATAAAATATTTTACAGTTTTTAATACCTTTACAGCATCTGACCATAACTTATGATGAGGTGAATTATGTTTCACAGCAGCTTTATATATTTTTCCATTAGGAATTGAGTAAGTCGAGGAGTTCAATGAATCGAAAACTTTGTCGATAAGTAGAACAAACGGCACCAAATCGCGACATTCGTCGGGTACATCACCCCTCGCAGCCAAGTGTTCAGTTGCTACTGCCATGGTGCGACTTAACACTTGAGCCGCCATTTTTACCCTCATTTTTTTTATCTTATTTTTGTTTATATGTTCGTCGGTCAATCGGGGTAAAAACCGCAACTCCCCATATGTTTTATCGGCCTCATAGACCCACTGAAAATATTCCCACTTGATTTTCTTTTCGGTTCCTTCATTTGAGTATTTCATTTCTTTATTTAAAATATTATTTCTTTATCCTTTCAATAAATGAGGAACGTCATAAAGTGGGAATATTTCTTTATTATTTACTATCATTAAATCTTTACGCCACTCCCTCTGATTTGATACATAGCAGCGTTTTGCATCATCTATGAGGCTATTAATCACACTTACATTTGAGGAGCATTGGTCGCAGACAGTGGCAATGATATGTAAACCTGTGGCTTGTAAATTTGTTATCACGTCTATTAAAATATTTTTAAGTGTCGAAGTCTTTAAGCTTTGAGTAAAGTAGTAAGCCACAGGTTGTTTGAATTTGGCTTTAACCCCTTTGACCATAAAAACTAAAACATGATTCGCAAATCGATTGGTTTTTCGATCGCCCAAATTTTCGAAACCCACAAGATCGTCTGTGTTACTATTATAATTTATTTGTGGGGTTATAGCCATTTCATCAAAAATGAGTGTACAAAGACGATCTTGGGGCAACATTTTCGATACAGTGTCTTTAAGTTGCGTAAATATAATTTTATTTATGCCCGGAACAAGTTTAACCCTCGAAAGAAGTTGTTTTAATATTTTTTTGGAAGGCAGAGTAAAAAGTTTTGACATTAATTTATAGCCTTTAGGACTCCTCTTATATAAAGATAACGCCAGAACCTTTTCATCAATGGTGAATCTTCGCCCTTTCGCCTTTTTCTTGCTCTCTATAAACTGCATTCTTGTAAAAAGTCTTGCTGGTTCATTCATATGTTCCGTCAACTTGCTGAATTCACGAATGTTTGCAGCTCTCTTTATATGTTGTAGACGCTGTTTAAGTGCCTTATTTTTTTGCCGCAGTCTTCTTATTTAATTTTTATGCCGTCTTGCCTCCCTTGTATATGTTTCGGGACACACAACCTTTTCATGACGATGAAATGATGCACCTGAAACATTTTTTAACATGTTAATCTTAAGGTACTTTTGTCCAGCATAGACGTCCTTCGGTTATAAAATAAGATTCACGCTGTAAGTACACACATTTTTCTTTTACTAGTCCAGTATTTGCTTTACATTTAGTACACTTAAGTGTTAACATACAAACATACAAAAGAAACGCAGGGAGCTACAAGATTTTTTCAACACAAATGAACACATTCTGCGCCAGTAATTCAGAAAATTACAAACTTTTGGATGGGATCGATGTAGCAAAGGATCAATACCTTTGCAAGATTGATATGTCACCTACCCAGGCCAGGAGGTAAGTAATACGAGATATAAGAACTGATAATAAAGCAGTCACAATATAATTATGCTCACTTTGTATAAACATGTTTACTATAACGTTCACTGGATGTAACAAACGAAAGATATAGTTTCAAAACATATATTTATATAAAGTATAACGTCTATTAATATTAATACCAATCAATAAAACGTATAATGTTTATGACACCTAAGATTTAAAACATAATATATAAATCAATGAATCTAACATCAAAAAAGCGGCCATGTGAGAGTCGGACTCGCACATGAAGGGTTCAGCGGTTTACGATTTCTGACGTATTAAAAAAAACTACTTACTAGATCTCGTTCAAACCAATTTTCGGTAAAAGTTTGCATGGTAATGTACATCATATATTATTTTTACATTTATCATTCCCTTATTTTAGAAGTTATGGGGGGGGGACACACATTTTAACACTTTGAAAGTGTCTCTCGCGCAAACTATTCAATTTAGTAACCTCAATATCATTTTTGAAGACCTATCCATAGATACCCCACAAGTTTGGCATTGATGAAAAAAAAAAATTGAGTTTCAGTTCTAAGTATGGGGAACCCCAAATTCACCAAATACATCGACTTACCAAGTTTCCACAGTATAGCTCTTATAGTTACGGAAAAAAGTGGCTGTGACATACGGACGGACAGACAGACAGACAGACAGACAGACAGACAGACAGACAGACAGACAGACGGACGGACAGACATGACGAATCTATAAGGGTTCAGTTTTTTGCCATTTGGCTACGGAACCCTAAAAACGTAATGAAAGATAAACGCCTAGAACGACTTTAGTAGCCCTAATGATCTTCTTAATTAACAATCAACCTTACCGTACCTACTTACATTACTGGAAGCAATTTTCTGGACTTTCTGGGCAAAAAAAAATAACCTCGAAGGCCAAGGCGAGAGCGTTGGCCTTGTAACCTAACCTAACCGAGTCGGTTCTACCCTGATTCGTCTTGCTCGTGGAGGTTTCTGGTTCGCTAAAACAAGACCTTTCTGGTACAGTTTTTAAATATGTATAGTTACACTTTAGTACCTTGTCTGTTGGTTTAATGTCATGTTTAAACTGAAACAAGTACGGTATATGAATTGTCACAGCGATCATAGTGACATGGTACTAAAGTGTACACATATTTATGAAATCGACTGTACCCTATCGTTTCAGTACCTACCTATTGAGTATACCATATATATTAATATTTATTATGATCGCTATATGTCATGTGTTATACGAAAATTAGACAATATGAATGTGAGAGAAAAAAACATTACATAAAATAAATATTATGTCAGTTGACAGTTATTCCTTATAAATATATTGATTTTGTTATTATAGCTAACGTTTATAATATTTTGTAAACGTTATTAACATAAAAATATCGGTTTTGTTGTTATATCTCGTGAAATGCACCTCTACAGCCCAGGGTCGGCACCGGTATATTAATTATCAGAGGTCAAGCCGTACAAACATTGGCTCCAGTAAAATAATATGCGTGTTTATACCTTTACTGTCGTAACCTTGATCTCCAACAACGACACAAGTATATGATGTGGAAGCCAAAGGTTCAGGATTGTCCATCGGTACTTCTGTATGAGAAGTTGAGGGAAACCGGCGCCCTTTGGACATACAATAATTGTGTTCCTCTTCAACCGACAAGTTGATCACCTGAGGCATATCTAAAAATAAAATAAATAATTTATAAGCAGGTAAGTACAAACATTAGTTTCAGTATTGGTTAAATCTGATTAATTGATGAACCATAGCTACTGATGATACAATCAATCAATGACTTTATTTTATTTTATATTTCATCAGTGTCATATTTTTTGTAGCGGTTCATCAGTTTGCATTTCATAATGTATTTTATTTTTCCTTTGTGTCACAGTTGTCATGTAAATTGTGGTTATTTTATTCCCTCATAGCTTCAGTCGCATTTCACCTCGATCGCTTATTTTTATTGTATCATTTGGTCTTGGTCATCTATAACATTATTAGCAAAATATTTTTAATCATAGTATACCTCATATGCATATTTTGTAATAACATTTCACAGCAATCGGTTTATATCATAAAACTATGTCTGCAAAATACTTTAAAAAACTTACACAGGTTGCAAATAGCAATTAACGCGTCAACTAAAACAGCGTTCCAAACACAGCTTGATAGCAGTGAAATGCAACTGTGGTAAACATTTTTAGAAGACTAACAGCGCCAAAAATAGAGATAAATGGAAAGACATGGAGGAGGCCTATACCTGTCAGGGGTCCTTAATTTAAATTATGAATACTAACAACAAACATGTACAAACTATGTTTACGGAATAATAAAGGCTTATTATTATTTATTATTTTATAAATACATTTAGTCAGTTTTTATTTATTATTATGGATTATTATTATTATTATTGATCCTAACAATATAGTGACATAACTTTAACGATTAAACCAGCCATCAGTTATTACAAGGTATTGAAAAAGCTAGTTATTAAACCAAACTTAAGCTTCAAGTTGATTGATGGTACAGCATTCCATACTAAGCGATGACCACTGGTCTTCTGTTCTGGCAGAAAATGGTGATCACAAATTCGTTTGTTAGCATATATCTTAGCCGGGTCAGTCTCCTTCAACACCTCGCCAACTGCAGACACCCAAGCAACAAACCGCTCAGGCTGCTTGTTGTTATTTGGGAACCTGTGCAGTGGGACACCTTGTGCAACTGAAATTGTAACAATTATAATTATATTTTACTTATTTAACATTCCATGAATGAGAGGCAAATGCCCAACAGATACAATAAATATATCGAACATATTCAAAGTGACAATATAAACAAAAACAAATATGTTAGTGGTCCCATATACCGTTTCTTTAAAATTAAACTGACAATATATTCACATTCCCAAAAAAAACTATTGTTTCTAAATCAAATATAACAATGATAGCAAAAATACTAATTGCACAACAAATTAACTGAACCAACTTACAATTGCTTTAATTTTAGTCAAGTGGATATGAATCACTACGTAGTATAAAACAAAGTCAGCAGGAATGCTGTCTGTCCCTACGTATGCTTAGATTTTTAAAACCACGCAACGGATATTGATGCGCTTTTTTTTAATAGATAGAGTAATTTAAGAGGAAGGTATTTATTTATAAGAAAAACTGCATTTCAGAAAACTCATATAAACCGAAGCGAAGAGAGGGCGGGTCACTAGAAGTATAATAAAATCGTGTTTTACTTGTAAAATATGAGATACTTGTATAATATGAGTGTAATAGATGATTGGTGTTAAAGAAATAAAGCAACTAGAGACCACATTTTGCACACCATTCTCCTGATTTTACATTATAGATGGTTTTTGAATGACAAAATTATTATTTTAGTGAAGCATTTTGAGGTTATTAAGTTGTCTACTAAATAAGACAAGTTAATTGGTATGGACCGTAGCTAATTCTTTACGTCTTGATACCTGTATATTTCGCGTTCGAATATAGCAGATTGTTTAAATGATGAAATACAAGCAGAGTACGCACAAAATTCTACAATGGCGAAATCACCACGGAACGCCATAAGGAGAAAGTAAGTCATAAATACCTACTGCAGTTATTTACGAACTAGCTGAAGGCTCCTAAAATGACGTGGTGTGTTGTGTTTTAATCAAAATATAATACCATTTTATTAGTTACTCACCAAGATTGTCGCATCCAAAAATACACAGCCTTTTCTTCATACACTCATAACGATAAAATTAACAAATAACAAATTCAACAACAAATATAACAAATGTAACAGTAAGAACAAAAAACTTAACGAAAAACTCCACAAAACCAAAAATAACTGAACAAAATTGCCAGAAAAACGGGAAACGCACATCGAGATCCGAGTACGAAAATCGTTGTGAACTTTTTTGAAGTTCACAGACAGTTACTTGGCTTGACATTGACAGAGGTTAGTCTGGATTACAAACTATAGAGGGCGCCACTGAGAATCAAAAATGTTGCTAGTTCTAAGTGTGCCCCCCCTGGCCGAAGCTGCCTGGTTTAATTGTCTCTGGTCATTTTTACTTTTTTATAACTCGAGTGTAAGGTGTCGTTCCGAAAATAATATACGGATTTTTACTAATGTGATTCATTTTGAAATTTTCGAATTCATGATTCGTTTTGGGACTAATACGAAGTAAATTATACAAACATTTAATAACTAAACAAAACTTATGAAGAAATGAATGAATTTATTTTTATTTAACCCTGCATATTGAAAACAAAAAACTTTTGTTTACCTAGAATCAGAGGGATTATGTGTCGAACGCACTTGACATGGCGGGGGCGGGTACCTACCTACTTTGTTGATAAATGTAAACAAGCAAAGTTTTATACTTTTTATAGTGTTAAAGCTTCTCGCTAATGCACAAAAAATAGTTTTATTTGAAGTTTACATTTGTGATACGGCGTTTTAATGAAGTTTACTTTCACAAAACTTAGTTTGTCACCTTAAAATCGTGATTTCTGCAACGAGCCGTCGAACTCTCAATGCAGTAAGAAAAGTTAAATGAAAAAAATGTGCCTGCATTGTTAGCGAAGACGCACATTACATACAACTACAAGTGATCGATACAAGCAATGATTGCAAGTAGCTACAATTGCTTATGTCGCGGGAAACCTCTGGATGAGAGCAGCAGAGGACTGATGATGATGAAAATTGTTAACCACTGTTTGCAACAATAAAGTGCCGCTTTCATTCACTATGTGGTTTTCGGTAGTGCTACCTTGGGCTCCCTCAAAGACATGGGTGTCAGTGAATTAACCAGTTATAACAGACCCCTCAGCAGCAAAGTAAGACGGCGATTGACGAGACCTGCGAGGCAAGGCGATCCAATCAATCGAGGAGCAAAGCTTGGAATTCAAGGAATTTTGAGGTTAGTTGGAAGATAATATTCTCATGTAAGGTAAAAAGAAGGTTTTTTGTACTTTAATTATTTTAAACAAAGCCTAAGTTTGACATAAAAATATTACAATTTAATGTTCTAGTTTGACTAAAATATATAACAAATGATTAAAAATTAATGCTCTTTCATCAGGTTTGGCAGCGAGATGTCCTCAGGCTTCGGACATAACTACTGCATCTGGGTGGACACTGTATCTACACTGGCTGTTGAGAGATGAGAGCTGCCACTGGGACCGTGTCAAGATGTAGAAGCGGCTCCTTTGCCAAGCACGTCCCTCTTCTAAATATTAGTTAGTAGCTGCTACCTGTGAACCCAAAAATTCATGTTGTATTAAAAATATATCAATACATTTTTTGATTTGAGTGTTTTACTTATTTAATTACTCAGTTTAGAGACAGTTCTAATTAAAATTTAAAATAAACATACCAAGGAATCATTCTCCTGATGATGAAAGGCTAGCTCATATAAAGATGTTGAATATATGCAATAATATGCATTTATCACACTTCACAGCATTGCAAACCTGAAAACAATGTTATATTGTTAAAGTAGCTTATGAGCGTTCTCATTGTTATTGGACCATGATATAATTTGGCCAGTGATATAAGTCATAGATGAGATAGATATATTATTTGAATAGGAATTGAATTAACTACTTTACATAAAACTATTAGGAAAAGTTATCCTTATCCATAGGTAAAGGCATGTACAGTGTTATAGCACAGATTAAATAAAATAGTTACTAGCGATAGCTCTTAGAAGATGCTTTGCATTGTACTTGGCTTTCACTTTCATGCACTTACTAAGAGCGAGAGTGAGAAGAAGCGAGAAAGTACAAACTTAAAGCACCTTCTGTAAGTGCTCAAAGACTGTATTTAATTTAAGTTGACTTACTGGGTGAAATGCGCATTTATAAGAAGGCACTGCATCCAACATTACTTTTCATGTCAGACAACTCGAGCAGACACTGGGTATGTTTAACATTCTATAAAACCTGCAAATTAATAAAAGATACTTGTTCATAATTCATACAGTTTATACAATTAAAACAAAACGATTTGAATAAAATGGAATTGTATCTGTATAATATTTGTACTGGTTAGTATTTGAAACCCCTAGATATTTGTTGTCCACTACTCATAGAAGTGAACATCTATAAAAAACTTAGAAATTGTGGTAAGTTGGTGCTATCTAATTGAATGCTTACGCATTTGTGGGTTATCTACTGGTAGGATCCCATTGCGTAGAATGAATGTTTGTGCTGCTAATACCTATGACAAATTAGGTATTCTGTTAAATATCTGTTACTGAACAATAAATACTATGGAAAGATAGGCACAAATTCAATCAGTTAATAAAGAACACAATGGGTTCTTAATTCTTGAACATCTGCTGTATGTAATACTGTGTTCTAGCAAATAAATATAATTTGATTTGATTTGAAGAATTATACCTATTTACATAACCTGAACAAATATTAATGATAAACGGATAAAAAGAAACACACAGCATTTCAATTTGTTTTAAGTAGCTTGATTACATACCTTGGTTTGAACATATTTTTAGGGTTTTTACTGTGGCGGGCGTAATTCTTTACGGACTTCCCACCCCATGCTAGCACAGATGATATTAGGCATTTAATAATTTCTATAGGTCATCTCATTATTATTACAATGACACCCTGTCGCCCCGCAGTTCCATTTGTCTTTAAGTATTTACTTTCAGCACTCAACAGCGAGTTTCACGGACGAACAGAGCTTTGAAGAACCGCAAATTTCTAGGTCGGCCCGTAGTTTGTTTTGAACATATTTTCAAAATACTTTGACAATTCACAGATTGCGTTTAGTTATTCAACGCCATTCCTATCACTGTTGTCCGTTTGTTTTTCGATAAATCAAGAGTAGGCATGATTCTAATACCTCTCTTGCTTCATATAAGTAATTTGTCACTAGATAATCAAAAACGTGAAATTGTAACATGATAACAGTAATAATACATCGGAGACACGCACGTGCACTTATTTTTAGCAACTAGTTGAATATTAAATGTGAGAAAAATCTCTTGAAGTTGATAATAAATAGATAACAATTCTGAAAAAGCTACCCGAGACCAGCTTTTTCAAAATGGCTAATATTGACAGTTTAAGCCGGGAACAAAACGTCAAAAAACACCTCATAATACGATTCTACGCCAGGCAGCGTGGCTGAACGTCTAAAATCTGACGTCTTGAAACAGAATGGCTTTTTATGAGCTCGTAATACGAGTTTGACAGGCAATTTTGTTTTCGCCGAGAAAAGACTGGAAATAAGGAGCTCGTAATAGGCCCCCAGGGGTGTGATTCTCTTAAAAACGCGGTCGGTCGAATGAACGATTACGAACTTATACGTTCGACCTCATCGACAGAGGCCATGCTGCAAAATAGAAAATCCACGCGCTAAAGAGTGTCTTGTTCGCTGTGACGGGACTACTTAAACTATCCGCTGCGCTGCGACATTCACTCGTCCGTTTGTCCGACCGCGTTTAGGCACACCCAGGCTAGTGATTCTCTCAAAAACAACGGACGGTTGGGCGAACGAGCGAAATCGCAGCGGCGAGTTTAAGTGGTCCCGTCAGAAATAACAAAACACATTTTAGCGCGTGCATTTTCAACTAAGCAGCCTTATATGTTCGATCCATCGGCAGACACCATGCTGCTAAATTGAAAATGCACGCGCTAAAATATGTTTGGTTCGCACTGATGGGACTACTTAAACTCGCCGCTTGGACATTCACTCGTCCGTCCGTCCGACCGTCGTTGTTGAGAGAATCACTACCCAGGGATCGAGAGATCAAGACAGGCTGGCACAATGTAGGGCTAATGTGCTAGTCGTAACCGACTTTTTTTAAAGGCATGGCTAAGGCAAACATGTGCCAACCATTCCTTATTTACAAATTTTGATAACTGTTTCATGTATAGGTAATGTAGTGTCCTCGTAGAATATGTTATTATACGTGTTTGGTTGTTCCACTTTGTATAACAATAAATATCGGTTCGCTCGCTATGCACTGCGTCTTTCCTCTGCGGCTGTCAAACTCCCCCTCCTTCGCGCCAACCGCGAGATGACAGATGACACATGTCACAGATAACATTACATTTATATGTGTCCATAAACTACAGGTAGAGTTGTCATAAGTGCTCCACGCGCCCCGGCAGCTGTCGTTAATCAGATAACTATGAAGTTTTCTGGACCCTCTTGACTCGAAGGATGATCATGATCAAATGATGATGACTGCGCACTGTCAACCTTGCCCGACTTGCCCACATTAATACGCTGTTAGTCTTGATACAATGCCATGATGCAAGCGTACTCTCGTAGCCCAGATGATGCAAATACCGCTAGTAATAGTAACACACATTGTAAACATTTTGTTTGTTTAAGTATACAATGTAATTTTACGATCTGATTCCTACCCGTAAGTTACTTCTCAATCGTTGGGGATTCACTCACGCACGAGGGAACCAAAACTGCTATAGGAGATTGATTCCCTTTGAGACTACTTATTTTTAAATTCCTTATACCCGAAGATGTCCGTAAAAGCACTTTAACTATTTTTTTTATATTTTTCAGCGTATGTTAATTTGTTTTGCAGGCCAGTGTAGTTCAATTTGATACCTCTATGCGTTTCTTTATAAGACAGACGGACAACGAAGTGATCCTTGTGAGTTTAAGAAAGTGAAAATATTGCAATTATGAACGGTAATATCGTATTTTTACTATAAATTGCAGCATTCCAGTACAAGTAATTAGGGATTTGGTAATAATTATAAAACTAATTAAATGAATCACTGGCATGGCATCTATTAATGAAACGTGATTCATGGTAGCTAAGTACGAGTAAATACATGACTTCTAACTACTGCTACCACTTTTAGGCCCGTATTAATAAACTCATCTTGGCTGAGATGCGCGTCACAAGATACGTCAAAGTAAACGTCAAACCATAGAACACTGTCATTTTTGACACATCTCGAGACAAGCATAAGCGTTGAGATTAGTTTATAAATACGGGCCTTAGTTATTTATTTATTCCTTCATTGCACATTGAACAAAAATACAAGTCAACGGTTTGCGTTGACTTTACCAGAAGCCAGAAAGTTTCCAAGCTTAAAACCAAAACCACTTTGAAAATACTAAGTTTATTTGTAAACGTGGGCCATGTTCTCACCGAAAACCGTTATTGTTAAATATATAGCACTTTCTCTGTTCAAATCTTTCTAGTCAATTTGGAACCAAATTGCACGTTCTCGATTTATGATGTCCAAGAGCTGGTCTGATGATGGTTGGGTAGGGTTTTTATCTCTGACCTACGATGTTTGAACTCTATTAGATTGACCTCTATCGTAATAGGTCAAGAATAGGCTCAAACTAATTCATTTCATTTCGTTTTTAAAAACCAATTTTTTTACTGTTTTTTAAATGCTTTCTGTGTCCCACTCACTGCTGGGCAAAGGCCTCCCGTCTCTCGCCACTCGTCCCTATACAAAGCGCACTCTTGCCAATCCCTCGCAAACGATTCTAGGTCATCTCTCCATCTCCTGCTGGGTCCACCTCTGCTACGATGTCCGTCGCGTGGAAGCCAATGGGTGGTATTTTTGGCCCGTCTCCCATCGTACATGAGATATGGCCATATTAAACTTAGCGGTCTTCAGCCCAACATCAGCAATACCAGTTCTGGAGCGCAGTTCTGTGTTCCTCACCCTGTCGAATCTTCGGACACCCAGTATGCTGCGCTTCATTGCTCTTTGGCAAACCTTGAGTTTAGACTTTTGAAACTCAGTCAATGACCACGTTTGGGCACCGTATGTTAGAACGGGCAGGATGCACATGTCGACCAGTTTTCTTACACAGTATAACAAAATATAATATAATTTAGAAATAATATTAATAACTTAATTATATTTGCACAACACGTCAATATTACTCGTGGAATCTGACCTGCAATTAGTAATTAAATTTTCCTAAATTAAATTGAAATGCGGCGTCGTTAGCAACCGGGCCGCGGTGTTTCAAAACTAAACCGGTATTATAATATAGATATTTTTAATTAGGCATTAAGTGGTTTACAAAGTCATATTTCTAAGAAAAAGTTTTATTGCAGTCATTTAGTTGTTTATTGAGATCAATGTAACGAGCTATACTTAAGGTCTGCGAAGCTCCTGTGAAATTTGTAAAAATAAGATAACATAGTTTTCAAACTAAACAACAGGCTTGGACGAAATATTGTTGGTCAAATGTATCTTTTTCCAAAATTTTGTATTATTTTTATTTTAAATCTGGGATATCGAATCCACTTGCTACTTCTGCTAGGTTAGGTTATACTGTCACGTGACTACATAAAATACAACTTTTTGGGAAATTATGTATTTGACCAAAAACATTTTGGCCAAACAGAATAGAGATTATAAGTACTTTGGGTACTATCGTGGCCTAAACAAGGTACCTAAACTTGATGATAACTTCGTCAAAAATAAATGTTAACATGGTAGCTTGTCCAAGGGACATAGTTTCTTAATAGTTTCTATAAGTTGATGTCATTATTTCGGTTCACTAATGTTTTACCAAATAATCATTTGACAAACTATATCATTTTACAAACTTTCATTTCGCAAAGAGTTACTTCCCGCCGCATTATTTTACAATTTCATGTGGTCAAAACTCTAGCCTAACCTAACTTACTTAATAAGCCCATGTAACCTTTGTAACATTGTATTGGTTTAAGGTCAAATACGTTTTTGCGAAATGAAAGTTTGTAAAATGATGATTTGATCAAAAGGCAGGATACCCATTTGTCTTGCATTGTCATATTTATAGTACATTGTGTATTAAGGGTGGTAAAGAAAGAATTACAAACGAGAGTCTGTTAGAAGCCCGAAGCCGAAGGCTGAGGGCTTTAATGACTCGAGCTTTGTATTTCCTTTACCACCCGTGTAACATACAATGTTATTCATCACAATTGCGAGGAAATGAAATAAAATCAGACAAAAGATCATATTTTTAACTTATTAGCGGCAGACTACATCATTGTCTGTGACTTACCACAGATAATGTCAAACGTGTTCGGAGTCCGATTCTAGTGACATATGAGATCAATAGTTTATTATGCGAGATTTTTAGGAAATAGTATTCAACTGACATTTCATCTCGAATGAAACTTCATATCGAATGGCACAAGAATTGGGGTCCTGACGTATTGTGATAGTTTGAGTCCACGTATAATATTTAAAAAAAAAGCTATTACGCACGTTAGAAGCGTATTATTTTGGATTCACCGTCGATTTTTCTAGCATGTTAGGACACTATTTACGAGCTAGTGTGATGAAAAAGTTTTAACATGTCTTCGTGCTCAACTACGCAGGATATTATTTGCTCCATTTTCATTGTTCTATTTAATGCTTGGTCAAGTACATGTTAAGTATTAACACAAGTCATATTTAAAAAAAAAACTTGTCATGTGCAAATCGGACTCGCACACCGACCGAGGGTTTCAAATTTACGATAAACTTATGGTTCGTAAACACAAAAGCAAATACTCAGTTTGTTAATAAATTTATTTTATATGCAATGAGAGCTATTAAAACGTTAAAAATAACGGAAACACTTCAAAAGCAATAAGGTTTTTTACCAGGTAGAATCTCAGTTCTGATTGATGGACATTCATACTATATTATAAATGCGAAAGTTTGTCTGTCTGTTTGTCTGTAACCTCTTCACGCTAAAACTGCTGCACCGATTTAGGTGAAATTTGGTGCAAAGATAGTTTGAATGCTGGGAAAGGACATAGAATAGTTTTTTTTCCGAAATTCATCCCCTAAAGGGGTGAAATAGAAGGTGCAAAATTTGTATGGAGCTACGATATAAACGAGTTTCACGCGGACGCAGTCGCGGGCAGAAGCTAGTCTCTTATATGATAGGCATACTTATGCCTTAACTAACTATAGACAAAATAAAACCACTCGACAAATACCACTTATTGTTGATGTGAAAGTTTGTGCAGATGTTGGAATGTTAAGGCGGTTGGATGTGTGTTACTCAATCATGCGTAAACTATCAAATTGATTTAGACGAAGATGGCTCACAGATAAGAACTTATACGTCCGGGTTAAAGAAAAATATTCTGTCTGTGAAACTTAAGATCGTTTCTAAAGCTCTAAATATTTAACTAATTCTTAGTTTTTTTTAAGAAAAAATTAAACCTATTGTTGGTTTTAAACATCGTCTATAATCGTCCGAGGCAGGTTTTTTTATTTCTCCATTCAAAAGCCTACGAGATCACAGTAAGAAAATTATTTTTGAGAGTTGTTACCCCGTTCATCTCTACTCTTTATTTAAATCTATACGTAGGAAATTTCACCTTTCAAGGGTCTATTCTACCACCCTATACCATCGTATTCTTTCATCTCGGTGGCCATTAAAGACAAGTAAATAAGAGCTATCATAACATTGACAATACGATAGCACGTCAAAATAAATTAGAATACGCCCGAGTACAAGTTTAAAATTCCAAATTCTGCATATTTATTCAGTAAATTGGACACATGAGGCTCTTTTAGTCAATGTAAAATAAAGGCCATTGTCACTTAATAAATTATTGTAAAGTGGTAATCTATCTATAATGAAACTTAAATGTCTTTCTACTTAAATATCTCAATGAACACTACATTATCATCGCAAACATATACTTTTCTCACCACACAACATTTCATCACCAAACACCGAATCAAAGCTAGCTTATCACATAACACGGTACCCGCGCGGTCCCGCCCGGTCCCTCGGCTGGTCGCGCGCAGTCCGCGCCTCTCCGCCGCCTGGGTCGCACGCCTCACCACACAGAACAGTACCTCGGGGGACCATCGTTAAGGACCATTTTGTACTAAGAAGACCAAGATGAACCATTTTAATGAAAATGTGCTTCAGTCGACGAGTTGCTAGATTTTTGTGACTGTTAGACTTTTTGTGTGTGTAATTGTGATTTAAGGCGTTTTTAATAAGGTATGTGGTGGTGGTAACTTATTTTTTAAATTTTGTTTTAGACGGTTTTTAGCCGACTTTAAAATGTTCTTTAATTTAATGGTCTATTTTGGTTTTGCGTACCGGTGTTACGCGATATCTTTGACGATTGTGAACCGATTTCATGCTTTTTTAAGCGTTTAACTTTAGAAAGCTCTCAAAAAATAAGATGATTATAATTGAAATCGGTTTAAAATTTAAAAACGAACATAGTTTTTTCTCCATTTTTAATTTAGACCTTGATATAGATATACTTTTTTGATAGTATAATGTTGACGTATCTCGCTATAAGTCAGTCTTCTAGGTGGTCTTCTAGACGGGACGTATTTTTATTTTTATCCGAAATATGTGAACGCACTTCCGCAACACAACTAGAGACAGATTAATCTAAAAAGTTAAATATAGTTTTAGCGTTTTAAAATATTTAATATTTAAAATACTTCCGCAAAATATGCACCTGCTCACCTAGTTTATGCACTGACGGAACATTGCTACATGCTTAAAAGATGTTAAATGAAGTTATACATCGCATTTGTATAGTCACAGTAAAAAAAGGTTCGTCACTTTTCGACTCTATTTCAACGCTTGAGGTCTAAAAGTGACAAACCTATTCTTACTGTGACTATACAACTTTTACATATAAAACTTAAACAGCTTAAATCTACTTCTGCTTCATATTTATATGTCTATACTGAACAAAGAAAGGTAACCTCTGGAACTTCTGGTTTGATTACGAAAATGTATTCACTTCTTTTACTTATGGTGCGTCTTCTACTAGCGAAGGTTGGCGAACACCTTCACCTACTCATATCATTGCTCGTATGGCGAAACAGTTGGGCAGTAACTACTTGAGACAACTGTCCCTAAATGCACTATATTTTTTTTATAGAAATCTTATTTTCAAGATCCAAGCTACATGGTTATCCTCTAAAATGAAGCGAGTAAAATTAATAGTATTGAGGCTTTCTGTCTTAGTCTTAGGGGTTGGCAGCGCATTTGTCGTAGGATTGCACTCGTAAGGTCTTAGTCTTAAGATTTCAAATGTGTGTGGGGTCTCAGATCCCGTGTGCTCGTTTGCGTTCACATTAATATAAAAAAGCAACAAATATATTAATTATGAGATAAACTTTATACTTAATCGTTTTCATACTGACATAACGGAAATAAAAATAGAACTACTATTTGAACAACGAAGAACAGTACCAGGTCAATTTGAAGTTAAAATATATTCACTACGGTCTTACTGATATGACATGACAGGTGTCTTCTGTCATGAAGAGCCAGACCACGTTCACTGGCCGTTCAAGGGCGAAGTTAGGGCGCCTGCAACCGGACGATTTAGTTATTTTAAGAGGACTCGAACAAAAGCTACATTGGCAATGTAGCAGTTTTGCGTTTTCTTTAACTTTAAGATTGACGAAAGGGATATACAGATCGAAAGTGAGTGGACGGGTCGGAAGCGACCGCCCTAGGCGTACTTTTTCGAGTCAAATCGGAGAAATACTGGAAAAGGGCCGAATCTTAAGTACCCGAAACTGACGTGCGTGCATGACTCGATGTAAATGTGGATGAAGCGAAAGAAATTTGTCAAGATCGTAGCAAATGGAAAGAAGTAGTCTCTGCCTACCCCTCTGGGACACAGGCGTGATTTAATGTATGTATGTTCACCTTAAATGTATGCACTTAAAACAACATTAATTTCCGCGACTGTGCCTTCGCTTCGGTTTATGTGAGATTTCTGTAACACACGTACATAAACCAGAATTTATTATACATAAAAACCTTCGGTGAAAAAAAAAATCTAACTATGAAAACGGCATCAAATCCATTTCGTGGTTTAGGAGGAATTAGCGGACATACACACAGAGAGACAGACGCAGATATGTTAAAATTTGGATAAGAATGTCTGTAATAAATACGAAAGACCTTTTATATACAATTTTATCTCTTAATGTTTTCAATCTTTGCAAAATTATTCAAATAATGTCACTTTATGTCAAACTTAATCTACAAAATTTATCAAAGTAAAATCGAAAGTGAATTGCGTAAGCCGAAGAATGTCACTAAATTGATATAGCTATACTAATTAGATATCGTTACAGTAATGTATAATGTATTAAATGTATTTGATAGAAAGTTAGTGATTGAACCTACCTTTAAATTGGCGGAAAGTTATTATAGTGTACTCGTAAGTATTGTGTTTTGTGATGCAAGATGTCGGAAAATGATTGGAGAAATGGGTTTTTAATGGGACAGAGCTCGGTGTTCTTGGTTTCATTTGTTGTTAATTATATATACCTACCTAACTATAATTTATATTGTTTGATAAAACAAATGATTTAATAAATAATACACTTTAAATTATGGTTATAAAGTAATAACGACCGATAAAACGTACAAAACCGAGGTTTTTCCTTTAAGAAACCCATTTATTCATGTTTTCCATGTGTTGGGCATACATTTTTTGAAATTAAATTATATAAAATTTGACCAAAATGAAATGCTTATTTTCCTATTTATTTATATGATACAGTCAAAGATATGATTACAATGTTTTCAAAGATACATTTCAAATACACTTTTTTCGCAGCTTTTTTTATACATTATATTCCTTTCCTAATTAAAATTTATAATTCTTTCATAGCTTTCTGCTCGGCCATTTTATCATCTTGTAAAATCATCCAAGTCCTTAAAAAACATTAATCCCAATGATAAAAACGTTTTTTGTACGAATATTTTATTCAACTCTGACTTTAACAGCGACACTAAATTTCGCATTCATTATTCCATTAAAACTAAAACATCAAAAAAGGTGAGAGCCTTAATTAATTTAACTAATTCATCATTGACCTTAAACTCAAGATTAATCCAATAATCAATAAATAATTCATAAATTTCCCGAGAGATGTCGCCAGTTCCGGATTTCTCCGAATTTTGCATGACCGGCCCGGACCGGACTTTCGAAGAAAGTTCGTACGACAAGTTTAGCAGGTGTTAGGTAAGATCATTGTGTAGGTGAGACGCCGCTATTGTATTACAGGCTTGTTGGCAATGTGGGTGAGGTTCGCGGTTACTTAACATTGTTAAACTTATGTACCTACTGTCATTTGTTAGCACCTGCTGGCTGTATGGTTTCTATATAAATATAAATTCAAAATTATGACATCAATATCAAATATCATCATCAATTATGTTTATTGAAAGTATTGTTATTTTCTTTGGTTGATGATGTGAATGAACCGTAGAATGATATACCTAAATGATTTGAGTATGAATATGTGTCGCATCCGATGCGAATGCGGATGCGAAAAGCAAAAGACCGGTCTGAGTGGAGAACCTTGGGGGAGGCCGATGTCCAGCAGTGGACGTCTCCAGGCTGACATGATGATGAGGATGGAGCATGTGTATGGCGACAGTTTCGACTATATAGCTCGCTTTGGTCTTACCGTGCTAGGAAAACTCCGAACCCTGGCTATCAGCTAGGTTTAACCAGTAAATATATCGTAAGTTACATACATACCTTCACGCCTGTAACCCAAGAGTGGGGTAGTTAGAGCTACAGAATTACCCACAACTTTAAAAACTTGTTGATAATTCTGTAACCACATTTTGCACGTGTAGGCGTGTAGGGTATCCATTAACCTACCGCCAAATAGCAGTGTTCGCATTGTTGTGTTCCGGTTTGGGGATAAGACAGCCGGTGAAATGACTAGCATAGAGGCATTCCATCTTAGTCCTCAGGGTTGGCAACGCATTTGCAGTCTTAGGATTGCATTGCAGTCTTGTGAATGTGAATGTCTATGGGTCACAGTTTCCACTTACCATCAGGTGGCCTGTGTGCTAGTTTGTCTTCTCTATGCCATAAAAAAAAAAAGACAGGTTGCAAGCCCATCGCCTAACAGTACTTCAAGCCTATAGCGCCTAACAGTACTTCAAGCCTATCTAGCTAACCTACCGCCAAATAGCAGTGTTCGCATTGTTGTGTTCCGGTTTGGGGATAAGACAGCCGGTGAAATGACTAGCATAGAGGCATTCCATCTTAGTCCTCAGGGTTGGCAACGCATTTGCAGTCTTAGGATTGCATTGCAGTCTTGTGAATGTGAATGTCTATGGGTCACAGTTTCCACTTACCATCAGGTGGCCTGTGTGCTAGTTTGTCTTCTCTATGCCATAAAAAAAAAAAGACAGGTTGCAAGCCCATCGCCTAACAGTACTTCAAGCCTATAGCGCCTAACAGTACTTCAAGCCTATCTAGCTTAGTCGCCTCTTACGACATCCACGGGAAGACATGGAGTGGCACTATTCTAACCCGGCACGGGACGCGACGGGACTTAACAGTTACATATTGTAATAAATCGCAAACGAGTAAAGTTTCATAACTTTCCTCTAACACGAGAGGCCGGAAGCGTATCCTCCGCGAGCGTCTCATATGCGCACGCGACGGAGATATGTAGCGCAGTGGGGCACGCGCCGGCGCGACGCGCCGCGGGAACGATACTTCGATCGTTTACACTGTTAACATTACTTTCGTTCTGAAATTTAGACAATTTTTTTATTTTTTATGGCATAGAGAAGACAAACGAGCACACAGGCCACCTGATGGTAAATGGAAACTGTGACCCATAGACATTCGCATTCACATGACTGCAATGCAATCCTAAGACTACAAATGCGTTGCCAACCCTGAGGATTAAGATGGAATGCCTCTAAGCTAGTGATTTCACCGGCTGTCTTATCCCCAAACCGGAACACAACAGTGCGAACACTGCTGTTTGGCGGTAGGTTAATGGATAACAAACAAATCTTTAGGAAGTAAAATAAATAAATAAAATACCAGGGGACAATGTCACACCAATTCATCTAGTCCCAAACTAAGCACTAGGCTTGTACTAGACAACGATATAAATACGTAGAGAATCTCCATAACTCAGGAACAAATATTCGCGCTCATCACACTAATATCTGCCCTTACCGGGATTTGAACCCAGGACCGCTAGCTTCGTAGGCAGGGTCACTACCAACTAGGCCAGCGCGTTGTCAACGAGTGAACATGAACCTCCGTCCCATTTCACCAACCTAACAATGTTAGGTGACTGGAGAGTGCACAATGGCCTAACTCACATGAATCCAGGTGACCTAGGAACTCGTCGACTTTGTTGTTTGAATTGTCACCTGTCACCTAAGAGCAATGTCACACGAGCGTTGCCGGTGCGATGCGCCGTCACAACGCTATGACTTGAACATGGAGCGACACAAGTGTTTCAAGACATCGTGTGGCGTATCGTTCTCATTTATCGAAGAATTGAAAAATAATTAAATAAACTATAAAAAAAAAAAAGTCAGAGAGAAATGTGGAATAAAAGATGTAGTGACTAAGATTGAAAAGGGCATGCTGCGATGGTTCGGTCATTTGGAAAGGATGGATGAAAGAAGATTGACGAAAGAGATAATACAGATCGGAAGTGAGTGGATGGGTCGGAAGGGGCCGCCCTAGGCGTAAGTGAGTGGACGGGTCTTACTTTTTCGAGTCAAATCGGAGAAATACTGGAAAAGGGCCGAATCTTAAGTACCCGAAACCGACGTGCGTGCATGACTCGATGTATGAATGTGGAAGAAGCAAAAGAAATTTGTCAAGATCGTAGTAAATGGAAAGAAGTGGTCTCTGCCGACCCCTCTGGGAAATAGGCGTGATTTAATGTATGTATGTATGTTGAAGAATAATTATATGTTTAACAATGCTGCAGCGACGACGCATCGCACAAAACGCTCGTGTGGCATCCTCCTTACGCTATCAGGATGGTAAAATAGGGTTTTAATGCTATGTAGGCTCTGAGGCCTATATACATTTTAAATCCCAAGGCAATAGATACCATTGCAGCTGCGATAGCAATCGTGGACCGTGGATTAAGATGAAATACCTTTACGGTAGTCATGTCAGCAGTAACTGCTTCATTATCACACTGCTTCTTGCTTTATAACGTGCTAATTCGTTCTCGAAAGCCTTGTCTTATTGATAGACATGCTCTATGTATACACATAAAATTCTCCCACGACTGACAGACTGACTAAACCGCTGGACTTAGGCAAATTCAATTTGGAATGAATATTCTTTGGTTACCTAAGAGATGCACTAAGAAAACATTTTTGTAAAATCAGCCCCTAAGAGCAAGAAACAGAAGAATAACGCGAAACAAACGCTACAAGGGAATTCTAGTCAAAAATAACGTAAATACGAGTATGAAAGGGTGGACAGTCCTATCCTCACACATTGGATGTCCATCCAAGTAAAGCCTAACGAGCTTTTTAAATTTTACTAACTTTGTTTTATGTTATTAACTTTATGTGATATGATGATTATGGATATTCTTTGTTCGAAATAAATATTTTCAATTCATTTCATTTATATGCATTCTCCTAATAAAAAATAATGTCGAATATAATCTAAGTAACAACGCGAATTGATTTAACACATTGAAGACTTAATCCAAGACGAGGAAGTATAAGATCACACCCCTGGTCGTGAAGTGTGACGCGCACGCGCATCGCTGCGGGCGGCGCCGGCGCCGGGGCGACGACCGCGTTTCTCTGTGCGCTCGCGTGCCCACGCCCAGCTGTGGGCAGGGAAACTGGGGGTTTTTTTGCGTTTCACCACAGATATAATATGTATGTATGTATGTATGTAAACAGTTTATTGTACAAAAGAAAAACCATAACATTACAATTAATATAGAAATATGTACAAAGGCGAACTTATCCCTTTAAGGGATCTCTTGCTAATCCTTGAGAGATTGAGAAGAGTGAACGGAAGAGGGAACCTCTAGTTTAAAAATGAACGTGTTATTAAAGCAGATTTGACCAAATTAGAGTAATAATTAGTTATTGTTAGAATACATCGTTAATCGAGAGTAAATAAATTTTAAGTTTTACCAACAATAATTCTAAGAATAATGAACGTATTCGGGATTAGTTACTATACTACAGATTTCACTCTACTTATTGGAGTTAGTAATTCCCAGTATAGCTAAAACTTGGATGACGTGGAAAAATTACCACCGGTATGTACGTATGTATGTATGTAAACCCTTTATTGTACATACAAAAGAGATAACAATTATAAAATAGACAAAAATATAACAGGGATGTACAAAGGCGAACTTATCCTTTTAAGGGATCTCTTCCAGTTAAACTTTGAGCGACTGTGAAATAATTAATTTACAACGAATAGCCAAATAAGTACAACACTAAAAGTAATACCACTAGTAATACCACTGGTTTACTCGAGAATAAAATTGTGGAATAGATATATCCCTAGTATAATTCGCGTATTAATTCAAGTTAGGTTTAATCCACCCTAAATGAAAAGACGAAGTTACTTCACTACACATAAATGTGTGTGTTAAACACAAAATCTGAGCCTCTAACTATTCTAGGTGATAAAATCCAAATTGTATTTCACCTGTTATAGTATTGTTCTTAAATCGGTCACCGTTACTGTCAAGTAAATAAGAGATATCAAAACATTGACAACACGATAACAGTGCCTCTGTCCTAGACGGTCAAAATGATATAATCTAGAATAGAGGCCTAAGTTTAAAATATACAGTGGAGAAGAACAAAATGATAAGTGAGATTATTTTTTTAACAAAAGACGGTTTATCGAACTTTTATTTTAATTTTTTATGGTTCTCTGTCGTTTGCCCGAAAGTCATTTGCCATAATTCTATCACTTGCCATAATATTCATTCGCCATAAAGGCATTTTTTCTGAAATCGTGAACTATTCAGCCGAATTGTTATAAAACAAACCTAACCTAACCTATTAGGCTCTATACGATGGCATGTAAAAATTACCTGAAAGGTTTACAGTTTCAGAAAAAAATGCCTTTATGGCAAATTAACATTATGGCAAGTGCACAATTATGGCAAATGAAATTCGAGTAAACGAAGTGATCCGATTTTTTATACCATCAATAATGTGGTTGCCGGCTTAGAATAGTGCCACTCCATGTCTTCCCGTGGAAGTCGTATGAGACGACTAAGGGATTAAAGGTGTGTAGTATTATTAGGCGATGGGCTTGCAACCTGTCACTAATATACACATGGAAAACATCTTAGCCTGTTGTGCAAAATGTGGTTATAGGAATAACAACAAGTTGTTAGAGTTGTTGGTAATTCTGTAACTCTGCCTACCCCTATTGTTTTTACCGTGTTGAATATAGGCCCTTGGGTTCGTACAGAGCCGTAAAACACCGGGCAAACACGTAAAAACACTAACAATATTCATATCAAAACATTTCACCACGCTTTTCTATCTTGCTTTCATTTATAAATCAAATTTCATCTATCAACGGATCAATAATTTGTCTTAAAAATTTCTCTAATGCAAACAAATTGATTTACTACACAAAGTAAACCGTAAAAAATAAAAATAGATCCAGTCAACGACCGAAGACACCTTAAGCAAACACCGCCCGGGCCGTACAGTCAACGTCGAAATAATCACTCGTATATTTTAAATGTTTTTCTTTTTAACTATGCCTAAAATACATATTTAAAACTTAATAAAGTATATGCAATTGGGTTTTTTAATTTCTTCTTTGTAGTAGCTTCGTTAATTTACGTCTCTATTAATAACATGTAGAGTAGCAGAAGGGTCATTTTGGACAAAGCAAATTTAAGACCGTATTAAGTTACACTAAGTAACTTACCTACACGTAGTATTATCAAATAATGATCACTTCGGGTTTTTTTCGGCATGTATTATTTACTTAAATCAATAAATATTAGGTCCTTACCTATGAAATTGGCGTATTTGGAGAATTGTATGAAAACGGTGATTTTTATACATTTAATTTTGCGGATTATTTAGTAACGTCAAATGCAAACCAAACAAAATTCTTTCAGGAATATTGGACACGTCTAAGCTATATTATACATATCCTATTTATTTAAAAATAGTTAGCTTCATAAAACTCTGCGTAATTAAAACACTTGAACTCGCAGCACATGAAAAGAGTTGAGTTCACACTTTAATTGTAAACCATAATTTTTGTATCTAAAACCTTTGTAACATAGTGTATTAACGAAATTTAAAAATAATTTGAAAGTTAAATTTGAAATGAATAAATTCCGTACGAAATAAAACACGTAAAAAAACGCCAATTTCATAGGTGAGCATTTCTAAAAAAGTTTGTACATTTCATTTACGACTCCGATTTGCGAAAAAAATTGCAGGTAGGTAGGGTAAATGATACTGAGCCTAAATAACATAGTCTCCCAAAATGTCCCAATTAATTTGTATGGAAACTTCCTTTTTTGTTACCAAAATTCTTCCGTTCGTGGTAACAAAAAAGGAAGTTTCCATACAAATTAATTGGGACATTTTGGGAGACTATGTTATTTAGGCTCAGTATCATTTACCCTACCTAACTGCAAATTTTTTCGCAAATCGGAGTCGTAAATGAAATGTACAAACTTTTTAGAAATGCTCAGGTAAGGAAGGACCCAATATTACGGGACGATTGACACAAATTGACCTTGTCCCAAACTAAGCCCTAGGCTTGTACAGTCAACAGCAAAAGAAACTGATGAAATAGGGTCCCAAAATTATCTATACAATACATTAAGTCAAATGCTACGGACTATTGTAGTTGATCAAAAGTAAATGAGCTCAATAACGTGTCATAATAAGTGATCACCATTATTTCGATTTTTGAAAACTCAATGACAGTTTAAGTTATCGTTGAACATTTCGAATTAAAGTTTTAACTATAAAATCTTGGTTTTGGGACAACCTCGGAGTACTTCGGTTAATATCGGTTATGTTCGTCGAAAAACATGCGAAGTGACAAAATAGCAATCTCCCTTACGCCAAGATTTAAAATAAGTTTTTATTACATCTTGGAATTATTTGCCATAAATCCTTCTTTTGCCGATATTGTTGGAATGTCGTTATTTTGGTATTCAATTCACGTTTGACGCTTTTGATAGAAATGTCATGTCAGGCTTCTGTTTTGCACAGCTGTTATGATCACTTTCTTTTGACTAATTAAAACATCAATTAATTTAGCACTTTAATATAACATGTTATATTTGGGATGCCATGACAATAGATATTTTGAAATGTTGATTTTGATCACTTACTTTTGACGTTGACTGTACTATGGGTACTAGACAAAGCTATAAATACTTACATTCAGAAATACATAAAAAACACCCAAGACTCAGAACAAATACTCATGCTATACTTGGGAATCGAAGGCGGAACCACTAGCTTCGTAGGGTACCAACAAGGCTAACGCATCGCCAAACACATACTTAACACTTACTTAACAGTAATGGCGCCCGTTAAAAAGAATACGATAACATGTCAAACATAATACGGTTTTAACAAGTAGAATACGAGATGTCATACTCGTAACAATGTGATAGCAAAATAGTCAAATAGAAAGCCTTTAACAATGGATGAGTACCTACTAGGCTACCATGAGTCAGGGGTTGGATTAGACAAGGACATAATAGACAGACATCCTGTAGCCATTATTATGATATGGTTATCTATTTCAACAATATGCAGTCTATTAAGTAGGAAAGCGACAGTGATAAGACAGCTGCTATCAAATCAAAACATATAATAAGGATGAGGAAATGCTGTAACTATGATATATTAATACGCATTGTCTTCTATACATATAGTATAAAACAAAGCGGCTTCCCCCGTCTATCCATCTGTGCCGGTATTCCAGTCATATCGTCTTTGACCTGGGTAGTGATTCTGTAAACAACGCCGGTTTTCAATTTAGCAGCCTTGACCCATCGTGCTGCTAAATTGAAAATGCACGCGCTACAATGTGTTTTGTTCGCACTGACGGGACTACTTATTTAATCTCACCGCTTGGATATCACTCGACACTCCGCACGACCGGCGTTGTTTACAGAATCACTACCCTGTTATCGTATTGACAACGTTTTGATAGCTCTTAATTCCTTTACAGTAATGGCGGCTGACGTCACAACAATACCGTAACAGGTCAAATACGATATGGTTTTTACCGCGTAGAACACAGGCCCTGTAGGTACGGTCACGAGTGTTAATTTGGGACCCATTTCAAGAAAAATACGCTTGAAGTCGCCAATGTCATATGAGATGTCAAGTCATTTCTAACTTTTCTCAAACATGCTCGGAAAGAACGGTTTTCCGATTGAAACACAAGGACGGAAAGTGCCTCATTTTACTCCTAGGAGTAAAAAAACCATATGAAAACACTTTCCGTCCATGTCCATATTTTTCTTAAAAATGCTGTCAATTGCATACAAAATCAAAAGGACCAAGACAAAATTTCCAAACAGCCAAGGTAACTGCTCGCTTTTTTAGCACAGTGCGTGTGTTCCTTTTCGCATTTCCATTCCCATGTCTATGGTTAGTATTTAAAAACAATCGACAGTTGGTAACATTCGTTCATTCTGCATATTTCTCCTCGCCTTGCCTCGCTATTGCTCGGCCTGCTAACCACCTCGTCAGGAAAACCTTTACTTTCCACACCTAGGCAACAATGTATTATTTAGGAAACTCTACCTTATTGTTGTAGAATATCAGATTGACTTTGGGCCTAAGGTGGGTACCAAGTTTAATCTCGTGACTGTACGCTTAGAGCTGTCAAACTCAACGGAATTTAATGCGGTTTTATCAATAGATAGAGTGATTCAAGATGAAGGTTTTTATGTTTTCTAGTTTTTGTATGGGTATTATAAAAAACTTACACAAATTGAAACGAAGCAAGGGCGGGTCGCTATTTGCTATGGATAGGTAAATAAAAGCTATCATAATATTATTGATGACACATAACATGTCATAAGCAGTTTTGGCCCGGAGTGGCTCAACAAATTACCTGAGTTTCACGAATTTTAACAACTTTAGGATCAAAAAAGAAAATATTGGATACTTAATATTTAAGGGTCGCTCTAGGCGTACTTTTTCGAATCAAATCGGAGAAATACTAGAAAAGGGCCGAATCTTAAGTACCCGAAACCGACGTGCGAGCAGGACTCGATGTATGAGTGTGGAAGAAGCGAAATAAAATTGTCAAGATCGTAGCAAGTGGAAAGAAGTGGTCTCTGCCTACCCCTCTGGGAAACAGGCGCGGCGTGATTTAATGTAGGTATGTATGAGTTAGACATAGTTCTGCCACAATAAAATGCTAAAACCCGATCACAGCGCCACCTGCCGGGACCAATCGTAAATCTAAACCATCCAAGGAACAACTCAAACACATAAAAAAAACATGAATATCGGTCTGGTGACATTTGTACGTAAGAATTACATTTGTAAAGATTGACGTCAGTTATCTTACAAGCAATCGATAGCCTGTCAATTCCTCTACCAGTCAACTCGCTAAAAATAAGGATTATTTTTTATGTTAAAAAGGAAGCAGACGAGCAAGCCTGATGGTAAGTGATAAGGTTTTAAAGTATCGCCTGAAGCTAAAGTGGTGGAATGTACAAGTAATTTATTTGACCTTCGCATCGATTTTCGTCGGCGACTGTACCGGTTTTTGTCGACTTTCGCCTGACAGTCCACTTTCATCGAAACACTGTTCACGTTAATTGTAGTTGCGCAAGCGCAGACGTTACTCAATACGCGTAATTGGGCTCGGACACGTTCGGGTGCGCTCGGGCCAGTTCGGGGGACAAGCGGCAGAATGCAAATCAAATTAGACGTACCAACCGGAGCTTAATTGCTTTTTTGGCAAACAGAACAAACAAGCACATCGGCCACGTGACCTCAGGCCCCGAGATATATGCAAGCTTAAGATTGTGTATCCGTTACCACAAGACTTAATAAATAAAATAAGTAAATTTAAAGGGAAAATTAAACATAAATTATTGACCTAGTCCCGAACTAATCTAGTACCAGACAACAAAATAAATACTTATATAGGAAAAAAAAAAGGTAACGTTCAAGACGTAGGATCGTATTAATAAACTAATTTCAACTCTAATGCTCGTCTCGAGATGCGTCAAAACTAACAGTGTTCTATGGTTTGACGTTTACTTTGACGTATCTTGTGGCGGGCCTCGCAGCCAAGATGAGTTTATTAATACGGACCTTAAAAACAAATAATCAAATAATAATAATAATAATAATAATAATAATAATAACGCAGGACAGCTAGTGGCGAGCTGTTGGTGAGTGGCGACACCACGTACCTGATTGCTCCCGAGGGTAGGTCCTGTTCCTCACCTCACGCTTGCCTTCACCGGCCGGCTGCGGTGTACAATGACGAGGAACAGACCCTCACCTCTGGCTTGCCTTTATTGGCCGGTCAGAGTGGAGCCGCAAGAGCTATATGCTCGAAGGGTGGATGTGTTGCATAAGTGGCGAGTGGGCACCTTATGGTCGTTTAAAGTCCAGAAGCACCTCTCCACCCTTAGCCCTTCTGGAACCCCTGTTGCCTCCCTGCTGCTATATATATGCGGCTATTTCGGGAGGCCCATTCCATTGAGTTGGCGAGTCACCGCCTGCCATTTCAACCAAAGTAATTAGCATTGGCCAGGCAGGCGCCGTAGTTTCATCAATAGCCTAGGTCACCAATCCATATCAGTTCATTCATAGAACTTATTATTAATGTTCCCATCCTTCTTAAATAGTCTCTTATACTAACCGGTGGTTGTCCGTGGGAGCATACCTCTATAGTTTGAACTCAGGGACAATCGCCGGTTGGTATCCCATCACTTTACTAAATTAAACTTGTCTAAAGGGCCTCTGCGTGTTGGCTTCGGCTCCATGTACGCCTTCCAAAGGTCCGGGACTCCCATAGTTCCGTGATTGGTAAAGACATACATAATAATAATAAGTAATAATACTAATCTTGACTTTATGTACGAACTAGTCATTGGTCTTTTTGTGAGCAATAAAAAGTTTACATACATACATACATACAAATACTCGCACTCATCACACAAAAGGGATAAATTCGCCTTTGTACTTGGTAGTTTTTGTTATATTGCCTGTGTTTTATATTTCTTTTTTATTCTTTTACAATAAAGAGTATACATACATACTTACAAAAAAATACCCATACCAGGAACCAAACCCGGGACCGCTAACTTCGTAGGCAGGGTCCCTACCAACTAGGCTAACGGGTAATCAAAGTAAGAATGTAACCCTGAACCATAATGAGGAATAAATACTACTATCACTTGGCACAAGTTCACTTTCCACCATGTAAAGCCATTTCTTTAACTGATTACTTTTAATCCTATAAATTAATCAAATTAAAAAGCTATTTGCCTTGAGTTAACGCGCTGGAGCATATAATTGTGCAGTTAACCACCAGGTTAATTTGGAGCGAGTTAACCGCGGGCTGCACGCGACTATTATATCTATCGGGTTAGTGGATTAGCTTTAACCGGTCGCTGGATGCGCACTGACATGGATCGAGTTCAGTTGATTAAACAATGATTTATAATAGTTTTTGTAATCAACATAATAAGTGTGATGTTTCACACCTATGTACCTGTACAGTCAAAATCATACGAGTATATATGATTATGTTCCCAAGGTGTCAAAAATATCTACACGCTCCTATGTCATTAATAATGAGGTCTGTCTTTACATATATTTGATACGGCCGTATAGATATTAGTGCTATTGACGGTAATACATCCAGGTTTGAAAAAAAACAAACTCACAGGTAAAATTATCTCGGTAAAAAAACACGTCTTTTATTTGTCAAAATGTATCTGTTGGGTACGATCGATTTTTTGAAAAAGTTTTGTCCGTTGTTTCGTTTGTCAGAATTTGAAAATAATTTTTCTCTATTTCACAGATTTTTTTTTACTTAAGAATTGAAAGCATTAATTTGTATGTATGTATGTATGTAAACTTTATATTATATGTAGGTACATATAAAACCAATTACAATTGAATATTTTAGAAGCACTATTTATTACATGACATCACAACGGAATTGTTTAAAAAAACCCAAAAGGATGAAAGAAGATAGACGAAACAGATATACAGATCGAAAGTGAGTGGACGGGTCGGAAGGGGCCACCCTATGCGTACTTTTTCGAAACAAATTGGAGAAATACTGGAAAAGGGCCGAATCTTAAGTACCCGAAACCGACGTGCGTGCATGACTCGATGTATGAATGTGGAAGAAGCGAAAGAAATTTGTCAAGATCGAAGCAAGTGGGAAGAAGTGGTCTCTGCCTACCCCCTGGGAAACAGGCGTGATTCAATGTATGTATGTATGTATGTAAGCCAATAGCGAAACTAATGCTGCATAATAAAGTGCAATCTATTTCCGACATTTATTTTTGCCGCTTGCAAAATCAATAACGCACTTAAAGTAATAATTACAACCGTATGTTTAGCAACATAGCAATTAAGAGTTTATTACCGAGCTAGAGGTCGTGGGTTCGGTGCTTTGTACCATTTATTTTATAGTGTAAAACATTATAACAGACACACATTCATTTTAACAAGTAATATGTATTTAAGTCAACTTTTTGGACAAACAGAAAATAACAAATTATATAACTAAATGGACCTAGTCCCAAACTAAATTCTAGGCTTGTACTATCAGACCATTGGAACCTTGACCCACCATAGAACTGTGTCACAGAGACGTTATGATTCAAGTCATAAGAAGTGTCAAACAAATTGTTTTATAATGTCACTGTGACACCGTTCTATGGTGGGTCAGGGTTCCATTGGGCTGATAGTACTATGGGTACTAGACAACGATATAAATACTTATATAGAGAAATAAATACTTAAATACATAGAAAACATCCATGACAGGGACAAATATTCGCGCTCATCACACTAATATCTGCCCTTACCGGGATTTGAACCCAGGACCGCTAGCTTCGTAGGCAGGGTCACTACCAACTACGCCACTGCGTCGTCTAAATAAAAAGCAAGATTGAAAAACCTGACTGCATTTTTTTATATTATCGTATTACTTTTGTGACGTAGTCTGGAATTGAAGGCGTAAGTGTATGTATGTATGTATGAATTACCATCCCAATGGAACAAGGACCCACCACAGAATGGTGTCGCAGTGGCATTATGAGACAATTTATTTGACTCTTCTCACAACTTGAATCATAACGTCACTGTGACACAGTACTACAGTGGGTCAGGGCTCCATTAGGCCCATAGTATGTATGTTATCGTATTATTTTGACCTCAGGCATCACTGTCAAGTAATCAAGAGCTATCCTAACGTTTACATCACGATGACATGTCAAAATCAATATGGTTTTACAAAATGGAATAGATCGGGTCTAAAACATTACCCTCCTGCTGCAGTTGGGTAGAAAAATCTTTGGGTTTACTTTAATAATATATTTTTTTATACATTTAAATCATTAAGTTGTGAACCATAAAATACACATTATTGGTATAAAGTATTCAATAACGCTAATTTACCCCCGTCCGGGAATCGAACCGAGCGAAAGCCGAGAAAGCTGCGGTCGGAGAAACCGTAATAGTGTAATAGCGAAGTGACAGAATAACACACAACGGTTTTTTTATTATTTGCAAAGAGAAAATTTACATTTTGGCCGCAATTCAGTCTCGTTTTATATTGACCACACGTTTTATTTAAGTAATAATGTAAAAGGTTTCACGACAGTCATTTCAAACAGATCAAATGATAATCTTAAAAAATTATATTCTTTTGATTCAAACAAAAAATATAGCACTCTTTGATTTTTTAAAGACCTAAGCTACAACGCTAAAAAATAACAATAAAAAATAAAAATTAAGCGCCAAGCAAAAGACATCAACGGGCGAACCAATACATGAGGAACTATTTTAAACAATAACTTAATTTTTAAAATTAACTAGCGACCCACCACCTGTATATAAAACATTATTTATTATACATAAAACCCTTCCTCTTCAATCACTCTATCTATTAAAAAAACCGCATCAAAATCCGTTGCGTAGTTTTAAAGATCTAAGCATACATAGGGACAGACAGACAGCGGGAAGCGATTTTGTTTTATACTATGTAGTGATTTACAATACAATATTTTAATGATATTTTATAGTACAATGATAATAATGTAACAGTACCCTTAACCAACCTTAAGGCCTTTTATGTTGTCTGGATGGTAACAAGTGGAAGCAAGTGGTCTCTGGACTGCCTACCCCTACGGGTAAGAAGCGTGATTGTATGTATGTATGTATATATGTAATAATACAATATAGGTCCTATTATTAAAATAATTCATTGCATTCACACGCTAAGACAATGTGAAAGTACACATTTACTATCTAACTACATTTGTTTGAAAAACATTGTGTCGGAGAATTTGATGATTTTAAGCCAATAGCTGTCTTAGACATACTTAGATGTAGTTTTGATTTTGACCTTGTGTTCGTACACCATATCGTTGCTTAAATACAAAAGGGCCACAAACCAAAATGTGTTTGTGTTGCATTTATATATACTTTAAGTTTTAATTCAAACTATACAGGGTGAAATCTAATACGTGATACCAATGATCACCTCTGTGTTCTACCCACGAGTATGAACAACTTTCACTATGGGACCAACTCTGAAATATCGAAAAAAAAATCAGCTGTTTCATAGAAAAGTTCAATACGCACTCGACCAAAATGTATGAAGCAGCTGTTTTTTTTTTCGATATTTCAGGGTTGGTCCCATAGTGAAAGTTGTTCATACTCGTGGGTAGAACACAGAGGTGATCATTGGTATCACGTATTAGATTTCACCCTGTATATCTGTTAATGTTTTGTGGCGCTTTTGTACGGATACTACTACAATATTGCACAAGCAATCAAGTGGTTATTTTTGAAATATAATTTAATTGCTATAGATGAGTTAGTTTTACTGAAAACTAACGTCGGTTTGAATTTATTTACTTTTGTAATAATTTGGTATTATTCTTGGGGATTGGTGGATGGGTGGGTGGGTGAGTTATGATGGCTCTATTCAAGGCGGTAAAACCATATCATATTTGACTTGTTATCGTACTATTGTCAACGTTTAGATAGCCTATCTATACTAATATTATAAATCTGAAGAGTTTGTTTATTGTTTGCTTGAACGCGCTTATCTCAAGAACTATTGGTCCGATTTGAAAAATGATTTCAGTGTTAGATAGCCCATTTATCGAGCAAGGCTATAGGCTATATCACATAAACTTACCTCATTATATTAATGCAGTCAAACTGTTGTGACAGTTTTGCAGACAATTTTTTAAGAAAAATATGTAATTTTTTGGTTAATAAATAAACAATAATAATAATAAATAGAAAACCCGATTTTTCAACGACAAACAAGTATCATATGTTCAGTATTCTAGACATTCTTTACTAACTACCTAGTTACTGAAACCGTGTAAAAATGAAAGTTATCCAATACATTAAATTAACCAGTATCTAATAGATACTCCAATTATATCTCGACTTACACAGTTATGCATAATCGCAGGTGTTTGTTACGTAAGCAGGAACTAATATCGATTACTGCGCCTGCTCCAAATGCCCTGCTTGGTGGTTACGTCACGCTGCGTGGACGCACATGTGTGTATGTTTGTTCCTGCTCGATAAATTACAGTTATGACTGGTTAATTCGTATGACTTACGTTGACAGTCCAAGAAGTTAGGTCACGTAGTCGTGGTAAACTAATGTTGAGTTCCTGGTTGGAGCAGTGTTCGCATTGTTGTGTTCCGGTTTGGGGATAAGACAGCCGGTGAAATGACTAGCATAGAGGCATTCCATCTTAGTCCTCAGGGTTGGCAACGCATTTGCAGTCTTAGGATTGCATTGCAATCTTGTGAATGCGAATGTCTATGGGTCACAGTTTCCACTTACCATCAGGTGGCCTGTGTGCTCGTTTGTCTTCTCTATGCCATAAAAAAAAAACTTGTTGCTAGTTTTTTCTTACTTCGACCCTTAGGTTTTTTTGTTCAATTACCCGCTTACATTCAGTTGTTCGAATGTGCAGGTTTCCTCACGATGTTTTTCCATCCATGAGCATCGGATAATGCACTTAAGTTAGAAAAACTCATTGGTGCATGATGACCGCGAGGGGTTCGAACTCGGTACCTTACGATCACGAGTCGACCCCCTAAACCTGCGTCGCTATTGCCTAACGCAATCCCAATCTCAATTGACTTCAAAGCGGTTTTCATTTTGTATGCAGACAAGCCTTCGATTTTCAAAATGAAAACAATTACGATTGCGAGTACGTTAAGCACCCTCTGGCCACCGACGCTCTCGTTGCTTGTATTAAACCATTATTGATGTTTTTTTTAAGTTGTTGGTGGTTTCGTGGTGATTTTGCCAATATCAAGTGAGTGAAGTAAATCAGTAAATAAAATAAATCAAAAGTAAAAGCCCCACATTTTTCAATCGGCCAATTTTTCAGTATATTCGTAAAACAAAGTTGCCTCCCGCCATTTTATCCCTTTTTTTTATGGCATTGAGAAGACAAGCGAGCACACAGGCCACCTGATGGTAAGTGGAAACTGTGACCCATAGACATTCGCATTCACAAGACTGCAATGCAATCCTAAGACTGCAAATGCGTTGCCAACCCTGAGGACTAAGATGGAATGCCTCTATGCTAGTCATTTCACCGGCTGTCATATCCCCAAACCGGAACACAACAATGCGAACACTGCTGTTTGGCGGTAGGTTAATGGATAAGACGGTGGTAGCGATCCGGACGGACCCTGCACAAGGTCTGTATGTACGCTTAGATCTTTCAAACTAAACAACGGATTTTAATGCGGTTTTCATTTATAGGTATAATATTTTGAGAAAAAGATTTTAAAGTATAATAAGTTCTGGATTATGTACGGATGTTACAGGAAACTCCCATAAACCAAAGCGAGGGCGGGTCGATAGTTGTTGATTAACAATTGTTAACCAAGTATGTTTTAACGAGTTTTAAAATAAAATACTTCTTATCTTGAACGCAGCATTTTAAAACGTTTTTTTTAAGAAACCTCTAAATTAGTTGCTGTCAACTAAACTCTAAAACCGACGTAAATTTCACAATATTGATAAAGCTTCCAATATGTAGGTACATAAACAATACGACATTTTGCAAGCATCCCACAGCTGGGCAAAGACCCCAGAAACTTAATCCCTTGGCCCACTTTTCCTCCACGCGTTGACAGCTCAAACCATTCATCATTACATGCGTAGGATATCACCATGAACCTTAATTCAAAGGGACAAATGCTATTTCGCAATGACAGACGATGGATAATGCATCTTAAGACGTTCAGTGCCATTAGTGATATTTTGTATTGGAAATGAGCCAGGTGTCAGTATTGATGAATCTATTTTCAAGGTGTTCCGCCCACACTTGTAGCGCCTTGAGAGGACCTTAAATCAACACAATAGGGTTTGTTTTGTATTATTTTATCTGCAAGGCTTTGATTTAATTGTTAGATGACAGAGTTGATTTTGGTTTGAAGCAATCTATGGGATTAAGTTTCCTTTGTGTTGCAAGATGCTTTTCAGTTCCAGTTCTGATGGATTTCAGGTATATACAAGTTACATAAAACATTTTTGTAATTGAGTACTATTTATTTTATCGAAACTCCTTTCAACTAACGCAACAACTAAAACACTGGTGAACATCTTAGCCTAATTGTGCAAAATGTGGTTACGGAATTATTAACAAGTTTATAGAGTTGTTGGTAATTCTGTAGCTCTGCCCCCACTCTGGGAATAAAAGCGTGACTTTATGTATGTATGTATGTATGTATTCAGTTCAAAAAGTCCTTTCTCGCAGCGTAAGTAATGTTGTTTTGTTAGTTACAAGTCAAATTTTACCTTACCTAGGTAATTAATCCAAAGAAATCCTGAAAACATCGTGGTTTCATCAGAAAAAAGCGTTCGATGAAATTAAATTCTATGAAGTAACGATCAAAGAAGTGAAATTCGATCAAAAGGGTTTCTTACTGGGTTTAGTGCAATTGAATAGTCTTGTGCAAAATATATTCATTATATAATATGTAATTTGCCGCCGCAGTCATTGTAAAGACCATCATCATTATCAGCCGCAAGACGTCCACTGCTGGACAAAGGCCTTCCCCACGGTTTTCCACAACGATCGCTCCTCTGCTGCTGTCATCCGTAAAGACCATATTAAAGCAATATATCACGTCAAATATAGCTCAAGAATATTAATAAAATTAAGGGAAATAATTCATGTAGTTTTGTAAATTAATATATTTATACCTTGCGGTATCTAAATGAACATACTTCAAGTCCTCATGGGTAGGGGGTGTGCTGAGGGTGCAGGGAGGAGGTTTAAGGTACCTTTTTTTCAGATTTTTGGTCATATCTCTAATACCGCAAGGTATAAATATAACAATCGAATTATTTCCCTTAATTGCCCATATTCGGCTCAATTTGATCGGCACTGAAATCAGATACATATTGAGTTTTCAGAGCTGTTGATTGAGGCTCAGATCAGCAATTACGCATATATGAATTATTTGCTGGCTGTGACTTACTTATGTTTCACATTGTTTCAGGTAAGACACACCACACAATCCTTGGGTTTTGGCTTCGGAATAAGTACCAAGCACGCATTCAATCTGATGTCGACATTTTGGTAAACAGGTAAGATATACAACCATTATTCAATAAATTCATAACGATCGAAAGCTATAATGTTTTAACAGTGACGTATCATTATTTTTTGGTTCACGTATTTTCGTTTTTTTTTCGCGAATATTTGTTCCTGAGTCATGGATGTTTTCTGTGTATTTAAGTATATATTTCTCTATGTAAGTATTTATATCGTTGTCTAGTATCCATAGTACAAGCCTAGAGCTTAGTTTGGGACTAGGTCAATTTGTGTGAGATTGTCCCCTTATATTTATTTATTTATTTATTTATTTTGACAAAGAATACATTATTATGGTTCAGAAATGGTTGAAATTAATGATATTCGATTTGAAAAATCTTAGGGTTTTCATAGTAACACCTTATTGCATTGTAATAAGTTCCAAAAGTGAATACATCTCTTTTTAGTCGACTGTACAGTCAAACAAATTGAATTCCAGGCTGCTTTTTTACTACGTCATCGTAATGCAAATACGACAATATATATGCGGATTTACGTTACGTCAATCAACCAATTTGACATAGTTCCATATTAGCCCAAAAACCCATTTGCTTACCAGTACCACACTGTACATAGATTGTATTTAGAGTAACTATGTAGATGTTATCCAGCGGTTAGCCTTGCAAAGGCGCCCACGGGTCCCTTATACAGCACCGAGAGGACCGGATTGCGGTTAGAACGTCTGCAAGTATGCTTCTAAATTTAGTATTAATATAAAAGGTCATAAGTTGACTTGGACTTAAGTAGTTATGTCCAATATGTCCAATATGTCCATTTAGGTACATGTGGCTTAAGTTCTGTCTGCTAAGTGATTAAGAACATAATGAACGATATACCATGAACGATATGATTAATCTCAACCTTTTATGAAGCACTGATAGATTCAGATTTGAAAAACTCCGGTGGTCTACTAGCTTCAGTTAGTTCTAAACCCAGTAAGACGAAAAATTAATTGATTCTATTAGTGCTTTCTCCTTAGCTTTCTCAAATTATTTTTTTAAAAAGGTTTTTGAATACGAATAGATCGAAATCCGTATTACGAAAAAAAGTTAGGTTGATAATAAAAACTATTAATTTTGAATTACATTAACAGCTAATTACTGGACCTTTATTGCATCTTGTTCCTACGTCATTTTCATATTCCTATTTGACAATAGCTCTTATTCACTTGATAGTAAAGATCTACTTTGACATCAACAATATGATAACAATATGGAAGTAAGATGGGGTTAACAAATTAGAATAGAGAGCCTGATTTGAATACGATATAGAAATTAGCATCATACAAAATTATCTAAAACTGGTTATTGATGTCATCATCATCATCATTGTCCTGTCCTTATCCCAACTTAATTGGAATCGACACAACATTTTTTTTTCTTCCACACTCTCTATTAGGCCCACTTGCGTGGACCAGAGTTAGCGTCTTAACCCGAGGTTAGGCGGCAAACCACGTACAAAAGTAGACGCTTAACTCTGGGTTAAGGGCTAACTCTGGTCCGCGCAAGTCCGCCTTAGTCGTTATCTCGGTAGTCGCTCCCTTTCCCTCATGTAGTTATCCCAGCCTTTATAAATGAGATGCAAAAACACTAAACACTCTTAATGCTTCTAAACTACTTATCAGTTATTTACCATTACGGGCCGTCATATCATAAACGTTAATATTCATGCAGAGATAGAAATCTCTGAAGTTAGAGAAACCGCATTACCCTGGTTAGTGTTTAACTGCGTCGGTTAGGTCCTAGATAATATCTAGTTATTCTTAAGTTTATAACGCTTTTATAAAGGCAAATTATAAATTCTAATCAGATACGCATAAAGCAATGGTAGATAATGTTCCATTTATTCATGGCCTTATAAAGCTTTAATAACAACTTTACTGTCGTGTTTTATCCCCATTTAAGCACTTTTTTAGGGTCGCGTATCCAAAGGGGGCTAATGAGACCTTAATACTACGCCTCCGTTTGTCCGTCTGTCTGTTCGTCAGCAGACTGTACCTCTTGAAATGTTTTAGGTAGAACGTTGAAATTTTTACTCGGTGTGGAGTTCTATTACAAATATTAAACATCAAATTAAAAATTAAAGTAGGCCTCCATAAAATAATGGCACGGAACCCTTCGTGTGCGAGTCCAACTTGCACTCTTTTTTTAAACTTGACTAACAATTTTCACTTACTCTCCTATATCACGCAAATCAATCTTACTATCACTGAACTAAAACATACAATTAAAAGCTTAAACCTTTTTTATTGAAACAGAAAAAATAAACTTCAATTATAGATCCAGTCAAACAAACAAGCAAAAAAATATACGTTCTCTCAACAAGCGTTCAAGGCAAATCGAACTGTCAGTCGTGACTGAATGAATGAGCCGAATGAATGAGTGAGCGGACCGGTGAGAGCAGCTGACCGAGACATTGTCGTTTATGTGCATATTAATTTGATTGTTATTTATTACGATTTATAGAGAAAGTGACGGGAAATTAATATTGACGATTAATATGAATGACTAAAGATAATCTAGTTATTATGGTAATACAATTGATGTTATGCGTTTCCTGTATAATACTAACCGCGGGCATTTAAATAAAAATCCGCAGAAGAAAAATGTTTGGTTTCTTGCGTGATTCGTAACATGAAGGTGATATTTGATATACCTTAAGCTTATACATTAAGAAAAGGATGACTTAGTAAGGTTTTCACATAAAAAATAAAACCAGTTTCATCCGGAACGGTGTACCCCTTCAAAAGTGGTTAGTTATGAGAGGTAAGGAATGCTTTGTCAACTTGTAGACACAAATTCCTTAACATATAAAAGGTTGCATCCTGTCAAAAGTTACTTTACAATCTAAAAGGTTGACTTATCCTTAGTAAGTTAAGTTTTATTTAGTTTATTAAATTCATCAAAGTAATATTACAATATTAATTGCATTGCATGTCTAAAGATACGAAATTACATTGAAATCGTCAATCATAAATACTAATAATCAAAGAATACAAAATTAAATAATAATTATAACAACAACAATTACACATCTAATAAATGGTCTCTCGTCCGATGTCAATATAATATAGGTACAATGGATTATCCAATAAAAGGTGTCTAACGTTAGATTGTACATTTTTAAGTTTGGCGGGTAGACGCTCATAGTAAAGGCACAAAACAGTAATTTACGTTTCAGTCACGCATCTTCTGTTGAGTCTCTTTTGTTTAGCAAATATTAACTCGTATTCAAGTACATTTACGAAACCGCTAAGTCAAACCTAAGCCTGACTAAAACACCTAATCACTTCCTCGTTTCCCCTAGCTCTCTGCCAACATTCGTTACACACGGACGCTAGCCGCGCAGGCATGGGTACAAGTGTTGTGTCATCCATTTGTAACTCAATCCGTGGACAGCATGCGAATGAGATTCATTCACTTGTCGAAGGTAATATACGTAATAGGGTAGAGATTACCGTAACATGACATGTTTTTTAAAGATATTTGATACAATGAAAATTTACAGCACTTTTGCACGGAAAGACACGCTTAAAACATTTTTGCTTAGTTTCTAATTCTGCACACATGGCTTCAGGAATGTCTGAAATTTAAAGACTCTGTCGTAGTAGCATGCAATTGTGATACTCGTTAAATTTAAAAAACTCAAATCTATACTAATATTATAAAGCTGAAGAGTTTGTTTGTTTGTTTGTTTGCTTGAACGCGCTAATCTCAGGAACTACAGGAACAATTTGAATTTTTTTTTCAGTGTTAGATAGCCCATTTATCGAGGAAGGCTATAGGCTATATAATATATATGATAGTCACATAAACTGAAGCGAAGCGGGGGCGTGTCAAATGTGTATAAAGCATCCGTCACTCTCGTACTTATTTGCGTGTCAGAAGTCAGAAGGTGACGGATGCCTTATCCAAACTTTATCACGCGATAAAAGCAGCCATGTTAGGTCCCCAGGGTAGTAGGTATATAACTAACGACATATGAGCTTGACCTATTGGATCCGGTCCGGTGTAACATATTCACCTATTGCCTAACTTATTTGCATTTGGGTAAAGTTCTATAGAAAACTAAGCTAATATACTCAAAGAAAAATCTGTTTGGAATGCATTGCGTGTTTTCTTTAACATTTGCAACTAATATTGAATTTTATTGAGAACTGTAGGTATGTTTTGCTTTGAATAAATTGTTCCATAGATTTCATGATTACCTACTGTATTTAAGGATACTTCAAAATATTCTACTTGATTTTAAGTATCCCTAAAATAATTCAAGAACTGTATCATTTGCATGCTAAAGTAATTCAAGTATTACGAAATATATAATTATTATAGTGGGTCGTAATTCTTACTCAAGGTCACCGCGTGGGTAAGCGTTCCACGTTTAATGCCAATCTCTATTTAATCCATTCAGATATGAGCCAAAAAGGGGCTCTGTGGTACCTGGTTGTTAAGCTGTTTTTGTATTTGTTACTGTATGAATTAAATGCTATGAATAATCAAAAGAGCGTAAACGCCAACCGCAACGCGCGTAAATGTAGTTGCATTGAATTGAGTGTGAGAATTGCTTTACATTTAATTGTTTCAATTAATTAATTTGTATTCAAAGTATAATGGGTTGTTAGTGTTGTGTATTAAACCACCTACATTTACTATTGTTGAACCTTAATTAAACTTAATTAGGCCAGACCCTGGGATTGTTCTTCATGTATACTTCATATAGGAAATTACTCGCTTAAATCCTAGTTAATAATGACTCTGCCTACGAAGCTTGCGGCCCCGGGTTCAAATCCCGGTAAGGGTAGATATTTCGTTCATTGAAAACAAAACGGACACAATCCGAAATGAGTCAGTGTTGCATTTTAAAATTAGAAGCGGTTGGAATACGATTTTTAATTCTCTGAAATAAATTATAGATGGTTAATGGGATATAAGTTTAAATTGTAACACTTACATTACATTGAAAATTCAAAATAATTTCGAAAAAAATCAATGTGCTTGGATGAAGGGGAAAGAAACTGTATGAAATCAGGATCTAAAATAAGGATCCAATTTTGTCGTTACCATTCTTGGAATCATTATTATCATCTTAGTGGAGCCGTAATTTTACCATTCCGAATTGGATTAACCCATTAAGGAGATATAATCCAAATTGCGGGGATATTTATATAACTGTAGGTTCCGTATCTTTCCGTGGATGTCGTAAAAGCCGACTAAGGTAATAAAGGCGTGTAGTACTGTTAGGCGATGGGCTTGCAACCTGTCACTAATACACTGGTAAACATCTTCGCCTAAAGGGCTGTTGTTTGATCAGTAATTAAAGTAACTAATTGTTAAAATTCGAAACAGGAATTGAAAAGTTGACACATTTCCTTGAGATTCCTTCAAAATTTCGGTTCCTTATTCAAATTTTAACAATTAGTTAGTTTAACTACTGATCAAACAACAGGCCCTAAGTGTGCAAAATGTGGTTACAGAATTATCAAAAAGTTTTTATAGTTGTTGGAAATTCTGTAGCTCTGCCTACCCCTCTGGGAATAAAGGCGTGAGTTTATGTATGTATGTATGTAGGTTCCCGTTTTGGTTTTTTCTTTTCTTCTATTCTGTGCCTCAACTGTGTTTGTTTCTGATTGATTATTTGGTCGACTGGTGGAAAAATGGTACTCAGAAATAAGTCAAATTTATACTTGATTTTAGGCAATTCATTGTAAATAAATGAATATTTGTGTGGCTTGTGATATATGCCACTTAAAATAATAATAACAAATCCCGGATAAAATATTATATGTATGTGTAACAAAGTCGTGATTTTTATCATACCTACATTGTGGTTAATTAACATCCGCCATTCTAAAACGTTACTTAGTTAGCATTTTCTCGATAAATAACCTAGTCTCGGAACTCGCTGGTTTATGCGTTTAGAAAGGATCGAGTGACAGACACACTGACGTGGCCCATTCTAAAACATGCCACGCGTGCATTTATATATAGATAATCGTTATAAAGAATGAGATTTGCTGTAACAAAGAGTAAAAGAGGGGTTATAAGTTTGAAGATAACGTCGGTTTGTTTGTTTATTACAAGGTTTTGTAGCTCTCAAACTTACAGACTGATTCCATGCGGCAACAGAAATACATCATAATAATATGAGAAAATTTCAACTGTCTAGCTATCACGGTTCATGAGATACAGCCTGGTGACAGACAGATGGACTTACAGATGGACGGCGCTGGCCTAGTTGGTAGTGACCCTGCCTACGAAGCTAGCGGTCCTGGGTTCGAATCCCGGTAAGGGCAAATATTTATAGTCATGGATTTTTTCTAATGTATTTAAGTATATATTTCTCTATATAAGTATTTATATCGTTGTCTAGTACCCATAGTACAAGCCTAGAGCTTAGTTTGGGACTAGGTAAATTGGTGTGAGATTGTCCCCTTATATATTTATATTTTATTAGTACGAGGGCTGCTACTTATGTAACCGGAATAGAAAAAATAAACAAACGTACATGGCTAAATATGGTTTTATTGTTTTTCGAAGTATTCTCCGTGATAATCGATGCACTTTTGCATACGTTGAAACCAATTTATAAAGCACTTTTTCCACTCTGACTGAGGTATCTCCAAAACGTGCTGTCTGAACGCGTCGACGGCATCTTCACGGGTCGAAAATCGTTGACCACGTAATTTATTCTTTACATTTGGAAATAAATAGAAATCATTGGGTGCCAAATCAGGGCTGTAAGGTGGATGACCCGTTAATTCTATATTTTGACCTTCCAAAAATCGAGTCGTTTCACGTGATGTATGACAGCTGGCGTTATCATGGTGCAGAATGATTCTCCGTCGCTGGTTGTTTTTCCGTATTTTTTCAAATACTTCCGGCAAACAAATGGTCGTGTACCACTCCGAATTAACCGTTTTACGATTCTCTAGGGGCACTGTAGCCACATGGCCATTAATACCAAAAAAGCAGGCCACCATTTGCTTCAAGGTGCTTTTTGCACGAGTTACTTTCGTAGGGTTCGGCTCATTTTGAAACACCCACACCGTTGATTGTTGTTTAGTTTCGGGATCATACGCATAGATCCAGGATTCGTCACCTGTGTAGATATTATAAACAGCTTTTGAGTCACCACGGTTATATTTTTTCAACATTTCCTTGCACCATTCGACGCGAGCCTCTTTTTGATCCTTAGTTAAGTTGTGCGGGATCCAACGCGAACAAATTTTTTTCACAGCTAAGTGTTCATGTAATATCTTATTAATGCTCGTCATACATATGCCTATAGTCGCCTCTATCTCGCGATACGTAACATGACGGTCATGCATTATAAGTTTTCGCACAGCTTCAATATTTTGTGGTACAACGACCGATTTCGGGCGACCATCCTTAACTTCGTCCCTGAGCATACTACGTCCACGATTGAACTCACTAAACCAGTGATACACAGTAGTTTTGGATGGAGCTTCATCACCAAAAGTCGAAGTTAGTTGATCTATGCACTGTTGTTGCGTTAAACCACGCCGAAAATCGTAATAAATCATAGCACGAATATTTTCACGAGTGAGTTCCATTCTTGCAGCGAGATTAAAATTTAAACCCGCCAAAAACAAAAGACTAGCGTACATAAGAAAAAAAATATATAGCGGCCAGTATTAAAAAAAGTTCAAATTTTACCATGGAGGTCAGATATAGCGTTTAAAAATGTTGGAATCCTGGATTCCGGTTACCTAAGTAGCAGCCCTCGTATATAGTAACAGGGTCCCGTTTTAACCCTTTGGGTCGGAACTCTAAAAATAGGTGAAACGATAAGGCAAAGGGGAAAGTTAAATCACAGCTGTTAAAATTGGTCTTACGGTGTACGAGTATAGTTATAGCACGGTGTGCCGAATCGCTTGCATTGTTTTTGTTACACATTTAATATAAGAAACGACTACAATTATTTATGGCTTTCAAAACGATATATTTCTATTAAGTTATGCATTAAAATCCACGGTTATTTATGCATTTTCCAAACATTTTAAACTTATGTTGAGTAATTGACAGTTTTATATGTCGAACCAATTGAAGTTTACTTAAAAGGAAACTGTGTGTGTTGCAACACATTCAAACAGAAGCCTCTGATATCTATCTCGTTTTTTCAAATCTAGTGCAAAAAAAACAACTGCAGCTTGAACTGAATACATTTTTATAGCCACTTTTGTAAATCAAAATGTCATATCCTCTTGTTTCCTTCTCCAAATTGGACCGATTTCTATTTTCTTATTCGTAAAGGACGATGGGCAAAAATGTCCCCACCCACCAACAGAGATGAAACATGTGCCAGTTCAAAGATTTTGGCAACATGACATATTTTTGCTATGGCGACGATCGCCATATGTATGGGGTTTTCTTGGAAAATCATGATCGTATTGTATGGAATTTATTTGAAAATGAACACATTCTTGCCTTACTTGGCTCTTGAAAAGTATTTTCCATTAAAAAAATCCCATCGATTTTGCTTTATTAAAACAGGTATTATGTCTTTTTTGGGTCCTAATGAACATTTATAGACATGCATCCCGTGACTGTTGGAGGGTGGGGACGGGGCCCATACAAAATTCACCCATTCCCATCACCCCTTAAATTACTGAAAGTACACGTAGTTTGTATCAATAAATAATTAATAAATACTACATACATAAGTACAGTCACGAAATTTAATTTGGTACCCACCTTAGGTCCGAAGTCAATCTGACGTTCTATAACAGTAAGGTTGAGTTTCCTACAAGTTACAAATGACTTGACGTCTCCAATGACATTGACGACTTCAAGCATATTTTTCTTGAATTGGGTCCTAATTTAACGCTCGTGACCGTACATACATTAAATCACGCCTGTTTCCCAGAGGGGTAGGCAGAGACCACTTCTTTCCACTTGCTACGATCTTGACAAATTTCTTTCGCTTCTTCCACATTCATACATCGAGTCATGCACGCACGTCGGTTTCGGGTACTTAAGATTCGGCCCTTTTCCAGTATACGCGTTTTCGTGTGTGTAATAAATACTACGAATTTATTAATGCTGTCACCAGGGTGTCATAATTTGAACCAGCTATACTTTACGGCATTGCCTGATTCTCTATGCGCTACGCACTTGTTTAGTGTATAGATAGATTGAAATAAAACGACCCGAAGTGATTTTATAACTACTCGCTAAATAATTCTATTATTTTCAGAGATCTGACAAATGGGCGTCATTACTCGCAATGTGGGCATGACTCCAAATATATTAATTAAACAAATTAAATTACATTAATTGATTATTTACACGAAAAATAAATATGATCCTTCGCAAGACAATAATAAATAAATAAATAAATAATACAAAGACGTGAGGAGTGGCCATTCATATTAATCTAATTAAGTTTGCTCCATTATCTTGTGTGGATTGCGAAAGGAGCTTTTCACCTCATAAGTGTATTTTAGCCGTAAAAGGAAATAAACTAAGCACGGAAAATTTATAAAAAATACTGTTTGTTTGCAATAATAACAACACAGTAACAAGTCTTTGTATTTTTTAATTATTACTTGCAAAGGATCAAAAATTTTTTTCGGGTAGGTAAGTAATCAGTCAATGTTATTTAATTTGTTAAATTAAAATCTTTGAATTCATGTCCACATTATTGCGAGTAATGACGCCCGTTTGTCGGATCTCTGATTATTATTCATCACTTACCTAACGCCACTCTTATTTACTTTAATCATCTTTTAAACCACTAGTCATTTCTCTCCGCCATTTTGTTTTCACCCGATCGTTTTGCGGTGACGGCTTCCCTGTTGGTTGAACTTTCTTCGCGCGGGTCGGCGACCTCACTTTCATTGTCAACGATGCGCGTGCGACCTTGATCGATTAGATCGATATCGAGATTGGTAAATTAGTATTCTTCTTCAGGTGTCATCTCATTAACTTTATCTAAAGCCCCTCTAAATAATGACCTCGTGCTCCTTCCGTACAGTCTTTGAGCCAAGATATGTTGCGTCTGCCTGGTGATCGGCACCTTTGAATTGTCCTTAGATGATAAATTGTAGAATTCAATACTTATCATTCCAATTTTGAATCAATCCGTCGTAGGATATCATATTCGCAAAACATGACATTCGCAAATCATCATAGTAGCAAAACATCACATTAGCAAAACTTAATATCGTGTTTTGCTAGTATGATGTTATGCGTATTATGATGTTTTGCTAGTATGATCTTTTGCGAATGTGATATTCCGTAGAGTAACTATTTTGAATTTATAGTGGTTAGGACTTCTAGTTTTTTCCCATTCTTTGCGACACATGAAATCTTCAGGATTCTTCTTAATTTCTAGGATTGGAAAGATGCTAATGGGTTATCAATGTTATCATTAATTTAGGGGATCAGGTTAGGATATTGCTGGTGTGGAAATACGGCTGGCAACTTGGTCAATGACTAACAATAGGCAACTCGATGCAATCCTCAAATACCAAGTTTCCATAAGACCGTTTGGTGGCCTTTCTTATGTATACGGGATAACTATGCACGCTCTTTGGTCCTCTTCGTATCATGCTTCCTCTTTCCATCATCAATTTGCCTTGTAATACAAACAAAACTATTTTTTTTTGCATAAAATACTAAACCTAGATTAAAGTTACTAATTACCACGTTACATCTTAAAGTCCTTGAAAAGATTTCTACAACAAAAACGTTGCTTAATTCAGTTCATGCTGGATACTTCTCGGGTAATTCTAAAATAATTCGGACCAGGTCAATATTCAGAGCGTGCTGTAAAAGTGAAATTATAACATCGCTCGTCGGCCTTAACTTATATAAAGCAGGTGCACCTGTTATAGCGATAAAATAGTAAAGCGCACATTTTTAGATTAAAGTTTTTATTTTTTTTAATTACATGTAGAAGGCAAACGATCTCAACAGATTTTTCAGGCCACCTGTAATTGGTAAGTAGACTCATATAAATATATTTGCAATCTTGTTACTAAAAACTAGCAGACTGTCATCTTTGATCATTGTATTTGTATCCATAGACAATTTTAACCACAAATTATTAAAAACTAGCCGACTGCATCTTTTCACAGGCAACAGAGAAAGAAGCCACAAAAATTAGATATTTGCTAAAAAAATACGTCGCTGTTTAGAGTTTAAGCATCTCCGTACAAACAAGTTTCTAGTTTGCTGTCATTTGAATTGAACTTCATGTAATTCTTTAAGGGTTTTTTTTGCGGGTGGTAGGACCTTGTGCAGGGTCCACCCGGATCGCTACCACCATCTTATCCATTAACCTACCGCCAAACAGCAGTGTTCGCATTGTTGTGTTCCGGTTTGGGGATAAGACAGCCGGTGAAATGACTAGCATAGAGGCATTCCATCTTAGTCCTCAGGGTTGGCAACGCATTTACAGTCTTATGATTGCATTGCAGTCTTGTTAATGCGAATGTCTATGGGTCACAGTTTCCACTTACCATCAGGTGGCCTGTGTGCTCGTCTGTCTTCTCTATGCCATAAAAAAAAGGAAGATACGTCAAAATTGAAGCAAGTACGAGTAATATGCGTTTCTGTAGCAAGCGAGAGAATCGCGGGTGGAACACCAGCTTAAATCAAAGATTTTGCGTTCCGATGAACGCATCAAAACGTCTAACCATGACAGCTTCCCATTGTAAAGCGATACCGATCGAATTACTTCCTTAGTGTGACAGTAATAAGGCTGTTTATTTTAAAGATCTGGTTTGCTTTCTTTTAAACGTCATGGTAATTGGGTACGTTAGACCCTTATTCTGTGTTCGGATGTATTTTTGTACGTGAAATATCTATAGTTATTTCGATGCTAATACTAAAAAGAATTGGGTCGTTTTTAGAATACCTAATACCTTTTGCTTAAAGCGTCCTTTAACGCTCAATCGATTTTTTTGTATTTATATAACTTATATTCGGTTGGTTTCGTTCTTAGGGCTCTATTCTAATGAGTAGAACCGTATTGCCTTCGACGTGATTATCGTATTGTGAACGTTACGATAGCTCTTACTTACTTCACAGTAATAGCGACCTAGTTAAAAACAATACCATAACAGGTCAAAGGCAATATGATAAAGATGCATACAGAGACATTTATTCGCAACAATACAAAACAACATTAGGTACATACTTAGATACAAAAAATAAGACACGGAAACAGTTGCGAAACGGTCCCAACTCAGCATGCGCTAGCCGTAAAGCCAGCACTGGTCTTCCATTAGAGCCGCTTGGTGAAGAGACGGAAAGTGACGCACTTAATAACATAAAATGAAAAACATCAAGGATCAAAATTGAAATCATTTGTTCGAGATTATCTCGAACGACCATAAAAATTACACCCTGTTAAGGTTGGCAACACTAAGGGAACAGAAAACAAAAGACTATTCTATGGGAATGCAAACACAGCAAGAAAAGCAAAAATTGGTAGACTTTTAGAAATAAAATAAAAACAATGTTTATAGTTGGTTTTACATTTACAAAATTTATATGGATATTACCCTGTAGAATAGAGGCCCAGTTTAATTTAGTTTAAATTTAAATTAGGTCTATGTACGATGCCTAACTAGAAACCTCACGATTACCTAATGGTAAATAAATAATTTAATTATTATTTATTATTACCTTTCATACAGGTGAAAAAGCGCAGAGCAAATTGTTATTTTATTTACATACATAGTGTTTTGTAACCTATAATTGGGATACGTGTAAAACATAGCGCGAGTAACACTTAAAACCCAATATCGATTTCTCACAATAACCAGCTATTGATCAATGGATCGATAATTCCATACCATTGTATTGTCCGTGGTTAATTAAGAACTTATGATTGCGAGAAGTAATTGACTAGTATTGCATTGTGTATTTTTTCTTTCCAAACCTAAGTAAATTAAGCAAACTTTTTTTATTTGTTAGCCCGGAATGTCCCACCACTGGGGTGTTATGCTCTCAAAAACAACGGACGGACGGACGAACGAGCGAAATTGAGCGGCGAAATTGAAAATGCACGCGCTAAAATACGTTTTGTTCTCATTGACGGGACTACTTGTACTCGCCGCTTGGACATTCACTAGTACGTCCGTCCGACCGTCTCGTTGTTCAGAGAATCACTACCCTGGGTAAAGGCCTCCTTCCCACCTTTTCACAAACTATCTCTATCTGTATCAATATTTCATCTTCCACACTGAATCAAAGTCTAGGTAAAAAATTGTTCATTCTTCCATTTAAGCATAATTGCACGTATGAATGTCAAAAAGCGGTATCCTGCATTGTAGCCGAAAATTGGCAAATGAAACAGTTGGGAAACGAATAAATTTTCGGCTAAACATAGGTATTTCTGCCAAAAAGTACAGAACCGTCAAAAAGCATCTACTACCAATCCCCAAACCCAATTAATAGTAGAATGGATTATGTTCCGTCATACTCATAGCAGATACAAATGATCACCACATTTCATTCATTCTGAGCAGTGATTTACAATCACTATGACCTTTACCTTGCCTATGAACCATGCCCCAGTCGTGTATGACCAGCTTTCTTAACGATTTGACAGCCCAATAATCAAAGATGGCCGCTGTCATTACTCACCGCGCAAGCGCCGGTTGAAGCTGTCATTCATTATAAGAGAGAGAAGTCAAGTGCCAATATCAACATTTTAATTTACATCGACTAAATGTAACTTAAGATTGATGTAACGAAAAATCCATCAATTTATAGCAAGTATCGTCGGCAAAACACTTAATTTTGTAAACTGTCGTCTACGTATTCGTAACATTATGTCAACTTAACTTTAAAAAGGGTTGTGAACCGACCACGAAGGTGAAAAAAAAAATCCATACTAATTGATTTTTGACACTATGAAATTCAATCCACATATTCAAAAACCGTAGAAATCGGAATATGTTTAAGGGGAGTTTCTCTCCCCGTTATAATTATATTTAGCATGGGTAAATTTTTATCCTCTTTGTGGTTTACGAAGAAACCAAGAAATATTGTCCATTGTTTCGTACCCGTTTGAAGTTTGAATACAACTTCAATACTTGTGGAAATTGTATTCATATTATATTCCATCAATGGGCAATAGCTTTAACGCCCCTGAGCTGATGATTTTAGTAATTTATCATGCCGCTCCTTTTAACTCAAGATTTGATGGACTCAATGACAAGGCTAAACTCTTGATGCTTTAAAAAATACTTAAATTAGAAGTTTGACTAGGAAGACTAATGATGATGTACAAAAAGAGGAGCTTGAACTTTCTTTTGGCTATTATATCTGTTGAATTTGGTTTGGTACCTGGGAAGCAATATACATACATACATACATAAACTCACGCCTTTATTCCCAGAGTGGGGTAGGCAGAGTTACAGAATTACCAACAACCCTAAAAACTTGTTAATAATTCTGTAACCACATTTTGCACTTTTAGGCTAAGAAAAGCAAGCAATAAGCAATATCTCCATATGATTTGTTCATGTGGCAGACAAATATGTTTTATATTTAAAGTGTTGTAGCTGTAGCTCTAAAACGCAGGGGTTTGACCCCGGGACCGCTAGCTTCGTTGGCAGGGTAACTAGCTTGACGTCCAAAATTTGACTGTCATTATTTTCTTGTGGTATTTCAAGTAAGACACCAACTCTGAGCGTCGGTGGCCTAGTGGCTTAGATGGTCGACTCGTAATCGTAAGGTACCGAGTTCGAACCCCCACAGAGTTCATGTGTTTTTGACCAACCAATGAGTTTTTCTAACTTAAGTGCATTACCCGATGCTCTTACGGTGAAGGAAAACATCGTGAGGAAACCGGCACATTCCAAAAAAAATATGTGTAAGAGGGCAATGGCACAAAAGATTCTAATGGGTCGAAGCGTATCCGAAAAGGCCCATCTGTAAGTTGAGATAAGATAAGACATCAACTCGTAGCCATCTCAAAACAACACACCATACATCTGCTTTACCAAGTCGTATAAAATTGCACAATTTGCCACCCGACCCGTCCGTTTCTTAAGCATCGTAAAACGTCATCTCGCAGCTTTCTCCGCGATGACGAGCTCCAAACATGGGGCCGGATGCTGGGCTGTTGGGCCTCGATGCTATTGGAGATATAATGTTTTCCGATACTAATGTTTTTAAGGCAAGTAAAAGGGAAATAGTACACATGCTACCTAATGCTAAGTAAGATTTGAGCAGACATTTGCATTTTCAAATGTGCAATTCGAGCACAGTCAGCGGGAGAAGTAACCGAAGAGGTCAAAATGATTTGCACTCGACTCCAATTGTTAAGAGAATACGTAGTGTCTAGATCATTTTGAGCGTGTTATTCAGCTTTGCCTGCCTGCACTAGCACTGTTGTCATTATCACCTCTTGTTAAAAACATTACGTAAACATTATTTATTTAGCAAAACACGATTAGAAGCACCTGTTGACCGAACAATAAAGTTGCGTAACTAACAAAGAAAGTAAACAAATATTTACTTTCGCTACGACCCAATATGGCGTCCGGTAAAATTCGCTTTTTGTCGCGACCGGTTACGACCGTCCAAATTCATTGACCTTATGACAACTGGCGTTTACGCTATTTTTATTTTCACTGCCACGTTATTTGTATTTATCAATGAGTAGAACAGCATAACCGCCAGGAAAAGTAAATTCCCTTTTGACTTGAACGGCCGCATTTTCTCTTTCACCGAAACTCGTCTGACGGCTGGGGCAGGCCTTCCTGATGAAAGAACTTGCCATATTTCATGTGAATCATGTTGCGTTACTTAAACACATAAACGTAGCTTTTACTCGTGCTTTTGTATGGACAGACCTCTTGTATCGTTTGCCCGTGAACTGTCTAAACTCCTAAAAATATAAAGATAAAAGATGTTTATTCAGTAAGTAGGCCGCACGGGCACTTTTACACGTCAAAAAGGCAGAGCTACAGAATTACCTACAACTTTAAAAACTTGTTAATAATTCTGTAACCACATTTTGCACTAAATAATAGGCTAAAAAGTTTACCAGTGTATTAGTGACAGGTTGCAACCCCATCGCCTAACAGTACTACCAGCCTTTATTCCCTTAGTCGCCGCTTACGACATCCACGGGAAGACATGGAGTGGCACTATTCTAACCCAGCAACCATACAGGACTCCCGGGAACATGATGACTATCAATAATTGTGTCAACCATGATATTATGACGCTATTGCTATTGTTATGTTGCTATTTTGTTGTATATGGTGTTCAATACGAAGAAATATTTATGTTGTATTGTATTATAGGACCCAAAAAAATGGGATACAACGGGTTCCCATCAAAATTCTTGTGCCGTAACTGCCACAAATTGTAAAGTATCTTACTCGTAATTACTAAACACTTAGCTACTAAGTTGATTGCCCTCTGATGCAACTCGCGCGAGCACTCGCCGACCTCTACTTGTAATATAATAATGGGTCGAAGAACTCTTGAACTTGACTCGCTTTTGATGTCTAACATTATTTAGATGTGTTTTAGTAATATTAAGCAACTTAGAGATGGTTGTGAGATAACATTGTGGATGAATTTAATTAATTCTTTAAATGCTACCGTTGTGGTACTTGTGGTTAAAGCTATGAGATACAAAAGTAATATCAGGTTTACTGTTACCATTTAATAATATGGGACCGTTTTGACTCCAACTTTCGATTTCTTTGTGTACGTGCTCAAGTAAGGTGTACACTATTCAACGGGTTTATGATAATAATTTCTCTCGTTCTTTTTCATGTTTAGTATAATGTCGGTTTCAGTGATATGTTAACGGCTTCAGGCCATCTTTTCTCTTTATTTTTCTTACCTACACTCGTTGTCCTGTCTTCGATCCTCATCCATGTTGTCACCATTTCTTTTATTTTCGACATTTTATATCCAACCTCTTCTTTATCTTTACATAGTATAAATAAGGTTGCTTTCTGCGTCTGTCTGTCTATCTGTGTATCCGTTAACTCCTCCTAAACTATGCAACGGAGTTGGATAAGGGTTTTCACCATCATCAGTTGTATATTTTTTCACGGAACATTTTCATCTAGGTATAATCAATTCTGGGTGAAACAAAATAGCACATAAACCAAAGCAAAGCAAGAACGGGTAGCTAGTTCAAAACAAAGAACGAGAAAGCTATATCCTGTCCTATTCCTACAGCGAATACATAACAAAGTCAATAACTACAATCTATATACACGAAACCGATAGGAAACGCGTTTGCAGGCAAACGACTTCTAGATATACCATTACGGGCTCCCGAGAAAGTGAAACATCCCGCGCGCGACACACAGACACACTTAGCTCTCTATCTCTTTCCGGTAAAAGTGGTAAATATAAGTAGTTGTAATCATTACTGGAATTTGCATGGTGGTTGCCACTGGCTGGCAAAACTGGACAGGCCTTTTTAAATCTTTGTATCATACAAAGTCGCTTCCCGGCTGTCCCTCTGTATGTACGCTTAGATCTTTCAAACTACGCAACGGATTTTAATGCAGTTTTCATCAATAGATAGAGTGATTCAAGAGGAAGGTTTTGATGTATAATAAATGTAATAAATATCTTCCGTGACTGACTGTCTGACAACGTAAAGCCTAAAACGGCTAAAATTAGTGAATTGAAATTTATAGGTAACTAGCGACCCGCCCTCGCTTCGCTTCGGTTTATGTGAGTTTTCTGTAACACCCGTTCATGAAACAGGATTTATTATACATATAAACCTTCCTCTTGAAACACTCTATCTATTAATCAAAACCGCATCAAAATCCGTTGCGTAGTTTTAAAGATCTAAGCATACATAGGGACAGACAGCGGAAAGCGACTTTCTTTATACTATGTAGTGATATTTATTGGGGACCCTGGGAGTGCACTTATAAAAGGAATATTCACAATTCGACCATTTACGGATAAGAAATAGGGAAGAAGCGGGTCGTTTAGCTGTCTGTTGTTTGACCAAAGCATAATTCTAGGGGCGTAGAAGAAACTAAAGCCGTTTACGTCTGCAACTTTATTTAAGTGGTAAAGTGCCAAAACAGGTTAACAAGAGATCTAGATAAGGGCTGGTTTTCATTGTAGGTTAGTGCCGCCACGGAAGGGAGGCTATGCATCAGTCTCCAGTACAGCGGGAGGTGTTCTGCTGGTTCTATATTGAAAGTCCTAATCGTCATTTGTCCTAATGCCGAATTGTCCGAATTTTCGTTTATCCTAAAGCCATATCCGCCTAATTTTAGTTTTTTTAGTGTTGTTATGATACAACCCTAACCTAACCTTTTTAGGTTAGGTTAGTGTGTCTGTGTGTCGCACCCTAACTTAACTGCAGGTGTTTTTGGAAAACCTAATAAATCTGACTCAGCTGACAACCCGTTTATGATAACTAAATATTAATCCAAACGAATAATGCCTTAGGACAAACGTTATTTAGGATTCTGAGGGACACCCTAAAAATGAGGGATCTGAATTTAGTAAAGGAAATTGAAGTCGATCTGATTCTAAGTGTTGTATAACTTGATCTCGACAGTTACCACTGCTGAAAGTATGTATGTATGTATTTAAACCATTAATTGTACAAAAAACAGAAAATTAAATACAATATTTACAGAATTGGAATGTACAAAGGCGAACTTATCCCTTTAAGGGATCTCTTCCAGCTAACCTTTGGGCGATTGCGGGAAACAAACAAAAAAATTAATAGAATGTGGTAGACATTAGTACACACAACATCACACCTAACTAACCATTAAATACAGAGCAGAGAGAAAAAGAAAGAGAAGTATATATGTGTATTATGTCAACAACATACGCATTCTAGTGCGACTCTCTTTCATGCAATATTTCAGATTTCTGAAGTGTATAGCTAGATGTGTTGCTGTGTGTACAAGACGTAGTTTACAGAAAATGCGTGAACTATTTTAGACCTTATGAATAAATACTAACAGAAATATTATATCAAGTCTCACGACACCTCAAAAATGGCAGTGCTCCATGGATGACGTTTACTTTGACATGTTAATTTGTTTTGCTTTGTCTAAGGCCCTGTTGTTGATCAGTAGTTAAACTAGCTAATTGTTGAAATTCGAAGCCTTCAGTATTCTTCACCTCCACCTCTATCTATAGACTTGAATAGTGCCATTTTGTAATGTTTTTACAGATTTCACTTTATACTTATTTTGAATGACTTCATAAAATAATTCCAGTATATAAACATCTCGATCGTTAGATCGTAACCACAGATAACCTAAGTTATCCACCATCTTGAAACTTTTACCCACATAAAAAACTGGTGCATTTACTTTTACCGCCATTTTCTATTTAAAAACCAACTGGCTACACGGTAGCGTACTTTATAAACGTTTTACTTCTTGCGTGTCTTACAATCCTTAGTGCTTTAGAATAGGGTTTGCTTTACCATAATCAGGTGTAAATGTAATTTTGTATCAACTGTTTACGAAGTAGGCTGTACATGTAAATGTTGTATTTTGTCATATTAATCTTTTCCTTGCTATGAGATAATGTTTTTCGTAATACTCGTGTGGAAACTGACACATAACGTAATTTTCTTTAATATTTTATGTTATGCTATGTTGTTGGTTTACTAGTGGTGATTATATTTTATTCTCCGTATCTCTGTAATTAGAAATCTGGAAACTTACTCAACGAGACTTGATCTAATGAAATGAAGAAGTTACAACATTACAGTAACTATGTAACTCATCTTCTGTATTATAGATTTTTTTACTTAAAACATTAAACGAGGTATGATTGGATAGCTGTTAAAAAATCATAATGTATGTACCTACATGTGATTCTTAATTTTTAGATTTGGGGGACCGTTTAGAAAAAGTGTAATTTTCGCTAGTTTCGTGACAGCCTTACATTACAACCAAAACCACCAGTAATATAAATTTAAAATAAATCTTAAATAAAAAACACATAAAACTAATTTTAAAGATAAACTATCACGACTAAGTAAATTGTTTGGTTCCTAAAATGCAGGTGACTAAATTAATAAATAACTTTAACTAGGAAATTTGTACATAATAATATGTCGTGCTGTTTTTTGAGATATTTTTTTGTTTGTATTCGGAACCCTACACTGATTACGGTACTTGATATGCTATGCCGATAGATATGCCGTGTACCTTTTACTCGTATATGTAAGTAATTATGAGTCTTGTTACGAGAAATTTAAATACTATATTTTCTTGTAGACAAAACTAATACATTTGCATTTTAACCTGTTATAATTACGATCTACCAAAAATACAAGGAATCCAATATCAATACGCGTTATTATAGAAAAGAAAACCAATGTCCGTTTACAAAGAACGCTGAAATTACAACGCTCTACTTCCCAACGAGAATCACTACGCTTGGATACCCTAGCATACCCCGTAAACGCTACTTTCCAACACGAGCAAATTTCAACTATAAACCAAAGCCAATAAGTTCAAATTTACTGGAAGCAAAATAAACATACGACTTTATTTTACTGTTTATTGACGTAACTATCAAATGAAATTCAGTTATATTGTGATTGCGATAAGATGCACTTTGAATTGTATGTTTATTGTATTGCACTTTTAAAATTACGCCTTATTAGTTTACACATTACTATATGGTTTTATAATCTCTACTTTTACTTCAATTGTTATTGATTGGATTGTTAATTTGAACATAGAAATCATTCTGTTTTTAAATTATGCGCCACGTGTACAGTCACGTCTAATAATATGGATACAGTTAAACTTTCAAAAATATGGAAACACGACTCTACTACAAGGGAATAAAGTTGAGTATATATTTCTGAAACGTTGTTAATGTATATATATTTATGATGCTGACTGTACAAGCATGTATGGTCGGCCAAGAAAGTGGTCTACCAGTTTTAACAAAAGTTTCTGTGAGATCTAATTATCGCTAAGGTTGGTATATTATTGCACGGGAAAATCGAACTTGTTGTTTCATGAGGTGCAAATAATCTTCTCCAGGTTTTTGGCCGACCGTACCAATATTCTCATTCTTTAACAGTTAAAGTTCAAGTTAACCCACCGCCAAGCAGCTGTGTTTTAATTGTTGTGTTCCGATGCGGGGATAAGAAAAGCGGTAAAATTACTAACATAGATAGATGCATTCCACCTTAGTGCTCAACGTTCGCAACGCATTTGCAGTCTTAGGATTGCAGTCTTAGGATTGCAGTCTTAGGATTACAGTCTTCGGATTGCAGTCTTAAGATTGCAGTCTTAAGATTGCAGTCTTAAGATTGCAGTCTTAAGATTGCAGTCTTAAGATTGCATTCTTAAGATTGCAGTCTTGAGAATGCAAATGTCTATAGGACTCAAGTCAGATCCCACTTACCATCAGGTGGCCTGTGTACTCGTTCGCCTTCTCCGCCATTTCCCATTACTCCCCCTATTTCGTCCCTTTGGGGTCGATCTCCGCAAAATCCTCTCTTAGTGCCCCAAGGGTATCCAAGGAATATCCCCTCATTCAAGTCTCTAGGGTCAGTGGTTAGAGCTGTGCGCTGTCAGTGGTCAATCAGTCACGAAATAATTTTATACAGGGTGAAATTTAAGTCGTGAATCAAATGATCACCTCTGTGTTCTACCCGCGAATATAAACATCTTTCACTATGGGACCTAAACGCAAATATTATGAAAAAAAATCAGCTGCTTCATACATTTTGGCCGAGAACGTATTGAGCTTTTCTATGAAACATCAGATTCTTCTTCTCGTGATTTCATAGTTGGTTCCATAGTGAAAGTTGTTCATATTCGTGGGTAGAACACAGAGGTGATCATTTGATTCACGACTTAGATTTTATCCTGTATGTATAGGTTAACACTAGAATAGTTGCATGGTATCTGAGCAGGTTTAGTCGTGTCATCTGGACGGACACTGGCGAAAACAGTCCACTTCAAAGCGATATATCCACGTTTGGTCATTATTAGAATGCATTAAGGTGGATACCTAAGTGGATATAATGTCTTTTGTAGGCAACTGAACTACAGTGGCCAGGCACTAGACTTTCCATTTATAGGCAAGTTTTAACCCACTTTACGATATGGCCGCCTCTACAGGCCATCTATAAAATGTACTTTGCGTTTATCCTTATTGCATTGCTATTTATTGTATTGCTATTCGGACGCCATAACTATTAATTTAAGAGCTATAAGAGTGAAATATGATAACAATAGAGGCAAAGACAATGTGGAATAAAGGCTAATACGTAGATATAGTTTAAAACCCAATAGAGTTTAAGGCACCAGGACTCTATTCTACTAGGTGAAACTGCATTACTTTTTTTTTTATGGCATAGAGAAGACAAACGAGCACACAGGCCACCTGATGGTAAGTGGAAACTGTGACCCATAGACATTCGCATTTACAAGACTGCAATGCAATCCTAAGACTGCAAATGCGTTGCCAACCCTGAGGACTAAGATGGAAAGCCTCTATGCTAGTCATTTCACCGGCTGTCTTATCCCCAGACCGGAACACAACAATGCGAACACTGCTGTTTGGCGGTAGGTTAATGGATAAGATGGTGGTAGCGATCCGGACGGACCCTGCACAAGGTCCTACCACCCGCACTTTTGACATGTTATTTATAGTATTGTCAACGTTACGAAACCTCTTATTTACTGTCATTACTGTCAAGTAATGGCGGCGGATAAAAACAATACGATAACATGAGCCCTTGATATAAAGTCCGTTTTTTTTGCCAGAGTCGCACGCGATTTGAAATGGGATTAGAGGTGACAGGTTTACCATATACTTACGTCAAAGTGCATATGAATTGACAGCTAATCCAATCCCAAACTAATCGTGGTTCCATAATATACTCGTATTGAGGTAGTTCCTTGCGTATTACTAGACAGTAAGTAACCTAACCACATCAATAGCACTCAGTCGTGACCGGCTCAGGGGTTAGTAGTTCAGCGTACAACCGGTTAGGGTTCGATGATCGGGCGTGACAACAAGTGCAAGGAAAGTGGTTTAGTAGATAAGCCTTAAAGCAAGTGTATATTGTACTAATTTATCATGTTTTATTTGTTTCAGGTAAGAAAAATGGCGTCGAGAAAACAGGTTGAGCTGACAGTACTGTCATCGACATAATGTAAGGAAGTGATCGCTTTAAATTCATGTTTGTGCTGCAATATTTCCGCTCGAAGAAAAAAGGCAGTAACGCTTATGGCCTTCATAGGCAGCATACGAGTTTATCCAACGAGTGAAGGCGACAAGGTACCAATTGATGTCAGTCGCAGCTGACATCTCACTCACACAAGTAAATAGACGTGTGCACGTCAATTATGTTTAAAATAATTGTAGTGATGGCTTTACCTCTGCACACAAAGTCTGAATCCCTCAAGTTAGATACCTATCTACATATATATAATAAATAATATATAAGGTAAACATTCTCGAATCGGATTTCAAAATTTCGACTATTGTTAGAACCACTGGGGGGTTATTATGACATGGCTTTGCAGTTAATTTTACGGTGAGCGTAAAGGACAGAGCTATATAAGTATTAAAGCTTTGCCCTGTTCTCTCAGCGTAAACAGAACTTCATAGCTACGTCATAATAACCCCCCTGGTCTTCACTAACACAAGATATTGAATGCACCATTACGGACGTATTATCGTTGACCCACTGTAGATTCCGTGATAATGACAGCGTCAAATCATACCACAGTGGGGTACAGTGGCTCAACAATTTTCATGAATTCGACAGGGATTTCCAGGAGGCACTAGTCTAAAACAGCAAACCTTCTTAATCAACGAAATTCCCTTGACGTAAGAAGCTAGTTTTTGGTTTGGTTAATTAATTGGTGGGTTGGTTAATCGATAATTCAAACGTTCTCTGTTATAAGTACAAGTTAAATTGATTTTAAAGCAACTGCTATAAATCAATAACCCAATAAATTAACTGCGGACTTAACTGGGCTGCAGCTTTCTCGATTAACCGCCGATTAACTAAACGTGACTTAACTAACGACTGCCTGAGCCGCGGTTACAACAAGCTAGCGTCCGCACTGACCGCCGGAGAAAACGTTAAACTAACTTTACTGCCTTGAGGTTATTTCCGCTACATATATCTACTAGCGACCCGCCCTCGCTTCGCTCTGGTTTATGTGAGTTTTCTGTAACACCCGTACATAAACCAGAATTTATCCTATCCTATCCTACTATCCTATATTATAAATGCGAAACTTTGTGTGTGTGTGTGTGTGTGTGTGTGTGTGTGTGTGTGTGTGTTTGTGTTTGTTCCTCCTTCACGCTGCAACGGCTGGACAGATTTTGATGAAATTTGGAATGGAGATAGGCTATACACTGGATTAACACATAGACTACACATAGATCCCGGATAATTTTAAAGTTCCCAAGGGAATAACGATGATCGAAATCTACGCGGACGAAGTCGCGGGCAAAAGTTATACATAAAAACCTTTTGTGAAACATTATCTAACTAATGGTGAAAACCGTTTCACACATTGTAACAGGATTTTCATCCCTCCTCGATGATACGGCCACACAAAATCCTCTATACTAAGTACAGCTGGGTGAATTTTTGAGATGGACGTTTTTTCGTAATTTCGGTGGCGCATTTTTTTTTCATCGTTTGATGATAATTTATATAATGACTAGAAAGAGATTAAATTTCTAATCGAAATGCTGTATGAGGCACCATTCTGAAGTTATTATTTTAGTTAATAACTATTTTTTTTTTTTTGCGCCACCGAAAATTACAACGGTGCCACCGAAATTACATCGTAAATTTACTTTGAAATTAATAATGAATATACGTGCTTCGTACTTTAGAGGATCATTTTTAATTTTAGCTTTTCGTAACCTGTCGCTCTTCTTTACTCTGTTTTATTTTTGTCATTATTTCTCCTAAAAAAATATCAAAAAATGATTGATTAGTCCACTCAAGAATAGGGCAACTGGCAACGAGGCTCTCTGTCCTTAATTCATTCATTAGTAATAGTCTTCGCATTAACTTGGTTTTTATTTTAGTCAATTTAAATAGTTCTGATTATAGACATCATTAAATTTTTAAATATCATTATTAAATAAATATTAGCATCGTTATATAAAATGTAATTTTAGCTACGCATTTATGCTAAATCTATGACTGTTTTTAACAAAATCTTATACAAAATTGACTTGACTTGTAATATCGGTGGGAATTTGTAATTTCGGTGGACAAAAACGCCACCGAAATTACGCCACAGAAATTACGGCATAACAGTTTTTCAAAGATATCGGTTGCACTATATACTTTATTAAAAGATGCATTACGGGTTTAATTTAGTCTATAAAGGTATATTATAAATATCAAAAAAATAACTAAAATATACTAATTTAACGTACAGAAATTACGCGCCACTGAAATTACTTCACAGGGTACCAAAATACATCGCGAAAAAGACTAACCTCGCTAGCTCTAACGGCGCACAGATACATGTCCACTCCATTCGGTCGCGAAAGCACAACTAATGGTCTCTTTAAATAAAAACGTAAACATGGCGGTAAGTCGCTAGACAAACCAGTTATCAGCAGGTATTTGCGAGTCGTTTCGTGAGTGGTCGGCGCGGGACAAAGACAAAGCGGTCTGCCTACTTTTAGGTATTAATATTTTTGCATAATTGGATAATTATTAAGAAGCGTCATCTAATATTCTTTCTAATGATGTATAATACCTTATTAAGATATTGCGTACACACAAAGTTAGGCGAGCTTGTTTGGACAAAACTGGAAGTGTGACATGCCTCAGAGTGGTCATATTCGTGCTATTTTTAAAGTTCAAAATTTTTTTTTAGAGATTTGGCTTACATTTGCGTGATGATTATGTATGGCCTCTTAATATGACAGTGTATATGATGAAAAACATTTTTTTTTATATTATTTTATTAATTATTTTCCGTATTACAGCCGTGTGACACCCAAAAATACCTGTTTGAAAATTCACCCAGCTAAAGTTCAAAATAAAAAAAACCTAAGACTTTGTAATTGCATCTATCTGGTTATAGCAACTGACTTATTCTTACTCGTATCCCAAATTTTATGAAGATTCTATTTGCAATACTCAAGTGATTATCTTACAAACATATGAGTGTCCTAAAACCAAAAAAACCCTTTAAAGTCGAACCTAAGACCTCACTTTGTTCGATTTACTATAGTACTAGGCAGATAAGAAGTCAATCCTGACAAAAAAAATGTCTAATGAAAATTACAACTTATGAGTTCCTGAACCCAAACTAACATGAACACACAATCATGAAGTTTTCAATATTAACAATGTTCACCGCACTAGAACAATGCTACACTTATTTGTTGCGTATGAAGAAATAGTAATAACAGCATCTGCTGTCAACATTATCAATGCTTAGAAACCTTATGGTTTCCTTTCTTTGCCTTTACACTGACTGGAACTTGGCAGGTGTTTGAGTGATATACAGGAACGGGTTGACATTAGGCTATGAAATGTAAAATGATATTTGAAAGACGTGAAAGTGTATTAAATGGTGGACATGATGTATTTAATGTTCGGACATTTATAGCCAATTAAACATTGCTTTCCGCGTTTCTTACACAGAAAGTAATAATTTCTACATTTCCTCACGTTGATTGCGGAAACGATTAAGTACATATTTCTTTTTAAGATTTGAGATTTGTCATATGCAATCAAACCATTTAATTTATACGCTTACTAACTCATACCTATGCATTTAAGGTAAATAAATATCAACGTCCATAAATATTAAACACTCATCTCGTTACATTTTTTTTTAATTTTAGTCGAGGCAATTTTTCTATCAAATATTTTCTTAAGACGTTGGTTCGGTCTATTTTTATTTTCACACTAACACAAACTGCACTAACTGTTTCTGATTTAATATTCGCTCAACAAGCTAAACTAAAATTATTGGATATAAGATACGTCATATTTTTTTTTGCTATGCCGAATATATATTTTTGAATATGCCCCAAAAAAAATTGACAACACCTTACACAAATACTGATCTAAATCATCATTTTATCGATGTTACTTTGTTCTATGATGCACATTCAGTACTACATTCCCAAATTCCTGTGCTAAATAGACTCCATCTGGAGGTGTGGGCCCGCGAACTATTGATCGTAAACCGCGCGAGACATGCGTGGATGGGCATCGGACACGGCTTGCGCACGCGCTTGCGACACGCCGGGATGCGTGCTCCAATAGTTGGGCAAGCGCCGCACTATCCTTATGGCAAATGCTACCAATACTAAATGCGAAACTTTGTGTGTTAGTTACTCCATCACGTTCAACGGCTGGAAAGATTTGAATTAAAGGAGAATGGGCAGAAATGTATGAAGAATGGCCTAGAAACCTGTAACAATAAGCATCATAACATCGGATATCTTTTTAATTGTGTAGTCGCGAAACGGGATTTTTGAGCCACTTACCCATGTTTCTAATTTGGCCGTGTAATCCAAATCGAATAGCTGTCAGCCAGTCGGTGACATCGGTTATTGAATACACGGCTACATTACGAACAATGGCAAGGGGCTCAACAATCCCGGCTTGTCACTGTACAACGTTTTTGTGTAGCGGGAAACCTCAAATAACTAAAGACTGTATCGTTTAGTATAAATACATACAAAACCTAGTCTAACTTTTGACATCCGTATTATTTTAAATTACAATGTTGTGAGGATATGACCTGCAGGTGTTTTTTAACCATTTCATCTGATATAATATGGTTAACTTTTGTGTCTTGGAGACTTTATGATGCTTTCAAAATCGTCCCCAAAATATATTTCGGACAAGCCTATTGAGCTCAATTTGAAGTATTTCAGCAACTCCTATAGTATAATTTTAAAATGCAATAGGTTGGTATGCAGCCAAAACATGTGAACTAAGTGTCCCCTTCATGTTTACCCGAATGAGCATCCGCAGAATAAATATGATAGATTTTTACTTTCACACAAAAGCGACTTTTTACGTAATGTTTTGGTTTCCCATCAATATCTGGTGCGAGCGGGAGGAGGGAGACTAACCAAAGGTCTCAGCCAGACCCAAGCACAATGGACAATCGTGGCGTCTAACCATCGGTAAAACACGTCGATAGAAACGCTTCTTAATAGTTATAATAGATGTCAAAGTCGGAGTTGTAATGAGTAATATGCCATATTCTCAAAATGGCCACCGCCCATCGCCATCCATGCCTTTTTTTTTATTAAAAATAAATTAAAGAGAATGCTCAGATGTTTTACTTTGGGAATCATGTGTAATTATGGTTTGCGTAGTATGATAATTTTTTTTGGTTACGGTGTCTAGCTCGCAAACAGTAAAATTTATTTTGCTATTTGTCCACTTTCGTTAACATCACTCAGATGGATTCGGTAAATTTTGACTAAACCATATGCCTCAAGTCGAGCCCGCAGGATGAAATGTGTACCTAATAAAAGCACTAATTAAACACATGTACATTTAAATCTAAAAAATACTTTAGGAAAGAAAGACAACTACGTAAAGTTGTATTTATACTTAACGATACAGTCTTTATATTTAAAAATGTGGAACATCGGGACACCTACATAGACGACGTTAGAATAATTACTTTGAAACACCGCGTCTTTGCATGGCGATAACTTTTTTCACACAAAGATTTCGAACCACCTGCTATAGTAATAGTTTTAATAGAATTACATATTCGGAAACATATCGCTTGTCCTTATTGGTCATTAGGCTAACTAGCCCACCCTCCTTTGAAATAATCACACTCAAAATTCAAGCCAACTAAGAGAGATTTTCTCTCAGTTGACAAAATATGAATACCATACACACATAAACTCACGCCTTTATTCCCGGAGTGGGGTAGGCAGAGTTACAGAATAACTAACAACCATAAAAACTTGTTAATAATTCTGTAACCACAATTTGCATAATTAGGCTAAGATGTTTACCAGTGTATTAGTGACAGGTTGCAAGCCCATCGCCTAGCAGTACTAACGGGTTGGCTTAAAGTAATGAGAAGGTATTCAATTGACAATAGCAGGCAAAAAAATAATACAAAAAGGATTTTGTCAGCTATAATAAATAGAAAATATGTCAATTATTGTTAAAAAGGCAAATAATGATTAGCTGTGTTAATAAAAAATGTCCACAAGGAAGTCATTACGTGAACATGTCTATCGCCTACTTGGACGACGTGAAAAATCTGAAGTGGTCTCTCACTTCAAAGCTGAAGTGTATCTCCATCTACAATTTAATGTTTGATCCAGCGGTGGGAATTTGGTATTAGGACTAAAGATTTACCAAAAACGGGAAGATCACCCATTCTTAATCATTGAAACCGGAGGAAAATGGCAAAGTTTGCACAAAACAAAGTGGATGAGTCCCAGATAAGTTAGCTGTAAAATATGCTGTTTCCCGTTGGTGAGTAAGGAATATTTTAAAGAAATACAATGTTCTACATTTAAAGGGTCAAAAAATACCCAAATATTCCGACATACAGCTTGAAGAAATTCCAAGAAGTGCAAGAAGTTGCGAAGAAAGTATCACTATGCAGGGAGCACCCAGAATTGACTAAAAAAGCGTGACGTTCATGTCGTATCGAAGGATTCAAACCGTCCGAACGTCGGTGTAGCTCGTCCAATGGAGGATTTTTTGGTAATTTTCAGTAGACTAGTTTACAGTGATGGGCCGGAAGCGAAATCACATACACAGTTGAAGCGCCGGGTATTTAAAAGCAAAGAATTAACTGAAAAAATAAAAAAAGATGTTGTCCAACGTATGATGAAAACGGTAAGAAGAAAGCTGCGATTTTTTTTAAATGGGCGAGGTTTTCTGTATTATAAAGATTGATTATCATGCGGGTTTTAGTTTATTTGTATATGATAAAAAGCTATATAACCTAAACAAGTAATTTAATAAAAAAAAATGTGAAAAAAAAAATCTCATTACTTTAAGCCAACCCGTTACACATCCTTTATTCCCTTAGTCGTCTCTTACGACATCTACGGGAAGATATGGAGTGGCACTATTCTAACCCGGCAACCACACAGATATGAAATGAAATGAAATGAAATGAAATAATTTATTCGTAACAATTGTTATAGGTCAGTGTACATAGTACTATCATAATTTGATAATATGCATTATAAATTTATAATTAATATTTAATTGATTTTTAAATAATACATTAAAACGAACAACATGTCGATTTATTATAAAAGTAATAATATTTATTAGCCAGTGAGGGCTAGATCAAAATATTCGTCGTAGTCATAAAACAGACGCTCATGGAGCCATTTTTTAAGTTTGTACTTAAATTGTGTGATGGAAGCCGCATCTATTACGGCTTTTGGCAGGCGATTGTACACAGCGGGTCCCAGGAAATAGACGGATTGCTCTGTTTTGGCCAGCTTGTGTTTATCCGCGATTAACCGGTCCGCATGCCTATTACTACGCAGGGGGAACCTAGGATTTGATCCTCGCCTCTTGTATAGGTCTAGGTTTTCATGAGTGAAGACCGCCACCTGGTACAGGTATAAACACGGGAGAGGGAGTATGTGTAGTTGCGCAAAGAAGTCCCGCGCAGGCGCATCGTCTGGAGCGCCGGTCATCGCCCGCACGGCTCTCTTTTGCATGGAAAACACGCGGCGCCACTGCGAGGCTCGCGCCCACAGCTCCGTGCCGTACGAGAGAAGCGAATGTACTGTGGCGAAGTAGCACTCGCGCAGCGCCGAGCGCCCTGCCGTGCGCGCTAACCTCCGCAGCGCGAAGCACGCGCTACCCAGCCGCTCACACAACGACTCCGTGTGCGGCGCCCACGTCAGCGCGCTGTCCACGTGGAACCCTAGGAGCCGCGTGCAGGCCGCGTGCTGTATAGGCGCATCGCCAGCGCGCGCGCTCAGAGGCGGGCTCCGGTGGCCGTTCAGTTGGAAGGTCAAAAAGCAGGTCTTTTCCTTGTTTAAGGCCAGGCCGTTCGATTTGAACCAGTCATGCAACTGCCCCAACACGTCGTTGACGGCCGTTTCCATTTGGTGTTTTTTAGGTGTGGTGATAACCGCCGTGACGTCATCGGCGTACATAAATATTTCAGCACCTCGTATTGCCTGCGGTAGGTCGTTTAGCAGGATGCTAAAAAGCGTGTTCGAGAGGCATGACCCCTGTGGTACTCCCATGAAATTTTCTAAGTCTGAGGATGAAGCACGTCCTCCATCTCCAACGACGATCTGACTCCTGTTCGTCATAAATGACAGCACGAGACTTAATGCTGGGCCGCGGATGCCGTAATGTGCGAGTTTTTTGGCGACGAGCGAGTGGTCTGCCGTGTCGAAGGCGCGCGACAGGTCGCAGCACACGACCGCCGCGTGCCGGCCCGCCTCGCGCGCGCTCACTACGCCTCGCACCACCTCTCGTACGAGATCGGTGGTGGACCGCCCGGCCCGGTAAGCATACTGGTTATCGGATAAGATGTTTCCCTTGGCCCAGTAGGACAGCAACCTAGTATTTATTCCCACCTCGAAAGGCTTACTGGGTCCGGGGACTAAGGATATAGGGCGGTAGGCTTTAATACTAGATTTTTTCCCCTTCCCTTTATACAGTGGACACACTTTTACCCTCTTTAAGCATTGTGGAAATTGTCCACGCCTCATGCAACTGTTAAACAGATGCGATAAGACGAAGCTTATCGCTGGACTAGCGAATTTTAATAGGTTCGCGGGAAAGCCGTAGATGTCCGAGCTGTTTTTGGGCGCTATATTACATTTAAATATTTTAAGAATTTCGTATGGTGTGAAGGGTGTGAGCCAGATGGATGTATCACTCGCGTGGCGCTGGTGGGCTGTGAGGGCGAGGCAGGCGCGCGGGTCGGCGACGGGCGCGCCGCACGCGGCGGCCGCCCCCACGAACTCGCGGTTGAGCGCGTCCACCAGTAGCTGCTTGGAGGGGAAGGGGTGGCCGGCGGCGTCCACCACCAGGTCGGTGTAGTCGATGGTTTCGCGAATACCATATTTAAGATATTAGTTATATCAACCAAAGCTGATAGTACCAACAGCAATTTCTTTAGTGATTCAACTAACATCTAAGTTGATGTCTCTATTGTCTTGTCAGGCTCGTATGGAATCAAGACGCCTATGCACAACAATCACAATCTTGTTAGAAGCGACCATATTTTTTTTAGTTCTTTTCATCCCGAAAATTGTTAAAAATTCCCGTGCGAGTAACGATAATCCAGGGCGAAAGTTTGTGTGTTTGTTTGTTATTTCACGCTGCAGCGGCGGGACGGATTTAGATGAAATTTGGAATAGAGATAGCTTATACCCTAGATTAACACATAGGTTCCCCTTTTTCATTATTTTAAATGTCTAAAATTAGTACCATTCATTTCAAACATTGCATTCAAATCGCATTTGAATAGGGTATTAACAGACAAGAGTATAGGCTCTAGATCGTAGGCCTAGATCTCGTCTCCGGGTCGCTAGTTCCACGCGAACAATGCGGAGGGGAGGGGGGGGGGGGGTAATTACGGACGACTGGCGCGGCCTGAACATTGTTCTTTGACGTTAACGACAACAGACTACGTGTTTAGAGAACCGACTAAGACGTGAAACGGATCTGTAGATTTGGTTGAATAACACACAAAACTAAAAAAACTATACATACATACATACATAAACTCACGCCTTTATTCCCAGAGTGGGGTAGGCAGAGCTACAGAATTTCCAACAACTATAAAAACTTTTTGATAAATCTGAAACTACATTTTGCACACTTAGGCGAAGATGTTTACCAGTGTATTAGTGACAGGTAAACTATAGGGTCTGATAACTGTTAGTGATGGTAGGACCTTGTGCAGGGTTCATTCGAATCGCAACCACCATCTTATCTTAAAACTACCGTCAAGCAGCAGTGTCCGTATTGTTGTATTCCGGTATGGGAATAAGACAAGGATGTGTTAAATGTTAATCAACTTAATTTATTCAGTAAATTGGCTTTATTAAGGCTGCATACTCAGAAAAAACTATGGAGTCGCCTTTCGGACAAGACGAAATTTGGTAAAAAGCGTTTTTGAGTGATGGGTTTAAGGATTTCTTTGTCGTTTTTAGTAATAGAAAAATAACGTAAGAGCTTTTGAGGTATTAAACGGCCGTAGTGATACCATCTTTCATCGTCAGTTTATCCGATTCTAGTCTTAAATTGCATTACATTTGCAACTAGACATGGTCTTGGCATGCAGTTCCGAATGACCACATCGGCACGCAGCCATCGTCGGAATCTGCGGCGTGGCGGACCAGCGAGATTACCTCTTATTAGGGTGCTCGATAATCGATTCGCGGTGTTATTGCGAAATAAATTAATTATACAAGCTACTTATCGGGTGACGAAACGAAAGAACTTTTAGAAATTGTTTGGTTAAAACGTTAAACATGCTTCTTAATTCTAAATGAGTTCTCCTATATTTTGAATAACATGGCTTGACACAACTTCAAATGACAAGAACGAAAGTAATTTATGATATGATTCTGACGTCGCACGTGATATATCGCTCATTGAATACAAAACGGACATATTCCAAAATAATTTGTTCTTGCATTGAAAATCTTATACGAACAGCTTCTAATTTTAAAATGCAACAATGACTCATTTTGGGATGTGTCCTATTTCTTTGAAGCTATCAAATAGTCACAACAACGCGGACATTTAGTACATTATGTAGATACTATTAAAAAACACAAGGATCAATAATGAAGAAAAAAACAGGGTCTCTCCCATAATATGTAAGGCAAGCCTTTTTCTAAATCCTATAACATCAAATTAATGAAGTAACATTGGATAGGTTTCTTGAAAAACCAATACCGCGTCGGTGATACTGCAATATCGCGTAAGTGACAAAATTCAATAACTTGAAAAACATACCTTACTGAATTACTCACTAAGATGTATTATGCACCTTATTTACTGTGTTACTTACGCTTTAACATCGGTTAATTTCTTATTGACTCTCACTGTCACTGACGAACAATGTCGGCGGCAGTTAATTCTGGAATAAACACCTTTACATCTAGATCAAGTGTCACCAGACAACACCTTTACCCGACCATTAGAGTCCATTAGACGACGAACAACTCGCCGTCGTTTCGGTCGTTAAGGCGCATTGTCCGCCGGAAGTGTCCGGTGGCCCGCGCGACACGTTCTGCCCTCCTCAGCCAATAAGCAGTAAGGTCACTGTGGGTAAGACCGTCTACAAGGCAAGTCCGTCAACACGTTATAACTTTTGAATTTGAAAGCTTTTCCCGCTTTAGCGTCCAGTCGATAAAGCAGTTTGTCGCGCTAGTTCCCTCACTCTAAAACATATTGCGCTGTGACAACGAATTTCAGAGCAATCCGCCTAAACAAGTAATTACGTGTATGGAACTCGAAGTGATAGTTCGACGGTCTTTGCTAATAAAATTGTTAAAAATAGCAAGATTTTGTACCAGAAAGTAACTACGTTAGTAATATAAGAACCGGCTATCTTTATTCTGTGTTTAAATTAACGGAAATTGGCTTAGTTTTGTAATTATATGTTCCATCATTTATCATATTAAAATTTCGTTAAGTTGGAAAGTCCGTCTACTCTGTACAAGGCAAGTCCGTCATATGCTAATAAGCAGTATCTAAAATTCAATCACCAAAGCAGATTAAATTCTATACCGCTAATAATGAGGTTGATATTACTACAGTGGTTTCTCTTAGTTACTGCGTTTTTGCTTAAGATGGCAGCGTTTCATCGTCGTGCTGTTTACAATGCCTAGGTCACACGGGCGGCGCGAGAGATGCTGTCCTACCAAAGGAGCAATGCAATGTAGTAGTCAAAGCATTCTAATCTCTATTAGTTAATAAACATTAAATTTAAAATGCTTGTACTATTACGATGCAGTTAGCCGCCTTTTTTGGTAGGACGGCAGGATAGCGGTCCATTCCAATAATAAATCACACGAAAGTAGTAACATTGGTATAGTTTTGGCGTTATTCTGTCTTCACTTAGGTACTGCAACGGCAATGCCTGTGGAGTGTGAAATTAGTATAGAGTCATATCATATATGTATCTAGTTAATTTTTGATTTAACATTTGATATGCAGTTTATTACCAATTTGACAATAATTTAAACTGATATCAATTCATACCCAGAAACAAAACTGACCTATGCTAGTAACTCTATTTATACTACGCTAGTAACGATGCAACAGGAAACGGAAGTGTTGGTCTAGTGCCACACAAAGAAACTTCGGTTGCAAATGAGGATGACCGCTAATCATGGCTGATTTTGGTCGTTATCCTTTTTTTTTATTTCAGATGTTTAAGTTAGTTTTTAAGTCAGGGTCCCTCTGAAAACCAGCACGTGTATTACTAGCATGGAAGCTTTTCATCTTAATCCTCAGGCTATGCAATGTATTTGTAGTTTAAGGATTGCTGGAAAGAATTATACATACATACATACATACATTAAATCACGCCTGTTTCCCAGAGGGGTAGGCAGAGACCACTTCTTTCCACTTGCTACGATCTTGACAAATTTATTTTGCTTCTTCCACATTCATACATCGAGTCATGCACGCACGTCGATTTCGGGTACTTAAGATTCGGTGATAATAGTATCACTACATAGTATAAAACAAAGTCGCTTCCCGATGTCTGTCTGTCACTATGTATGCTTAGATCTTTAAAACTAAGCAAAGGATTTTAATGCGGTTTTTAAATAGACAGTGTGATTCAAGAAGGTTTATATGTATAATAAATAATTCTGTTTTATATATCTGTAACAGAAAACTCACATAAACCGAAGCGAAGCGAGGGCGGGTTGCTATAATTTATTAGTCGTTTTCTGCTAAATAAACCAACTAATAGAAGTCACATTATGTACACCATTTTCCCAATGTTGAAATGATTTAGGCGAAAAAGGAGCATTTTGAGGTTATAAAAGTGTTTACCAAATAAGACAAGTCATTTGGTATGGACTATAGTGATTTCAAGATCATTAGTAAGATTCAAAAATCGACCCTCAGTTCCTTAGTAATAGCACGGCTGTCTGTCCCCTATTTCACCATCTCGACAATGACATGTGACAGGTGACAATTCGGTATACATTGCAAAGTCAACACGCTGATGCATCACTGGGGGTCATATAAGCTGCGCCATGTACACTGAAATGTCACCTGTCACCTGTCATAGTCAAGATGGTGAAATAAGGGGCAGGTCGGGTGCGCGAGCGTCGGCCGTGTGTAAGGCTGCGGCTCCACTGAGGCGGAGATCAGCGGAGACGAGCGGAGCTGTGCCAATATTAACCAATAGAATCTAAACTAACGTGCGCAAGGCGCGCTCGACGTGACCGCATGCGCCTTCTATTGGTTAATATTGGCACAGCTCCGCTCATCTCCGCCTCAGTGGAGCCGCAGCCTAAATCACCGCCTGCGCCGGCGGCTGCGCTACATTCTCGACGTGAACATTCGCCGGGAAAGCGGATGCCTAATGACCAGAGAGGTGCCAGTTCGGCGCGAGATTACTTGTGACATTTTGCTTAAAGCTCGTACTATCAGCCCAATGGAACCTTGACCCACCATAGAACGGTGTCACAGTGACATTATAAAACAATTTGTTTGACACTTCTTATGACTTGAATCATAACGTCTCTGTGACACAGTTCTATGGTGGGTGAAGGTTCCAATGGTCTGATTGTACATAATATGGTGTTATTTTTAGAGGAGCAGGCTAAGCTACCGCGAAACATAGAAGGCGGCTTTAGTTAGCTTTCTATACGATATTGATAAGCTAAACGAATAAATAAAGTTTCTAATGAAGTTCAATAAAAAGACGGATAAACTAACTGACATGAACATGGTGAAACTATAAGGGTGCCTTTTGGGGGTGTGTATTGACTGCCATAATTATTCTTAGTCATAATTTTCGCAAGTCATAATGCATTTTTCTCAGGACACCGTTATTTTTTCAGGATTTTTATAAAACTAGCCTAACCTAACCTAAGTAATCTACACGATAAACGTTTATTAAAAATGTACACTTAAGCCTGAAATAAATTATGCAATAAAAAAGTATGACTAATAATACATTATGACCAACGATATGTATGGCATTCAAAGTGATCCGACTATGTTATGGAACCCTAAAAAGGACCAATATTGAATCAGGAGAGTCGGAACATTCATCGTAATGTTTAAATAATTCAACCATATTTAAACTACTGACCCGTGTAATTTAAATTTCTACTTTGACTTCATTTACATAAAGTCCTTAATAATACGACCCTTTCAAACTTTATCTGTACATGTTGTAAAACGTCATAGCACCGAATCAAATCTTAATTATCACGCAACGGTACACTGCAGGACAATTAAATAAGTAAATTACGATTATATTTCAAGTTGGATTTAATTGGAACGAAAGTGATTGGTTTGGTCACGGACATATATGTGAAATAAGAAATGATACAACACCGTTTTACGATAATTTTGTAAAAGTTTTGTATTTAACACGGTACGAAGGATAAAACATCCACCGCTTTCGAACCAGAAATAATCGTAAAATCATTACAAGTAATACATTAATGCAATCAATCAAATCGGTGTTAATTTGATAAGTGCTTATTGAATATTCATTTACACACTTGTTGCACAAAATAACAACAAATCAATAATGCATTAGAATCAATTTGTTGATTTGCGAACGTCCTGTATTTCAAAATGTCAATGAGGACGGAAGGCATTACAATGTTTCTAGTCTTTCCACTTTTTCGGCGCCATGCGCCATTCTTCTTTTTCATAATACACATCGTTAATCGATCTTATACAAATGACAGTAAACGCGGCTGTATCGTAGATAAGCAATGTAGTTTCGAAAACAAGTCAGGTTGGGTTGTGGGGTGTGGAATAGAGTGCCTAAACCCCAATAGCTTTTTTTTGACACGAAGAAAGACGAGCTCACTGTCAGCGCATAATACGTGGAATCTAAGGCTTCAGATATCTTTAACATCGTTTAGTAATTTTTTAAAGATAGTTTTATTTTAAAGATCATCCTAGCTGCACCACGGTGTAAAGTGGCCATCAGGAACACACAATTTTGTATAAAGTGCTTAACAATATCTAAACTTAACTCTACTAGGCCGTACCTTAAAGTCGTTAAAACCCGAGTACTATACAAATAAGTAGAATTGAATAGTGTTTCAATTATAACTAAACATCTGTCTGGCTGTCGGAAAGTTAGAGCGTATTCTGATTATGAACACCCTGTATGCTCCTACATATTTCATATTGTACATACAGTACATATGGAATTACCAAGGCCTTAACATTTTGTAATTCGTACACACTTATTTTTAATGTCACATCCTAAACCTGTTCGCTGTGACATTACAGTTCCAACAATGGATCTATTTATTTACGTAATCAGATCATGGAGATTGCATTGTGGGACTGGTCGGAGTAGTCGCGTGGCGAAACTTTCCCGACTAGAGCCATTCGGTTGAGCTAAACTGGACATTAACATATTTTATCAGAAAGTAGGTGGCGGAGACGACGGAAACTTGATTCGCTTGAATAATCATCATTCATTCATAAACTCACGCCTTTATTCCCAGAGTGGGGTAGGCAGAGCTACATAATTACCAACAACTCTAAAAACTTGTTAATAATTCTGTAACCACATTTTGCACTTTTAGGCTAAGATGTTTACCAGTGTATTAGTGACAGGTTGCAAGCCCATCGCCTAACAGTACTATACGCCTTTATTCCCTTAGCCGTCTCTTACGACATCCACGGGAAGATATGGATCGCTTGAATAAAATATCTCAAATAAAAAATCCTACCTGATGATATTTATTGACTGACTGACTGACTAACGGGCATGGATTTTTGATTTCAAACTAACTGGAAGGAATAGGGGAAAAGCAAGAAGCAAGCCTTGAGTCGGATCAACGTCCATTGCTTTTTTTAAATATCTACAATAATTAAAATTCATTAAATTCAAAATATTAGATGTCAAATGATATCGTTCCATTTTACAATTACCTACTGATCTATTTTCGTTTTGTAAACACTTATTACCTTAATAATGCCTGTTGATAGAGATTTACTTACTGGCGATGTAGTAAAAATGCGGTATAATGTGTCTATGCGTTTATGTTGTCCCGAAGTGTACGGCAATGCCCGAGACGCATCTCTGGCATGCGGACAAAAAACTCACGCGCAGCTACCGCGGGCCGGTGCAAGCTACGAGCTACAGCGGGAAGAGAGGATATTAGTTTTAACCCTCTAACAAAAAAGAGGGGTGATATAAAGTTCAACGAATGTATGTATAGTCAACCAATTTGATTTCTAGGCCAGTATGGACTATGTTAAAGTGACGTTGACAGCCAAAACGTAAGTCCTATGAATTGGTATAAAACGTCACGTTGTCAAAGTCCATAGTGGCATTAGTGGCCTAGAATCAAGATGTTTGATTGTATTATTTGTGTGTCTGTCTACCTGTGCGTCTGTTTGTGGCATCGAAACTCCCGAACCAGTGGACCGATTCGAAAACGGTTTGTCTTTAAAGATCTTTTAAAAAGTCTTGTCTTAGTGTTATTTATATTTATATCTATTCAAAAGTCTTATAGAGTCAGTCTATAGATATAGCTTAGAAAATTACTTTTAAATAGTTGAAATTACTATAATAAGCTGAAAATCAACGATTTTCATCAAATGTAGCCTAAAATGAAGGAAAACCGCCCCGATTAAAACAGCTTTCTAATTTAAAAAATCATGTTCAAATCAGTTCATCGGTTTCGCACCCACGATGCCACATACATACAGTCGAGGTACAAATTCAACGCTAATATTAAAACAAAATGTTAAGTTACTTAGGACGGATTCCACCAAACGAGAATAAGTTCTCATACCTACATTAAACGCCCTATTTGTATAGACTAATCTCAGAGTAAGTCTTATTCCAGTTTGATAAAATTGATAGTTAATCGCTTTCCTCCTATAACTCGGTCCCCGGTCTCAGAGCGGCCGGCAGAATGCTGATCTATGTTCTTGCTGTAATTACTGTTTTCTACGAAACTACCGCAATTTGGCGTTTACTCCGTCTGGGCATCAATTCACTAGCGGCTACTTCACTTTGCATTTTAATTACTCGTACTTACCTAAGTATTTCAAGGTTTCGTGTCACTTTGAAACTGGGTCAATCTGTGCTCTCTCGTAAAAAAATGCAAATGAATAAAGGAGGGTGGGCTAATTGGCCTAATGACCAATAAGGACAAGCGATATGTCCCCGAATAGGTAATTCTAAGTTGTAAAACTATTACAATGACAGATGGTTCGAAATCTTTGTGTGAAAAAATTTATTGCCATGCAAAGACCGCGGTTTTTCCAAGTAATTATTCTAACGTCGTCTACGTAGGCGTCCCGATGTTCCAGATTTTTAAATATTTCACACAGCGATTTAAGATTTCCCGCCATACAAAAAGTTTTAGAATATGAAAAAATCTTTCAAAGGACATATGGCTTGTCATTATTGGTTTTTAGGCCAGTGTCCATACAAAACTGACCATCATCCTTTGTGTAGTTTACTCGTTCTTAAGGGAATGCTGACACAGTGGCAGTCAAAAGCCAGTAATCTATAAACCTCTCGTTTTAGCGACGTCATAAACTTTTGTCGCTTTTCCTTGTCCATGTGCATGAGAGTGAGCAGGATAGGACTGTATTAAACCACCGCTTTCTCCACTGCAGTCTAATCGCAGCAATCGAGTGTGTTGGGATAGTAAAAAGATAAATACAATCAAGCCAACTTAGAGATAGTTGCACGGGTTCTTTTGGATTTGCACAGTAAGGACTACATAGTTTCTTTTAAAAATACAGATGGCGCTGATATCAAATCTTACCTTAAAACCTGATATCGCGTCAAAACGATAAAAAATAGAAGTTATTCTACATTTTGTAACAATATGTCGACTACCTTTACCAACCTTACACCGTTTTAACACTAGACGAAACTATATCGTAGTGATGTGGCATTGGTGGAATACTTAGGAACATAATTATCAAAGCGAGAAAAAATTTACATTCCATTTGCTTCAGAAGGACCTAGCATCTAAATTAATATTATTATATTATTTGTCGTGGCATTTTTATTCTAGTCGCTTTACCAAATTAACAGTATTGATTTAGACTTATTTTTATCTGACAATGTGACTCCCAACTGCCCTCACTCTATTAGTTCGAAGACTCGGACACTCTTCTCCTGGGTAGTGATTCTGTAAACAGCGCCGGTCGTGCGGACTGTCGAGTGATATCCAAGCGGCGAGATTAAGTAGTCCCGTCAGTGCGAACAAAACACATTGTAGCGCGTGCATTTTCAATTTAGCAGCACGATGAGTCGAACGTATAAGGCTGCTTAATTGTAAATGCACGCGCTACAATGTGTTTTGTTCGCACTGACGGGACTACTTAATCTCGCCGCTTGGATATCACTCGACAGTTCGCACGACCGGCGTTGTTTACAGAATCACTACCCAGATGTCTTCTGATACATAATATATTAAGAGCGCACTCTCTTTTAAACAACCTCCTGTTCTATATGCGCGTCGTTAAAATTGTAATAGATAAGTCACGCTGCGCTCCCAAAAACTATGATCAGACTGTCAGGCTGGCCGTAATTTGAGCCGTAATGAAACTTTCTCGGAACAGATCATTACCCGGCATAATGCAGGTGGTATCGGGTGACGAGGAAACCAAACGAGCGGAAGTGTACAGCAAACACCGTGGTATTACAGCGAGTACTAAGAATTATTTTGATTTCATTGTGGACATGTGGAATCCATGCATGATGATTCTAAAGCTTCCTGTACATTGGATAAACGTTTCATTCATTCAGTCGCTTTTTGCACTGTCGCTGCCAAACCAAGCAATTATTGAAACTCGTGCAACTGATGAATCATCATCTGTTTTTGCAAAAGTATTTCGCCGATCACGTGTAACTTCCAATCTGGACACACTGGCAGAATTGTCCCTCGCCAGTAGCCATTTATTGAACTTGTAAGAAACTCGTCGGTTTTGAACTGTATATCAAATCGTCACATGTCACTTGTACTGTACCGACCGGTAGCTCTAGACAAGATGCTTAACGCTAACGTACACGATTGTCGAAAACTGGAAAACTAACAAAATTTATGGAATTGATATAAACGCTACACGAGACCGTTAGGGAGCTTACATGTGCCCTTAGCATGAGTTCCAATTAACGTACTCGGTATCGATTCGAATGCTCAGTCCCTCGCATTCTACAAGAATACTTGCGTGGTCTGCGAGGGACAGAGCTTGGACTCGCTAGCGAGTACGTCAATTGTCACTCATGGTAAGGGTAACGAATCCTATACATTTTCGATAACGATAACGTTTTCGCAATGCATCTTGACTAGGACTACAGAACTGATAACTCTTAAAAGTCCCAAACCATTTCCATCAAATCTAACTAAGAATCATCTCAGTCTAGCTTTATATTAAACACTAGGTTGTGCCTGCGACTTCGTCCGCGTACACTTCAATTATCGTTCCCTCTGGAACATTTAAACTTTTCGGGATAAAAAGTAGCCTATGTGTTAATCCAGTGTATAAGCTATCTCCAGTCCAGCCGTTGCCGCGTGAAGGAGTAAGAAATTAACACACACACACAAATACGCACACACAAACTTTCGCATCATCATCATCATCATCATCAGCCCGGGGGCGTCCACTGCTGGACAAAGGCCTCCCCCAAAGAGCGCCACAAGTCACGGTCTTGAGCCGCTTGCATCCAGCGGCTCCCCGCGCAAACTTTCGCATGTATAACATTAGTAGGATAACTGCATCAGAATCGACCCATCTATTTAGGAGCTACGGTGTTATACATATATACACAGAATAGTAGATACAGATGTATTGAATAATCCTTTCCCACCATTTTTTCTCGGATAAGTTCGTATTTATCTTGCTTTCTCAGTTGGCTTATTGACGGGTCCTGAAGTCAATTGAGAAAACAAGATAAATACGAACTTACCCGACAAAAAACGATGGGAAAGGATTATTCACTACATCTGTACACACTCTTAACTTATTTCCATATGGCCCAAGTCGAATTTAATTAGCTTGAAAAAGAATCTTGTGCTTGACCGGCACAAGATTCTTTTTCAAGCTAATTAAGCTAAAGTCAAAAGTCACTTTGACAAATCATTCATTGAATACAAAACGGACCCAATCCGAAATGAGTCAGTTTTGCATTTTAAAATTAGAAGCGGTTGGAATACGATTTTTAATGGAAGAGCAAATTATTTTGGAAAGTGTCCGATTTGTATTCAATGAGCGAAATGTCCTATATTTAGGACGTGAATGCACCGATCAGAGGTGTTATTATGACATAGCAATGCAGTTCAGTTTATGTTGAGAGAAAAGGACAGAGCTATATGACTGCTATAATTCTGTCCTTTACGCTCGCCGTAATATAACACCTCTGTTTGCATTTGTTTTTTCAGTTTCGCTGCAATTATCATTTGTTTAATATTTGAACTTCCTTAACACCGGCGTGCTAAGTGTTTCACCAACATCGAGTCTCGAATACTTTCTAAACAATGTCTTAATTAAACACTAAAGCCAAAGCGATAATACTTGAACATTCCCCTGTTAACCTAAAGTTAATAGCTTTAGACTTTCTCCCAGACTGTGTGTGTGTGTTCGTCAAAGCCCTTAAAAGAAAGTGTTCACGTTCAATTACACTCGGAAACAATACGTGACACGGTTTAGGAGGTACGGGGGAACAAACAAATATATCCACAATGTTAATCTAGTAGGAAAATGAATCTTATTTTTAAGGAAATAAAAGTAAATTTACTTTATTTTCACTTAACTTTGACTAAACGTGTAACCACTGATCGTGAAATTAAAGATACTATCTCTTCAATTATAAATTTGAAACATTACATTATATGTACAGTCGAGCCCATTAATATTTACACAGTAATTGCTTCAAATGCATGTATTCATAGACCTTATTGTTGGTGGCATAGGGGCGTGTAGATATTTTGGGCGTCTTGGGATCGTGATACTATATTTATCACTTTGACTGTACACCCAACTAACTATTTACAAGCTTTTACCTCTCGGTCTATCCGTAAATTCTATAAACTTTTATGACTATTTGAGTATATTAAAAAAGCTTATTTAACCAATTGAAAACAAGAATTTTTGAAAAGGTGTCCTGATCAAATATTATATTTAAAAGAATTATAGAGTTTTTTTATTAGGTATTATATTATCAGTGTTTGCCACGCTCGCTTTGGACTAGTGGTCGGAATGAGCTCTAGCTGTGACGTAGAGAAGACCATGTGGCGTTTGAGCTCTTTAGCCATTACCGTAAATTTGTTTATTTATTTTTTAGTAAATAGGTAATTATCATAAAAATGTACCTAAATATGCTTTTAAGACACAAAATAACTTTCACGATTTCTTAGAGACCACCTTTAAAAAAAGTTCCTTTTGTCAATTCACATAAAGTCCGTCTATTATGCGAAGTATCTAACAGTCAGAACGTCATAACAAGTATTAAGTATTCTAGGCACTTAGCCCATTTTTCTACGATTTAGGAAACTGACAAAAGAGTTAGGTAACCGTTTTTGTAGGCCTGCGCGTGCGCGTGCGACGCATCCCGAAGAGGTCGGCGCGAGAGCACTATGGTAATAGATAATAAGGGCTATTGTGAGAGGTAAGGTCACGCCTCGCCATAAGAGCAGCGTGCCATTCACATCTCAAAATTATTAAACTAACAGTAGGTTGTACTTAATGTGCTGAACGAAGCTATGAGGGCAGTTCTTGGGTGGAAGAAGCTCTCAGCATTAAAACATTTAAAACAGCTGTTAGCAGATGTGAATAAATGTAATATCTAAGTATTTATATCGTTGTCTAGTACCCATAGTACAAGCCTAGACCTTAATTCGGGACTAGGTCAATTGGTGTGACATTGTCCCCAGATATTTATTTATTCAATTTAACTATTGTCTAGACCAACTACCCAAAGGCTAATCAGCCTTCTTTCTAACATCATTCATTGCAAAAAAAATATTACCCTAGTGTAGTGCCCCACTGCTGGGCAAAGGCCTCCTCCCTTTATTTCTCTGTGGCAATCTCCGGCTAATCCTTCAAAAAATCGTCCATGTCATCCCGCCATCTCGGCTTGGGTCTGCCTCACCGTCTGTAGCCGTCCTTGGGGACCCACAAAGTTGCCGCATTTGCCCACCGCTATGGATGCATGCGACAAACATGCCCGGCCCAGGCCCACTTTAGCTGTGCAGTCTTTTTCCCCACATCGGCTATGCCTGCCTTTGAGCGCAGGGTGGCGTTTCGCACTCGGTTCGTTCTTTTAACACCTAATAGACAGCGCTCCATTGCTCTTTGGCAAACGTTCAGTCGTCGACGTATGTATTTTGCCCCCGTTCGTGGTCTTTAACCGAAAAACCATTGCATATAACTTCGCAAAATTTGCGCAAACCATGATACGAACAGCATTGAGCCTTGAACGTGCCTGCAATAAAACGCTATACGCTAAGCCTAAGCAACACCCCATCCTCGACTTCTATGACAAGTATTTACGTAAACCGTGAATCTTCACACGCAACAGTATGTGGGCCGCGTTACGTTCGGTATAAATAGGTAATTACTGCTGGTTGCAGACTTACTCGAACAAGTTTTTGTTAATTAGGCGCGATGCGCTCCAATTGCGAATATTTAAGGCGGTTACTAGGCATGGACAAATTAAGTCGTCCATATACTATGCTTAAACATGGTTTATTAGAAAGAAACAGGTAAATCGCAATAACAGCAAACATATTTCGTTCGCAAACGATATGTTACAGCCGATGAATACGAAACGGTCCTACGAGTATATCAATAACATAGTTTCTTGTTATTGCTCGCGTGAAGTCTGCATCATATAGCGATACCCTACTAAAGCTGTCTAGTACCTATCGCTAATCACCGATAAGACCGCCTGTTGTTTACCTGTGTTATTTTTTATTGGACTGTTTCTCTTTAAAAACAAAAATAGAGTGATAAAATGTTTTGTCTTGTATCATTTGGAGAAAGCACTAGTCTTCGTGCGTTGTCCCATTTGTAGCCAAAAATGGCCACTCTGGCAGAACATACATACATAGGTACATACATACCTTCACGCCTGTCTCCCAATGGGGTAAGCAGAGATTATGGAACGCCAGGTGCACCGGTCTAAACACACAATTTTCGCTTCCTCTACATTCATCAATCTCTTCATGCACGTACGTCGGTTTCGAGTGCTTTTGATCTGGCCCTTAAATAAATATTTTGAGAATGCCCAGCGTCCGTTCAGATCATGCTCTGTCCAAAGCCTTGGTCTGAGAGGAAATCTGTAGATACAGTGGTCGGTTTGGATTCGGATGCCAGCACCGTCTTACCTAGTGCCGGAAAAACAGCTAGAAGAAGTCTAACAAAAGGCTGCGTTTCCCCCAGAGCTGTGCGAGGCAGTAGGCGGTGTTGCGAGGAAAATTCCACCAATAGGATTATTTTGTTTCACTACCCTCACTATCCTATTGGTGGATTTTTCCTCGCCACACCGCTTCGCTGCCTTGCACAGCTCTGGCAGAAACGCAGCCCAACCCAACTGCTGTTTGGATAATGTCGTCAATATAATATTAGTTATCAAGTATATATTTTTATTTCACGAATATCCATTTTTTTAAAGTGCCCAGTGACACCCGCGAATCCGTTCAGCCTTTACAAGGGAACTGAAACCATACATACAGATCAAAAACATCACCCTCCTCCTTAGTCAGTCGAGTAAAAACGATTATGTAGATAATACTGCGCTCTAAATAAAAAGGACGCATGCACAATTTGAAAGTCCAAGCAATTAGAACCCTTAAGAAAGAAGGTCACTAATACATTCGCGATTCTATGAAACTTATACCCTTTTTACTAATGAGGGCAGAATACTACATATCTACCTAACGGCCGTATACGTATACTGAGCTTTAAGCACTAAGGCAAAACATTAACGTTAGGGATTGTCGAAAACTAACGAAATATATATGTTTAACGTAAGCTGAGGACAGTTTTCGAAAATGGCTTACAGAAATCTCTTTGACGAGTCTTTAAATGGTGATCTTCATCTTACCGGTTTAACATCGCATTTACGATCTTGTTACAACAGGTGTCCACGGACCTTAGAGCGCTTACCACTGGGCCAGTGCGCTTTCTATCTCGTTCTTCATGTCGTAAAACTGTTGTTCAAGCAGGTTCACATACCCACATGGATGTACTAATGCGTCAGGTCATGAGATAAATCTAAAGTTGCACGCAACAAAGGCTTATCTCTGAGCCATACGAGCCGATTGCACGTTGTATAACATATGGTAATGGTAATGCCTGGTGGGAAGAACAAAGCAAGTGGAACGCTACCATTTCGGTGTGGTGTTGCGAAATCTTTGAGGTGGTGGGGCTGGACGGACGGACCCTTGAGGGTTCCGCACTGTTTGACACTAGGTTGATTGAAGATTTTGTATTTCACAGAAGTGTCCTTTATTAAAACTCATTACCATATAAAACTCAATATAAGTAATAATTTATATTATTACTTAATGTTCAAAATTTTAAATTGCACTTATTCTTCGACATAAAAAATTGAAGATAAAATAAAAAAGATAAAAAAACGCCGGTTTCCCGGTTCCATGACGAGCAAGACCTCAATGTAATTACTTATAATTTAACATGCCACGTAATTTAAACTGTACTAACATTATACCTATTGAGTGAATCAAAAGGAATTTGGCTTCTAATCAAATTTAGAGTTTCCACGAGACCTACCATTGAACTATGTTTGTAAAGTCTCGTTGTTCTTTTCCAGATGGCGCCTTCAGTGCTAGCCTGCATGCTTCTGCTGGCCGCGAGCTCCGCCAAGGAGCAGAGCCGCTGGTCTCGCCAGATCAGCACCTACACCGCCGACATCAGCGACTGGGTGCCGCTCTCCGGCCCCGTCGAGCAGCCGCCCGAGATCAAGCGCCAGGCCGTCGCCGAACCCAGGATCCTGTCCGAACCCTTCGGAGGATTCAACAGACCAAGCGGCTTCAACCAAGATTTCTCCTCCAGAAACTACTACCAACCAAACCGACCACTGTATCTACAGTCGGTACCGTCAGTTCCATCAGCCCCGCAGAATTTCCTCTCAGACCAAGGCTTTGGACAGAGCATTAGGTTCGGACTATCCCAACCCAACTTTCCGCTAAGCCAGGGTTTCGTTGCACCACAGTACAACTTCGATTCAGGCTCTCAGAGGATTCAATCTGTACCCGGGACACCATTAAAGTTTGAAAGCTTTCCAAAAACTAATATTCCGTCTCCCCAAGCGAAGCCCTTCATCCATCAAGTGCCAAAGAAACCTTCAGCACCTAAATTCGTAGACGGTTATAGGCTAGAAAACGCTAGCAGCGAATTTGCTTTCAACCAGAAGAAGAAACCTCAATCACTGCAGAAACTCAAGTTTGACGCACCGAAGCCAGAACTAGCAGTTCCTAACGCGAAATTGGAAAGAGAAGAAGTACAATTACTTTACGTACCTGTAGATTCCCTGAATAGAGGACATTACAACTTCCGGAATCCGTTGCCGCAGCCCCAGATCGGAAACTCTGATATTTACTCGCAAGGTCTACCTAAACAAAGTCCGATCAAGCAGCCGTTTGTAGGAGACATCCAGAGACCGTCCCAGTCGGTAGAGAGCGTCCACTTCGGACAAGAGTACTACAACTACAACACCCAGTTGAAAGAGTTCGATCAAGTGCCGAAGTTCTCCACTATTGCTACACCGTTCCCGACGTCAGCGCCCATCACATCCAGACCTAAGAAACTGAAACCTCACCAGCCACCGCTAGCTGTGTTCTTATCACAAGAAGCTAAGAAGGGAACTCAAGTAAAAGTGAGCGATGTACTTACTTCCCTAAAGAATGCTAACACTATAGCCGTTTTAGATGCAGTCAATCCACTTAACGCTCCTAAAGTGTTTATTGGGCCTTCGACATTAACATCACCTGAGAACTACGTTAAATTCGAGTTACCGTACCTTTCGAACATCGATCATAGTGATAATAAATTAAGGCAGCTGCCTTTCTTCGTGGCTCCGCTCAGCTACCACACTCCTGATGGATTTGCGAAGATACCCTTCCCCTCTCCTCATGTGGGTTCAGTCGTTATTAACTCTCAGATCAAAGACTCGCCGCCAGCAGCACCTGCTGCCCATGTCATTCCTAACTCCTACGTCGAATCTCCTCAGTCGCACAAGGACCTTGCAACTCCTAAACCCAACTTCAGTTACTACAGCACGGTTCCACCAAAAACCAATGCGCCTACCCGCCAATCTGAGTTCTATTCATTAGAGCCGCAAGTCGTTACTTCCATCAGACCTCCTCAAAAGGATTCTGCTGAAGGTATCATCGCGCCTCCATCTAAATCTGGCTCGTACTTCGTGAGAAACCAGTATCCTCAGCAGTACGTCAATTTCCCATCAGAATACAACAGTCAGGAGCAAAAGCATATTGTGAGACAGCCTGAGCCTACGACCACGGTAACACCAACAACTACAAGTAAGCCATCATCGACATACTCCAGCCAGTTACTTGAGACGCATAACCCGTATTCTATCAACCAGGCCTTCCACTTCAGTACTCCGTTGGACTACAACAACTTCTTTGACGAATACAAAGAAAATCAGTCATCGCAACAGTTCAAGCCGTCGCCAGCGTCGCCTGAGTCACCAGCTCCTAGCTCGACCCCAACTTCCACACTTGAAATTTCCACTGTCAAGCAATATTACCAAAAACAGTCACCGCCTTCTTACTTGCAAAACTACTCGCCGGAAATCCACCACGAGGAAATTAACACCCCGAGATTCCCCGCCTACAATTCCAATGAATTCACCACCAAGACTGAGTACCGTCCAGAAACAGGGAATACGAACAATTTTGCCGCTATCACAAGTTCAAACCCGCCTACAGAGAGCCAGTATGTACAAGCCCAGGCACCTGTGCAAGAGAATCCGACCAACTTCAATGAAATTCCCACAGCTGTCCCAGGTTCTAGTGCGCAGCCAAGTAGGGCATCTTCCTACGACCAATATGAGACCAGCTCCAACTCAGAAGAAAACAAAGAAAGTTCCTCAACCACTTCCACAACCACGACGACCACTAGAAGAAGTCCAATAAGATCCCGAGGCCGGCCCCGTTACACGACTCAAAGATCTGAATCGTACGAAGCTACTAGCAAACCAACCCGTAAACCATTGCGAGAAAGAAGACCTTCTTCGCCTAGGCCGCGATATGAACCTAATAAGATCACAACTGAGAAACCTACAAGGAAGCCTGTCGATTCAAATGAAAGCACCACTAAGTCATCTATTCATTCAAGCAGATCCAGAGTTAGAGGACGAGTTCAATTCAAGCCTTCAGACAGCGACGAGGGTCAGTATAACAAGAACAGAAACACCAAGGACGAGGATCTGGCGTACCAGAGGGACATTCTCCACCAAAACTACCCCGTCACCTTAATGGAAAGAATGAGCACCGTCGACGCCGAAGCCATTACAGAGCCATCACCTAAATTCTCTTCCACCAAAAATGTAGAAACACCGGTGACGTATGATACTGAAAACGCGTATACCAATGAAAGAGCATCGGTCAGTCAGCCGAATGCTAACACGGCTTCCAGTGAACATACCTTCCCTTCAAGATACGAAGGCCGAACTGAAACGCCCTATGCACCACATTCGCATTCTACTCGTGAAGAATATGTCTACCACTCAAGGAGCAGTTCAGCCCCAGTTGACGCTATTTCGTACGACGAAACTTCTCCAGAAAACGAGGATTCCTTCGGAAAACAAACCACTCCAGTTCACAAAGATGCAAGTGCTGAAGTAATTTCTCACGCCACAGAGCCGGCTAGTCCAGTAACTGAACAGAATGTACCTAGTTACTCTGTTAGCATCAACGAAAAAGAACAGACTCCCCAAGAAAACGAAGAAACCAAGTTTTTAAGTCAAGAGACAAGTCATGAACCTGAACAAGAAGAAGAGGTTCAAACCACACCTTCGTACAACAGAGTTCGTGTCAGACCAGGAGTGATCAGACAATACCACCAGGCATCTTCTACAGAAGCTTCAAAGGCCAAGGATAAGAAACGGATACAAGCGATCACATACAGGCCAGCGTTTGACAGACGTCGCACCACCATGCGCATAGAAGAAATTGGCGACGATCTGAAGACTAAGCAGGTTCACGCTCGCCCTGAAGTACAAGAGCACAGGCACCCTGTTTATAAACCTGAACCGACTACAGAGCCCACGGCCACATCAGCCTCGCAGGAGTCGTCCACGAAGCGCGGGCACTTCCGCCGCAGACGACCTAACTACACCACCACCTCAACTGAAGCCTCAAGCACTAAGAAGAACACCTATGAAGTAAAGAACAGGTTCCGAGGCCGACGACCAACTGAAAAGCCTACAGACAAGCCTGAAGTCCAGACAGACGCATCATCAACAACCACGAGGACTCTTCACAGCAGATACACCGCTAGACCTAGACTGTCGGAGAGATACAGCAAGAAGCCTGAAGTTGAGGAATCCGAAGACCAGGAGCCAAATTACTCCATCAACAGGCCTAAATTTGCCGAGCCCGAGTCAGAGTCGTGGTCTCCTAAAATAAGCGATTTAACATTCACCCCTATTAGGCCCTACAACCCTAACGATATCAGTAATGACAGGAAAGATTCTATACCTGTACAAATTAACGATGGTGAAGGCGAATTAGACATCATCACGGCTAAGAGCGAGTACGATGACATACTTATTTCTGTAACACCCGCGTCAAATAGACTGAACAAGAAGATACCTGATATTCCGCCAACTCTTGAAGCACTGGTAGAACAAAGTAAAGTGACGAAAAACGACGCAACAGACAGCATATCGAATTTCGAGACGATGCTAGAAGAAGTAATGAAGAGCTTGGAAGAACAAGACGCGGATGAATACACGACGACGAAAGTGATGAAACATAAAGGAGGAGAGATCGGAGAGATCCCGCCAGAGAGGATCATTACGTCTGAAGATGGTTATGCGAAGACCACGCTGACTGACGAGGCCACGACGGTGGAGCCAAACGAAAACGGATCCACCATTCTACATGAGGTGAGTTGCGATATGTTTTCTTCATAGAAATATAAACAAAGAAAAGAAAATGCTTTCATACAATAATAATAACCGTACATTATGTTTCTTATATAGATGACACTTTTGGTCTTCTCATTATCTATCCATTAATCCGTCGCGCCTACTTTCGTTAAATCGCAAAAGAAAAAGGTTACATTACAGCCTCCTAAATAAAATGTTCCTGTTTTGCACAACTGCATCTCTAATATATTGAATATTTTCCAGGATGAGACAGACCGCCAGGTCCGTCGTCGCGGCTTCTGGAAGAAGGTCAAGGTCCGCCCGGCCACCACGGAATCCATCGAGGCCGCCGAGTCCCAGTACTACTCGCACGCCGTCAACCGCCTCGGGGAGCCCGTCAAGCCCGGCAAGGTCACGCACGATAAAGGGGAAGGGCTGGACAAGCCACAGAAGGTCACCACATACAAGCCAACCTTCAGCATCAAAGACATCATAACCACAGATCTAGACGTGCTACCGACTGTAGAGATCTCTAAAATCATCACGGAAAAAGAACAAACAACAAAAACCGAAGCTACTACTGAAAACATTTTACAGAAGGAAACCCCCACGGAAATGTCTCCAGGCGATTTAGATTTAGGAACAGGCTCGCCCGACCCCACTGTACCCGAGTCAACAACCACTGAAGCCGCTGAAACTACTGCGCTCGAAAGGGGTGATGGGTTCAGCTTCATGGATTACTTGTTCGGATCTACTGCAACTGGCGACAATACCGAGGAGATGAAAACTGCCACAAACACAAAAGGAGAAGAAATTGAACTATCAACAGAACCTGCTAAAGTAAAGATTGTAACGACCGAAACTAATATCATTCCAGAAGAAATAACTGCTGTTCCTGAAAGTGAAGACAATCAAACTGTGACAGAATTCATTGAGCTAAAGAAATTCAACAGCACTGAAGCGTCCACAGAAGTTAAGAATGAAAGTACAGAGACAACAGTAGTGAAGGTAGAGACCACCTCTGCTTCTAGCTTCATGGATCCGTCCAACGTAGTCAGTACATCCATGTCCACGGAGGTATCACACGAAACAGAGATCTGCTTCAGAGGAAAATGCATAAAGACCAGCAAAGACATCTTATAAAGCAAGTATAAGTAAATTTGGTGCTAAAGACTGTGTTCAAATATAGTGGAATATTGTATTAGTGAATTTTGAAGAGACATTTTAAATTTAGTGGAGTTACTAAATGATCTTACCTTTATTTATTAGTTTAGAGTAAATATTTATAACCCGTGGTGAGATTTTGTAAATAGAATAGAATCACTCTTTACTTGATTTCACCAATTTATAAAGTAGTTGTATTATCTTTTGATTTGTGTGGCCACTAAATCGAAAGTTCTATTTGTAATATATTATGTCGAATTTAAGAGCAGGCTTCATTACGACTTGCCTGACTGCCTTTACATTTTAATTGATCGAAAACTCAAATTTAATTGGTCCCATAATGTCTAAAATTTCAAATTGCCTCATTCTTGAAATATCCGGAATTTCGTAATGTTTTTTTATTCAAAACGCCTCATTCCCAAAATATCAAATAAATAAATACTGACAGGATAGTGAAGCGGCCGTGGAAGAAGGTTAAACATGTTCAAATTTAAGATGTTTTGGAATTTAGGTGTTACGAATTTAAGTCATATTAGGATCTGGTGTTTCGAGAAAAAAATAACAGGTATTTCAGTATTTAGGCAGTTTCATACACAGTTTGAGATGAGATCTAGATGTATTGGTAACAGGATATTATTACATGAAGTCGTAATAAAACTTCTTCTAATTAAATGCAAGTGTTAGTTAAGTTTACATTATGAGTATATTTTTACATTTTGTATTATACATATTTCGACTGAGAATATTTTTGTAACCATAATGTTTAAGGACTAGATAATATCATACTTATTTATTTCTTCTTATTATTTTGTACACTTTAAAGGGCATTATCTGAGTGTTTTATTCCAACAAATAAACTTAATCAGATAGATTGTACCTATTTTCCCAAAGTTTACTTATTAAAATGAATAATTATTTTACAGATTGCTCCTACTTACTAGTTTCATTGCCTCAAATGTAATTATTATTACAATAAAAATTAAATAATACAAAGATATATTTTATTGATTTCTTTATTGACACATACCTTAACACTAATTAATTAGAATGGCATTTTTATAACCAATAAAAGCATTACATTGTAAGAAAATATAGAAATTAAAAGTATCTAAATGAATCACACACTGAAAGAGAAGTACTTAATGTAAATGATTTTGAACGTGCCACACATTTAAATACTTTATACCAAATGGTACCAAAGAACAGCACAACTAAATGAACAAATCTGCTCATAAAACTGTTTGAGTAGCCATCTCAATTTATCCATCCTAAGCATTAACAATTTGATTGCCACTGACCCGCCAGGGGGGACAATTTTGTATGAAAATCAGAGGCTCTGGTAAGGATGCATGGCAAAAAGAACAATACAGTCAACATCAAAAGTAGCTAAGCTGAATAACATGGTCAAAGTGATCTAGACATATGACATATTCTCTTGACAATAGAGTCGAGTGCAGATAATTTTGACATCTGCGGTTGTGTAGCAACTTCTGCTGCTGACTGTACATTTATCCCCTTGAATGTTTACAACGTACAACTATACAATCTTTACATATAAAGAAGAAACTGACTGGTCGACTGATCAATCAACCCGAAGAAAAAATTGCTGAACGTAGGAACTTGCAATTTGGATGAAATATCCCTTGGATATTCTAAGGGTGGATAAAGTAATTCTATATGTATGAAGTTGCGGACCTTCCCTAGTTAGCAATAAAATGTGCAGCAAGGACCTCGTCGCCACCGACACGAAAGGCATATAATGAAAACTCTGTACATTGAATCTCCCTAATGGAACACCAAGACAGGATTAACACAGGGAACCAGTTAAACTCAATATAGGGCTCCTTTTATATTAAAGACTTTGTACGAGGAGCATCCAAATTTGTCAAGCTACTCACTGAGCAATTGTTCATGGTTATGATAGACAGCCAATTTAATAAATAAATAATTAATATCTAGGGACAATCTCACGTACCTTGTCTTAAACTAAAATCTAGGCAAGTACTTGGTACTACGCTAGATGTAACCTGTATTGTTTACAGTGAATTACAAAAACTGTATTCATTTTTGCCCTTGATCTTAATGGTGCAAAAGAGTAAATAAATATCATAAATTATTAATCTTAGTTACACATTAAATTGAAATTATTTTCAATAATTTAATGCATTCTGCGCCTTTCTTTCCTTCTTTTCATGGGCCCTTGGGGAAGGGGCACCCCACTAGGCAATGATAAATTTATTTATCAAAAGACATACATATTAAAATATATAGATAATCCCACAACTTAGGAACAAATAATGGTGCTCATCACACATATGTGCCCATACTGGGTTTCGTACTTGGGCCCGCTTGCTTTATAGGAAGCGCCTCCACCAACTAGGCCAATTGCTATGTCAACTGTAACCAAGTGACCCGCTCAGTCTGTAACTTCTCAGCACCACTATCAAATCCCAGATAATAAATGCTATTTCATAAATCAGCATCATCATTAACACACAAGAGACCTGACCTAGGTCTTTATATTGTTATAAATCAGTTGCACTATTTTAAGTGTGCACAGAGCTCTAGAATACAAGAACTCTTCTAAGATTTCAAAGACAACTCACAGACAAACACCATGAGAACACTCACTCAATCACTTCACAGTCTTCGTCGTCAACGATCCCTCCGTTCAATGCATTATTCAAAATACTGTTCTTATTCTTCTTTATTTCATTATTGATGAAACTCCTCCGTGTTTTTCTCATCTCCTGCTCTTTCACCTTCTCCGGGTCCGTACGCTCAGCTATGCCTCTAGTAAAAGAGTAAACGACCGTCGTCGAATCCCCATCGACGAAAGCCAAGTTAATATTGGGGCCGGTTTCAATCGTACATAAGTTCTCTTGCAGTTTATTAACAAAATCCATATTTATGTCTTCATGTACAGGTATTGGGACGTATATGTTCATTTTGTCGGTTTTACTAGGCCTCGCGACGATGTATAAAGTATCTACATCTCGGTTGAAACAATATTCCGTATCGTACATCAGTTTTTCATCCACTAGATGTATGTAGAGATGCCACGCTAAGGATATTTTCATTTCGGAGGTGCAGCCGAGAGAGCGCATATCTTCCTTTATTTTGGCTTCAATGTCCATTTTCATACAATAATACTTAGGATGATTTGAGTATTAAAAATGCCCATCAAGGCCCAAACCTGAACGAAACGAATACCTACCTAATAAAATTGATCAATGAATGAAATCAAATGTCACGGCGTTTTGTTTCGTAATGTTACTTGGCAAATATTACATGCATTTCGTTAGAAAAAAATATTACTGAAAAAAGTTTTGCGTTTTGCATACACAGAATAATGTTTCCTCTATTTAAGTTAAAATTTTCCCTTAATAAACTATTACAGCAAAACAAACAATCCATTCTAATTTTATTAAAAACTTATATCGAGTAATTTTGGGTACTAACTAAACGGCTACTAGGTACTATACTTTGTCAAGTGGCAACATTAGGTATCCTGCTGTCATTATTGTATATTCTGTTCTGTTCACTTTTAAACTACGAAAACTTAGTTTGCGTGATAAATTGAATATTTTGCTTGCGACAGGTTTTATAACTCCAACTATAAGAAGGTGAAATCGTTACAAATTAGTACTGCGTTTGCATAGCACAAGTCACTGTGCAAACTTCAACGAGCGTGTTAGTGATTAAAATCTAAATTCAGTTCCTCCAAACTCTCTTAGAAAACTCTTCTTGCCAGTCAGGTGGTAAACATGGTAATGTGTCCCAATTACGTAAAGATAAAAAGGGGTAAGTAAAAAAAATTTCGCTATAAAAAATATATAAAACATAATTGAAATTTCATACAGCTAAAGTACCTTTTGACATCTAGCGCCGAGTAGCAGAAAGTAGTAGTGCTGCTGTCTAGCAAAAATAACGAACCTTCTTTTTTCTTGGCCTTCTATGTTGCTTGGAGTTGTAGTTAAAATCCGCTAGATGGCAAAAATCACAAAGTATGATCGACAATCGCTAGATGTCACATCATCACTGATGCGCTTTGTTGCTCTTTTTTTGTTAGTCTTTAGAGAATGAAGGAGTTCGACTTTATTAGCTACAAAATTAAGTAATGCATTCCGGGTCTGTTTCATTATATTATGTAAAAATATTTTACAATAAATAAACACGAAAGCTTAAATAAGTACATACTTAGTTAAGTTATGTGTTTCAGTTTTCGTGACCTGCTTTAATGTATTCCTATTTTAATAAAGAACGACTAATAAGATCACTTCTAGTTCCAAATTCGTTAGTTTTAAAACAGTTTAGCAAATAACACCTATTTTTTTCTAAATACAAGAGAATCATATTTTACCTGTCCTAAAATAAAATAATTACATAAAATATAAACATAACATAACGTTGTAAACTACTTACATGACATAGTTATGTGAAAAAGGTAATCTCTTCTCTCCTTACATGTACTTGAATTTAGTCACGTGATTTAAAAATGTGTACTGTGAAAACTGAACCGTAATTTCACCCTGCTGATCAACAGTCAGGATGGCCGAGCGGTCTAAGGCGCCAGACTCAAGGTTTCCTTGCCTACTATGTAGGTTCCGAGCTCTTCTGGTCCTCTCTGAGGGCGTGGGTTCGAATCCCACTTCTGACAATATTTTTGTTATTTATTTTTAAATATTTCGGAGTCAAATATATGAGTTTAAACACAAAATATTACTTATTACTTTGTTATTTGATTAGCAGTTTTTGCTCCGCTATCTGCACAATTGCTTTGAAACAAGTTGCTTTGCTTAACTTCGGTGATCGGACGAGAACCGGTGTTTTAAATGTGGTATGGACGTTGGCAATTGAAATTGTTAATGTTGAAGTCATATCACATGAAATAATTATGTTTTAATTATCTACCTATCATATAACTGATATAAATTTAATTGTATGTTTAATATACAGCGTGTGACATTCATATGACCATAGGTTTTGACAACAGTAAATATTATGCATCCTTATAAATTAAGATAATTATAAACATGTGTATTGTTAAAATAAGTTGTACTTTTTTCATACTAATTAATTCGCCACTCAATGTATCAAACTATCGAAAATAGCTCAATTATCCCTCGCTTAACTTGCAATTAACTTAGACTTATAATTATACATTGCTGCTCTATGGACCCTTGATTGTACACAACTACAGTAAGAGGTCATTTACTTAAGTTTGTCAACTATAGGTACACTAAATTTATTGGATTTTTTGAACTTAATTCCTTCTTTAAAAGGGTCACTACTTAAAGCTATCGTTACTTAACCCTTAAATTCATAATGATGTAGATTTCTATCGTATATTTTAAAACTCCAATTTCAAACATACATTTTAATTAAATTTCAAACTTACAATTTTGTCAGTACTAGCAACCCGCCCTCGCTTCGCTTCGGTTTATGTGAGTTTTCTGTAACACCCGTAAAGTATGTGCATAACAGAATGTATTTTACATAAAAACCTTCCTCTTGAATCACTCTATCTATTAATAAAACCGCATCAAAATCCGTATGCGTGGTTTTAAAGATCTAAGCATACACAGGGACAGCCCAACGAGGAAGGTAAATTAAATAATAGCTTAACATATCCCAGTATTATTGTACAGATCGCCTAGGACCCTTCACTCACGCTGTAAATAGTGCCCATAAGGCTGGCTGCATTTCATCGATGCATTGCTACCATTCACCTTTTTTGAAAGCTTATATTTTAAACAAGCTATCATTTTCTCTGCACAGTCCTTAAATATGAACCATAAGTTATTAATGTTATTATTTTGCTTTACAATGTGGCAACGTAAGGCAAAAATGAAGTACGCCGCAATGTAATTAATTAGTCTATTTGATACGGATATAAAAAAAGCAAAAAGATTTTCCCGTACCGGGAATCGAACCCGAGCCTCCTGGGTGAAAGCCAGGTATCCTAGCCACTAGACCATACGGGAGGTGATGAGACGGTCCAAATTATCATATGGTTGTGTGAAAGCATATGATATGAAAATAACGATCTCAACGGGTAGGTTTTTTTTTGTTTTGTACCAAGATTGCATTAAGTGTTTTTTCTTAACAATAATAATATTTTGTTTGAGCTCATAATATCACTACTAATTGTGAGATGGCAATAAATAACTATAGGATCAGATAAGTATATTCTTCTTCAAAATATGATTACCACGTCATTAAATATGTATGTGTTACTCGTGCTCACTTCCTATTCTAATAGTGGCTTGGGTTATTTAGAAATAAAGTTCATTGCTTTAAAATTTATATTTCTTATATGTACTTATGTTGGAAATGATTTGAAGTAGGAATAAAAACCGGCCAAGTGCGAGTCGGACTCGCGCACGGAGGGTTCCGTACCACAAAATGCAGTTTACGATTTATAACGTATTAAAAAAAAACTAATTATTAGATCTCGTTCAAACTAATTTTCGGTGGAAGTTTGCATGGTAATGTATATCATATATTATTTTTACATTTATCATTCCCTTATTTTAGAAGTTACGGGGGGGGGGGACACACATTTTTCCACTTTGGAAGCGTCTCTCGCGCAAACTATTCAGTTTAGAAAAAAATGATATTAGAAACCTCAATATCATTTTTTGAAGACCTATCCATAGATACCCCGCACGTATGGTTTAGATGAAAAAAATTTTTTTGAGTTTTAGTTCTAAGTATGGGGAACCCCAAAAATGAATTGTTTTTTTTCTATTTTTGTATGAAAATTTTAATGCGGTTCACCGAATACATCTACTTACCAAGTTTCCACAGTATAGCTCTTATAGTTACCGAAAAAAGTGGCTGTGACATACGGACGGACAGACGGACGGACGGACGGACGGACAGACATGACGAATCTATAAGGGTTCCGTTTTTTGCCATTCGGCTACGGAACCCTAAAAACGAATTGTCACTAACCCCCTACTCCTTCCTAATTTTTCAATGTGGCCATGTTTTTATTAGTTCACTTTAATTTCCTTTAAACTTTCACCTTAAATTCTGAACACAGAAGGGTAGCTTGGAATATGGTAGGGCAGGACACATGGACGGACGGTTGACGCTGATATCTTACTTACTATTATAGTATTTTAAATTTGTATGCTCAAGGTGTTGAAAGAACACAACTTTATACTTAGGTACTTCAGACGACTGCACTAATGTAAATTAATTGGTAAAAGCAGGCGATTTTAATTTAAACTACCTAACAAGCATTTTGTTTAGTTGAGTTCTTTGATAACATAATCTTCACTATCACTACATAGTATAAAACAAAGTCGCTTCCCGTTGTCTGTCCCTATGTATGCTTAGATCTTTAAAACTTCGCAACGGATTTTGATGCGGTTTTTTTTAAAAGATAGGATTCAAGAGGAAGGTTTATATGTATAATAAATTCTTTTTTTATGTACGGGTGTTACAGAAAACTCTTATAAACCGAAGCGAAGCGAGGGCGGGTCGCTAGTATATAATAAAAATGAATCACTAAATGTGTTGCTAAGCGCAAAACTCGAGAACGGCTGAACCGATTTGGCTGATTTCTTTTTTGTTGCGTTCGTTATTGTCAGGGTAAGGTTTATATGCAAGAAAAAAAATTAAAATCCAACGGGAAGGTCGGAAATTTGCAGCGGGGCGAAGCCGCTGGCGGACAGCTAGTTTTAAATAAAAATGGCCAAAAATAATTAAAGCCTTATTGCACGGACTTATGATTCAAAGTCATACTTTCTCGCATTTTGAGTTAGAACATTTCAGTAACAAGCGGCTTATTGTGAAACGTCAACGGTATAGCGCATCTTCGGCATTCCGTAACGATTGCGCAATTTGGCGCGTTTCATCATTGCCTCCGTGGCGCAATTGGTTAGCGCGTTCGGCTGTTAACCGAAAGGTTGGTGGTTCAAGCCCACCCGGGGGCGGTTTTTTGTTTTTTTATGGTATACATATTTTAAGTATTATAGGCTATTTGACTCCTTTAAAAGTGTAAAATGAATGAAGTTGTCATCTTTCAGCAATAAATTATAGTTTACCATTTGGTACATATAAGTACCAACCTTAAAATGTAGGTACATTTTATCTTTGTTTTCTTATTATTAAAATAAACTCTACTCTAAGTATATTACAGAGTTTCATATTAAACGTATTAGATAAGCACATTTGTAGTTTTGTTTTACATGGCCGCATTGATAGATAAGGTACCTAGCAGTTTACCCACCTACTCTAACTTATATTAACAATACAACACACTGAACGCACAGTGCTTTATTCCTTAGACTTAAAGTTTAAATTCCTATGACAACACTTTTAAATTGGAAACAAGAATATTATGAAACCCAATGCTTCGCAATACATAAATCACACCGTTCTTACAAGTTTCCTTATAAGAATTGAACCAGCGCCTGTATATTCTTTAAGTACGTAATTTTCAGCTACGTAGTCATCGGGGATATAGCTCAGTGGTAGAGCATTCGACTGCAGATCGAGAGGTCCCCGGTTCAAACCCGGGTGTCCCCTGGCCACATTGCCTTTTTGCATTTTTTCCTCTTATTTATCTTTAGTTTTTTTTTTAAGATTGTTGAAGTCATTTTGTGACAGCCTTTATTACATATAAGTATTGTTGTTTTGTGAAAATCTGTTTATCCGTGAATTGCCTTCAGACCCTCTATGTATAGTACCTACAGGGGGAGGAAGGGGGGGGGAGTAATTAGGCTGCCATTACTGTCCAGTAATAAGAGCTATCGTAACGTTTTAGAATACAGTAAAATGCCATAGGTTTTACCGTTTTAACCTGACGCGTAGGGTACTTGTTCTGATAACAGAAAAAAAATGATTGCTTTTTAACAATGATACAAGATACCCAAACCCAAACTAAGGTTAATAAACTGTATAAAATAATTATAAAGAACTTCAATAAGAAACACCAGTAAATCTTACTAAAAATTTATATCTTAAGAGTTAAATATTTACCAGCCCGACGTAGTTATTGACGTAAATTCACGTGACTAATAAATCATTTTACGATTTTGATTCTTTTCTGCTTTCTTGCTCTTTTTCTTTTCTGCTTTATTATTGCTTTGTTTCTTTTCTGTGCATAATGATACAGAGCCACATTGTCGGTGGTCGTAATTGGAACTAACGCCGCCACTGTAAGCAGCGACGTCTGCGAAGTCGCTTTCGGGTTAGGTAAGTTTGTAACGCTACGTTACCAACATATCAACACAGATGGCGCTGAAATAAAAAAATGGCTAAAGTCATACAATGATGGATCACTTGACTTACTTTGTGTATTATACACGTAACATTTGAAATTTACTCCTCAGTACAGTTCTCGGCTAACTTCTTGAGAAACGAGTGAAACGACCTTGACTGCGCAGAAGCGAATTTTGGGTCTCTGGTGGTGAGAGTGCGGGGCGCTCATACTGCCCTAAGAAAAAAGGACGTATGTCTCATAGAGCCTCATATTGTATTAGTAACCTTATTTCTTAAGTTGGAGAATTAAATTTACTTTGACTATCATATTGCACATGCGTCTTTTTTATTTACGAGGGCTGCATATATTGGTCCCCCTACACGATGGCCCATCATGGGCCAACATAAGGGACGCATTTACACCTTAGAGCGAGCAACATATTCTTGCATCTCACTCTTATGCATCACTCCGTCCCTAAGCTGGCCCATGACATGATGGGCCATCGTGTAGAGCGGCGATAAGAAAAATATGGTTTTGGGATTAAGTTACGTAAAGAAGTAAAAAAAAAACTTAATTAAACTACTTAAACTTAAACATAAGGGCACAAGAAATAATCGACCGAACTGGGCTGAGATTCTACATGATAATTATATTTATATTTGTTTAACTTTTCGGCTTATCGGTATCGCCTTTATATTTCACTTTGTTCCAATAGGATTCACACACAGCAATCAAAGACAAAAAAATCTTTAAAAATAATGGCACCAATATTTTTTTTGTGATATTGCATCTAGTTTCATCCCTATTCGTGTGTGCACTTTATATCATATCGTAGTCTTATCGAACTTTAGGTGTAGTGTCGTGGGCTCCCCTACTATGTTGTTTTTGACGTGTTTACGTATTATCAGTTACGAATAGCTCTTATTTACACATGACAGTACGAGGGCCGAGTTCAAATACGATAACACGCCAAAAGCATTATTTCTACCGTGTTGAATACAGGCCCAACTTGTAACTGTAGCTCTTAGTCATAATTGCATAATAATGGTCTTTAATGAAAATACTGATCTACGAGTGACAAGGGAAACGAGAATTGTGTTAATTTTCGTATTTAAGTAACTATACGGATAATTCGACAAAGTTGGCATGGCAGTCGTGGCCGAGTGGTTAAGGCGTCTGACTCGAAATCAGATTCCCTCTGGGAGCGTAGGTTCGAATCCTACCGGCTGCGGAACTTTTTGTTTAATTAGGTAGTTTAATTTTGTTTTTTTTTCAAACGGTAAATTATTTTTTGCTCAACTGCCAAAAAAAGTTTTTAAATTGTTTTAGGGTTTGTGAATGTATTCATGTTTTTATAATTCATAAATATGTATGTATAGTATAAATGCTATTCAAGTATTCAATGTTTACTATGATATAGGCTATGTATTATCTTTTAATAAACCACGCGGTAGCAATAATTGTTTGATATCGAGTAATTAAGGGCTATTCCCAGTTGTCCATACCCTCAACTGTGTTAGTTTAATATCTACTAAAGTACATTAATAAAAACTAACACAGTTGAACGTGTACTTATTTACATGTCAGAAGGTGACGGATGCCTTACCCAAAATGTATCACGCGATAAACGCGGCCCGCTGGGAATAGCCCGTAATTCACTGTACTTTATTGTTGTACTATCAGCTCAATGGAACCCTGACCCACCATAGAACGGTGTCACAGTGACTTTATAAAACAATTTGTTTGACACTTCTTATGACTTGAATCATAACGTCTCTGTGACACAGTTCTATGGTGGGTCAAGGTTCCAATGGTCTGATAGTACTTTATCGATCATTCTCTTATGTATTTACCCTCTTTTATGTACAAAACTAATGTGGAATTTACGTCGAATTTCAAATATAGAATGTCGAACAGTCTTTGTACAGATGTATTACAACCTTACAACTAAGTACATGCAAGAGATTATTTACTTACTTAAGTTTTTCGTCTATACAGGGCCATATTTAAGAGGATTGAAGAGCTGAAAATTTCTACATAATTATACAAAATGCAAGCGGTTGTCTAGGTTTAGGGCTTGAGAAAATACGATTTTCGGAAACTGACAGTATGTGAGGAATAAGTACGAGTATACTTAAGCGATCTATAAGGTCAGCTGACGTCACTACACATCAGTACGGGCCTTTTTTTTTTTTATACTTATGGGTGATTTTTCAATCTTCAGATAACACGATCTGTCAGGTGAATTGTAGCTCTGTCCTTATCTTTCTTATGACAAAGAAAAGGACAGAGCTTAAAAAACTTTACTATTTAATTTTTTTAGTCATTTTCAAAAGAAATTAACAAATTATACACAGACTTGATGGAAACTGTCTCGACTTCAATAAGCGAAAAGTCAATTCTCGACTTCAAAATGCAAAAAGCCAACGGCACGTGGTGTTTCCCAGGCGGTCACCCATCCAAGTACTGACCACGCCCGACATTGCTTAACTTCGGTGATCGGACGAGAACCGGTGTTTTCAATGTGGTATGGACGTTGACGAATGCTCATGTGAAACTGTTTTACATTATAAGAAAACCTGTTAGTTATACAACTTCAACTAGATGTCACTTTTCACGCTTGTATTTTGTTTAGTCTAGTATCAATCCACAATTTTTAAGACTGCGCCGAGCAAACGCCGAGCGTCCAGTGGCGCCTTCACAACTATTATTATGTTTTCTAATTAACTAAAGAATTTTCGTTTGTAGTACAAAAACTTATCGTCCAATTTCAAGAAAATACTTTTATTTATTAGAAAACACAATAAAAGTAATGAGGGCGCCACTGTACGCTCGGCGTCGTCTTAAGCATGGGACAATTTGTCAGTTCATCATGCATACTTTTTTTTCAAGAAGAAGCTTAACAAGAAGCATCGCCTATTACATATGGCTTCGGTATTACTACCCAGTAATAACCGCAGTCTTTACTCAGAACTTGTGTGACTCACCCGGAGAAATCACATTTACTTTTATTGTATGGTATCTTCAAGATATGTATGTACGAAATAAACGCGTCTGAGACTGCAAATACTGAAGATATAATAGAATTAATAAGAAATAGAAATATTTATTCGACGATCACAAGAAAAAAATAAAGCACAGATTAAGTAAATTGAACATTAACAAAGAATGCCAACACAGAAAACTAAATTAAACAATAAAGAAAAGGAATATAGAAAAGCGTCCTATAAATTCACACTCTGTCAAAATTTTAACTGTCTACAGACAGTCGGACGGACGGTAGAGGCTTAGTAATTTTTGCACCCATTTTAGTACGGAACCCTTAAAAGGGATTTCCAAATTCAATCCCTAGCGGAAATATAATTATGAGGGAAAAGCGGAAGAAAATTGTACCCGTACAACATCGAAGCCGACCTCTACTCGAACAAAACGTTATCATTACAGCCCTGCTGGTGAATAGTTGAGTTATTATGTCGGGCTATTCCCACATGTCTTTGTTGCCACTTCAGTTTGATTGATTATTAAACTTTTGTTTTAGAATAGGATAGAATAGAATAGAATAAACTTTAATTCAGACAACAAGGCCCATACTTACAAATACCTTACAGACTTACATACATAACCATATTAAGTATATAACATAAAAATTAAAACGACTATTTATACACTTTCGCGGTGTCAGCTAGCCGGCGGCCACGAAATTTGACACCCCTCGGCCAGAATTCCTCCTTTAAAAAGGGTCGACAGATCTTTGGTGGGTATGGGTAGGTACTCTCACCACAAAAGACTTAAAATTAACCTTGTGGCGGTTTTATACAGGGTAGAAAGAACAAATGCCACATGATTCCCCATTATGTCCAAACTGTACAGTCGAAGGCATTAATATCTATATACTAGTTGTCGCGTCAAATATATCCATACACTTATTAAATTTAAAATATATCCATACACTTACCTAATTCTGATTAAAATAGTTTCTCTTATGATTATAAAAACCATACAAAATGCAGTAACGTTTTTCTCCCCCTAAACCTAGTACAGTCGAGTTCGTAAACCCCTACCTGTCCTATCTTGTCAATCACTGTGACAATTCATATACGGCAGTTTATACATGACATTAAATAGTACTAAAGTGTATACAACGTGTTACAAAATACCGCGTAAAAAATCTAATAAATTATCAAAGCCTAAAATATTGTCAACCCTAGTAAGCTGTCATGTCAGGGAACCGGAGTTAACATAGATTATTTTAACAGAGAGGCCTACCTACCAATTTAATAATTTTTCAACTTAAATGGGTTTAAAACCATATCCCGACGAGCGAGGTTGTGCATTGAACAAGGCAGAGCTCACTTTGAGCCGTTCCTGTAATTTTGACGTTCTTTACGAAAAAGTAAGTACTAGTTTAGGTTTCTTCGTAAGTAGTTTAGGTCTTTTAAAATCTTCCAAAACTCGACTTGTAATATTTATCTAATCAAATTCTGTACATTTTGTTAGTATGTCTCTTAATCGTTTCACGAATTAGGTAAAAATGTACATAAACAATCTGCGTAGTTTACTCTTGAATTTTACTGAAATAGGGTTTTCACATCAATGAAAGCAATAATGGTTTTATTTTTTTTGCCGGTAAGTCATGCGGTGATAGTACGGTTCTCAAATATTGTAAATGGACTTATTATAAGGTACCATTTAACCCCCTTTCGGCTTTACGGGTATTTTTGTAACACCTTGTATATATAAATGAACTCGACTGTACAATTCTTACGGTTTATGAATACCTATGTTGAATATATTATCAAAAACCAGCGTCGCTAGTGCCTAATATAATGCACTCGCAATCTCAACTGCCTTTAAAGCGAAACAATTTTATTGTTTTCATTTTGTATGCAGACAAGCCTTCGATTTTGAAAATAAAAACAATTGCGAGTGTGTTAAGCACTAGCCCCTCAGATACAGTCACGAGATTTAATTTGGTACCCACCTTAGGTCCAAAGTCAATCTGACATTCTACAATAATAAGGTTGAGTTTCCTAATAGTTACAAATGACTTGACATCTCTGATGACATTGACGACTTCAAGCATATTTTTCTTGAAATGGGCCCCAAATTAACGCTCGTGACCGTATGTACGAGTAAGTTTTCGTTAAAATTTGTGGTAATTGGACATGTTTTAGGGGGTGAGAAACGTTATCGCCCGCAGCTAAATTTGTATAGTTAGTAAAAGTTTGACAGCGAGGATTTAAGCGTGCGTTGGTTCACAATCCTCTTTAATTACTATTTTTTGCAGGATTACCATTACAATAGTAATATATCGTCCGTAATTACTCATCTATTTATTGCACTGGCAGCTGAAGGATGTAGTTCCTCGCTCGCGGCCGGCGCACCTGGCGGGACGATCGGCGCGCACGCAGCGCTACGTGTAAGTTTCAATAAATCATGTATAAAATATTAAAGCGCGATTTAATTTTTACAATCTAATAATGATGTTGTTATTTATCCGCTCATATGAACTTGGGTATAAAAATTACCCAAATTGAAAATTCACTTGTCTGCCCACTGTTCTGGGAAAAAAACCGTTGTCTGCCCCGACATTTTGGATAAATGGCGGCCGGGCGGAGTGTCCTTTTCATCCACAAAACAAACCATGAAGACTTGGTTTTAGGTATTACTAATGTTTAGCTATTTTGTCAATAATATAATCAACTTTATCACGGTATTTAATTGTTTCAAAAATATGAAGTAGTTGTTTGTTACGCTTAGTATGAACACAAACGACAGGAATTTTGTAGCTAGTGTTCAATATTATTTCGTTTTTCTTGCAAATACAATCGATGACCTATAAAACTTAATAGATTTTTGAAATCCTCATTAATTTTCCTAGTTGCTCAAAAGTATTTAAACTCTCCTTCGATTGAAAAGAAAAGAGTAATTTGTTGCACAAAAATGTTATATTTTTTATGCCTAAGCGTTACTGACACGCGTAATTTTAACGCTCAAATACACATAATTATGACCGCATAGCCCTAAAATATATTTATTTTCTAAAATTTAACTATTATAGAAATACTTTTATGGCAGATTAAGCCTATTTGATATTTATTTTAACACAACAAAAGAGGTCTAAACTGAACGTCGTCTTGCTATCATGCTTTGCATGTTAGGTTATTGTGTCTTAGGTAAGAAATTGTATACTGACGGATACTAATGTAGTTATCTCATTAATATGATAATTTAATTAGGTAGGGGATTCAATTAGAAAAAATAGGAACGTAACACTGGTTATTTTGAAATGTGAGTTTTTTTGAGATGCTGTTTAAGCTGTGTACAAAAAATACCCAGGGTCAAATATTGGTAAGGTCTGGGACACACCACACTTTTTGGGAAGTAGGAATTGCTTAGCTCTTAGAAATAAGACTACAGATCAAAACCAACATGTAAGTAGATGGCTGTTTATTAAAATGTGTTATGTAGGTATGTGTATTTTACACAAATTATAAAAAAATACTGTTTATTAATCACATTACGTCATCATAATTATAAAAGGCACTAGCTTAACAAGCTCGCCAAGTAAATATTCTTCGTTGTAGTCGCTCAAATATCTTAATCGAGATATCTTATCGCCACCCTTAAAATGGTCTTCATCAGTTCCACTTACCAAGTGATACTTTCTGAATGCAAATGCTAGGTTTGTTACTAAAAATACTAAAATCGCTATATGTTTGCCTACAATATTTGAGGAGTTCCCTCAATTCCTTACTGATCCCCTCATCAGGTTCAGATTTAGTGACAATGGGACCACCTCGGAAGTTACTTTATCAAACCAAAAAAGAATTTTTAAAATCGGTCCACATTTGACGGAGTAATCGGTGAAAAAAAATAAAAAATAAAAATACGTACAGTGGAACGTATACCCTCCTCCTTTTATGAAGTCATCGTTCACAAAAATCGGTTCAGCCGTTTTATAGTTACGAGGGAACATGACGACTGACATATATACATTACAGGTCAAAGTCCAAAGACATAAGTATCCCTCTTTTTTTGCTTCGCGCCGTCGAGTAAATATTGTTAACTTAAAAAAAACATGCAACAGTATTAGTTAACAACAAACGCACTTAAAACGGAACATACACATTTGCATTAATATTAGTTACAATAAACGAAAAGATCGGCAAAAATACATCTGTTGGGTATTTAATATAAGTACCCAAAGTCAAGAAATGAATGCTATTTGTGTCCCAAACCTTACATGGAAAATAAATTTTGACCGTGGGTGGTATTAGTCCATCAACGAAGTTTTTGGTTGCCATCACAGTTTTAACAAGCAAATTCTACGTGCAGATATATGTAAGCATTACGTTAAATAGAGTTAAAAGAATCGTGTAAGAATATATTTCATTTTCTGATTAATTATAAAAGTAATTCTATAACCACAAACAATAACAAACACACTTAACTTACGACTTACGACTGACTGCGGGAGTTTGTCAACTTTAAAAGCACAAATGTATAAATTTCCACCCACTTTTCACTTCACTCTTCACATTAAACATTCACAGATTTAATTAAGAAGCTCGCACTAATAGATATTTGATGATAAAATCACTATTGCCGCAGAAATACAGTAATTTACGCACCAGCAAGCGAACCAGCTGATACTTGTTTGAGACGCGAGCGACAGACTCAAAAATCTAGCGAACTATTTGTCGAATGTTGGTGGCGTGTATGAATAAAAGTAGGGTAAAAGTATAAGAAATAAGAAGCGAGACAGAGATTATGGATGATTGTATAAGGAAGACGAGGAAAAATATAATTTCACAAGCTAGGGCTATGGGATAATAAAGTACACGTGGGCAAACAACTCCTTTTTGATTTTGGGTATGAAAAGTAACCGCGGGCAGACAACTGTCGTTTTATCAAAATTGGGGGTCATACGAGCGGTTATAATATTGCAGTTTTACGTTTATTGTCAAGAAGCATATTTTTTTGGAAGTCCGTTAAAATGAACGATATTCTTTTATTTCCTTTTCAATCCCTGATACGAAATAAGAGGTGCTATGTGTTTCAAGGCTTTGTCTAGGTGTTTGTCTATCTTTTTATCATGCACCTAGGACCCAAACGGCTGTTATGAACGTTAATTTGGGGCCCATTTCAAGAAAAATATGTTTGATGTCGACAATGTCATTAGAGATGTCAAGTCATTTGTAACTTTTAGAAAACTCAAGCTTATTATTTTAGAATTTCAGATTGAATTTGGACCTAAGGTGGGAAGTACATGTAAGTTCTTGACTGTGCCTATTTACGGTTAGTTATATTGAAATTGAGTGACTCATTTAGGCGGTTTAAGTTGTTTGAGTGAAGTTTCCATAATCGCTCTGGTTAACGCGATGGTCTGAAATGACAGAATACGGGTACTGTCAGAAAGAAATGTTTTTTAATAAAATAAATATTAAACGGCCATCACACAAAAAATTACTTTATCAAAACCCTAACCCGAGACCTCTAGCTTCGTAGGCAGGGACACTAACCAACTAGGCTAACCACTAACATATTATCCTAGATACCAAAATGATCTGGGAGCCGCCCAATATCGCCCAAACCTGCCCTGCCCAAACCAACCTCACTGCCTGCACCTCGTTCGCCTACGTCTACCTCAACTTGATCGTCAATTTGTACGGGGACTCATACGACCGCCGGCACCAGGAGCAGAACTGCATCAAGGACGATGTGGTGGATGGAGAGAGCTATGACTTCATCGTGGTCGGAGCCGGGGCGGCCGGGTGCATCGTGGCCAACAGACTGAGTGCCGAGGAGAAATGGAAGGTTAGTGCGGCTTGGAGAAGGAGAAGAAAGAAAAAAAAGAAAGAAAAACATTTATTCGTGAGATACTAAGTCAGCGCTGGTCTTCTGTTGGAACCACCAGCTGAAACCACGGAAGGTTATTTGAGTGTGGTGGTGGTATACCTTTCTGCTAGTGTTGAGTTGATAACCTTAGTTCTTTCAGCTCAATATCAAATTCAATCCAGTTATTACACGTGTAAAAGAACCCTGGAAGTTACTAAGACAGCAGCATGCTATCGCAGTTATACATCCCTGTTCCTTTATCTCAACCTAAACTGAACTGCTTTTGTATGTCATGGTAACTCTTTTACATGTCGGTAATATCTTTTAGAGCCTCGGAGAAACCCAATATTTCTGAGTTAATATCGAAGGCAAACACTGCCACTTTTCTGAGAGGTTAGCTAGTAAGGTAGTGGTAGCGATTTGGTTGAACCCTACACAAAATCCTGCCACTGGAAAAAACCCAGTTAAAATTGTCAATCTAATTTTGTGTTCAGGCCAGTACCGTTTTTAACAGACTTCTTTTGTTTGACTTAATGTTTTTTTCGCAAGCTGTGGACAGATTCTGAAAACAAAAATTGGTAAGTCTGTTTTTCCTACAAATTATAACTGTAGTGTAGTGCAGGTAGTACATTCCTGTAATTTACCAGCAATAGCTAAGATACGCTTCCGTATTGTACCGTATCTGAGTAATTCACGCGTTAAAATAACCCTAATCTATTTAAATTAGCACCAATAACCTCGCTATCATTTATCCTCACAATTACCATTTCTAGCGCATTAAATTTGCGTACAATACTAACTCAACCTGAAATCGAAAGTAATTCCCTACATTAAAACTATCTATTAAATAAAATAAAATAAAAATAAATAAAAATCATTTATTTCAGACCACACAAGGATCCATATTATGTTAGTAACAAATGTAACAATGGTATATTTAAGACTATGTTAGTAGTTAAACAAACAATTATCACTATTTAAGTGCTCCAATAGCCACCGTGACCCAGCATTTGGTGAGGGGGCAGTCGAGGCAGCAACACCCTCAGGAGGCTTTTGCTGCTACCACGAACGTGCTTCAGCAATGAGGCTATTCTCTTCCGCCTAATGGCATAGAAATCATCTACTCTATAACCGATAAAAGGACTAATAAAACCCCTATATAATTCTTTCAATGAAATTCTCGAACCTTGTACTGCTGTATTTTCTATCCGCTATTATCCACCGAGGCCGAGCTAACGAAGCGCACTCATCAATTGCAGGAAGAGCATTCGAGCCGCTAATTGCATGAATTTCAGCTGCATTCAGAACCTGCACCTAAGAGTAAAGAAAATAGGTTACTATACTACTTTATTACATGAGTATGATGATATTAATGATGTATTTGGTGAACACAGGTGATTATGAGAGAAGGATTTTTAAACTGCCGTGTGGTTGCCGGCTTCGAGTGCCACTCCATGTCTTCCCGTGGAAGTCGTAAGAGGCGACTAAGGGAATAAAGGATTGTACTACTGTTACGCGATGGGCTTGCAAACTGCCACTAATATGCACTGGTAAACATCTTAGCCTGTTTGTGCAAAATGTGGTTACAGAATTAACAACAAGTTGTTAGAGTTCTGTAGCTCGGCCTCGTCCACTCTGGGAACGAAGGCAATGGATGAATGAGTAATGTGTGATTTGTAAAGTGGGGCGCTATTCTACTGAGTAAAACCATATTGCTTTTGACATGTTATTGTATTGTTTTTAACTGGGTCCTGTTACAATACGATAACATGTCGAAAGTAATATGGCTGTACCGAGTATAACAGAGCCCCTATTTTGTCTAGGTCTACATATTTGAATATCTAATTTCTCTTAGTCTAACATCGTCACTTGTGTCCATCGTATACCACACCTCCACACTCACAGACCTTCATTTCACATCAGGTGACCCAACAGCTCGTGGGCCCTAGCGTTAAAAAAAAGTGATATTATTATATTATAAATCAATTGGTCTCTTGCTCTCTACAAGGCTTTTTTTACAGAAATCCTGCGTTTCTAGGACATCCTTACTTCTATTTATAGAGAAGTTGTTACCTACGTTTATTCTGTAAGTAAAAAATAATTAATTGAGTGTTTTATCCTGATAAAGAAGAGGTTAATGGACTTGCTTTTAATGCACCAATGCCTTGTTTCACAGCTGACTCACGCGAAAGGAAAATATGTTTTAGTTTGTAAACAATAACAAAACAAATTTTAATCCTTAATGTCTTTGTGTAAACTCACGCCTTTATTCCCAGAGTGGGGTAGGCAGCCAGTAGGGACATAATTTCCAACAACTCTAAAAACTTGTTGATAATTCTGTAACCACATTTTGCACACTTGGGCTAAGATGTTTACCAGTGTATTTATTAGTGACAGGTTGCAAGCCCATCGCCTAACAGTACTACACGCCTTTATTCCCTTAGCCGTCTCTTACGACATCCACGGGAAGAAATGGAGTGGCACTATTCTAATGTAGATAAATGTAAATGTACAATCAAGACAACTTATATCCATAACGATCCTGACGTATCACCTTGCATAGTTTTCAGAGGACATTAGCACGAAATAAACAATGAAGAGAGTAAGAATTTTCTAAAATAAGCGAATCATATTTTAAGAAAGACTGAAAATTTAAATTTCAGTACTTTTTTAGGGTAAACTGGCATAAAGAAAATAACAATATAATATGGGCGCCACAAAAACAGCGCTTGCAAAAAAAATTGGTACTTTAAAATAGTTTCTCGGAGTACACTGTAGTTCTCTTCCTCGCCAATGGGTGGCGCTAGCTACAATACTTTTACACTCAACACAAGATGTCGCTAGCATCTATCATCTAAGAATTGTACTTTCCAGGTGTTACTTCTAGAGGCAGGCCCGGAAGAGCCAGACGTGACCACAGTGCCCAGTCTGTCGGTGACGCTGCTCAACTCCAACGTGGACTGGCAGTACAAGACCATGCCCAGCCGGCACGCCTGCCTCGCGTTTGAGGACCAGCGATGTGCTTGGCCTAGGTATAACGAATACTTTTGGGCTATGAAAAAAATAATCCCAGTTGTCCACACCCTCGAAATTATGTGAACATTTCACACACTTTAATTTGACTCAATACAATACACAAAACTTTATTGCACACCAAACAAAAACATTATAGGGAAACAGTGCGGTCTTATTACTGATTGACTGTGTTAGTTTTTAGTTTTTTTTTAGTTAGTTTTTATTAATGTACTTTAGTAGATATTAAACTAACACAGTTGAGTCAAATTAAAAAGTGTGAAATGTCCACATCATTTCGAGGGTGTCAACAACTGGGAATAGCCCATACTTTTAGTCTCACAATATCCTTTCTGTGATTGTGTTTCTGTAAGTGCGCCCTGAATACTGTGCTGAATGAAGAGCATAGAGTCTGATATACTGACTTACCTACTACTTAATGACTACTCACACGAATATTTCCTATCGTCATTTGCATTTATCTACGCAGTTGTTCTCGTTGTTTAGTATCAGTATCTATTAAGATGGGAGATCATTATATTTTACTACTTATTTCTCTTCTGGTTTTCTACTCAGCAGGACCGCGAGTTAAGTGCAGCGTTTTAAAACGTAGCGAAAAAATATTCCTTACCATACAATAAAATCAATGTCGTGTGTAATCATTATTGCTAACTACAAAGAATACCTACGTAATTAATTTTGCATTCTATTCATCACTGATATTATGGTCATACGTACCTATGAACTGAGCTATGAATTACGATAGCTAATTTCGTTCAAGACATTAGATTAACATTCAATTAAGTAAACCGTATACGCGTTCAAGTGAATGGGTAAGTTGGGAAAACCCGTATGCATCGGCAGGTAATGCGTTTATAGGCATGAAAACCTTTTCCAGGGGCAAGTCCATGGGGGGCTCCAGCGCCATCAACTCCTTCGTGTACATCCGCGGGAACCGACTCGACTACGACGAGTGGGCCTCCTGGGGCAACCCTGGCTGGAGCTACAAGGACGTAAGTTTTACAAAAGACTACCATCAATTAGGTCTTTCTGATAGTCATATATTTGATTGACCGCTTAATGTATAAATAAACCCCTAAACGAAACTTCTTAATTACCACTTTGTATTCGTTTTATTGCACAGTGAAAAAAGTAGGCGCACTATACATACACATACAAAATGGTCCAAGTCGTACTAACCTTCAATATCTTGGGAATTCTAGGTGCTGCCATATTTCAAAAAATCCGAAAGTAATCGAAATATAGAAGCACTGAATCGCAAATACCACGGTGTGAATGGAGAACAGGCTGTATCCAGATGCCCCTATATAGACATGCCTTCCATAATGATAACAGAAGCATTCAACGAAAGAGGACTGCCTTTAAACGACTACAATGGACGCTACCAGATAGGAACCATGCAAGCACAGAACATAATCGAGCAAGGACAGAGAGCTTCGGCGAACAGACAATTCATTAGACCTATCAGGTATAATAGAAAGAACCTAACAGTTCGACCAGAATCTGAAGCGGTACAGATCCTTTTTGACAAGAATAAAAGAGCCTATGGTGTAAAATATATAAAGAATGGAACGATAATAACAGCGTATGCGACTAAAGAAGTAATAGTAAGCGCTGGTGCTATAAATTCTCCAAAATTACTTCTGCTGTCTGGTATAGGTCCTAAAGAACACCTCGAAGATTTAAACATACCTGTTGTTGAAGATTTACCAGTTGGGAAGAATTTACATGACCACGTAACTTTTAATGGCATCATTGTAGCCTTGCCAAACAGAACAGCTACTACTGTTAGCCAGGATGAGATTTTAGACGAAGTTTACAAGTATAAACAGATGAGATACAAAAGAGGCCCGTTGTCTGGCAACGGCCCGGTAAGCAGCGTGTCGTTTTACAAAACCGATCCAAGTTTTCCAGCGCCTGATATACAAGTGCAAGTGAACAGCGCGAATTGGAGGGAGTATATTAGAGAACCCGCCTTATACGACGGGCTCGCAATTTTCCCTTCGGCCTTCTATGACGCTGTTGTACCAAGAGTTATGAATCTAGTCCCCTACAGTAGAGGCAGGCTTCTTCTTAATGCTAGTGATCCTTACGGCGCTCCTCTTTTATACTCTGGATATTTAGAAGATCCGCGTGATGTAGAAACTCTTGTCAAAGGTGTAAAATTAGTTCTATCTTTGGAAAACACGTTTGCTTTCAAATCAAGAGGCGCTTACTTTGTAAGAACACCTCTGCCTGCGTGTAGGCATTTAGAATGGGGAACCGATGCTTACTACGAGTGCTTGGCTAGATCGTATACATCTTGCCCTTATCACCCTGTAGGGACGTGTAAAATGGGTCCGAAAAATGATCCAACAGCAGTTGTGGATCCTAGACTGAGGGTTTATGGCGTGTCCGGTTTGAGGGTGATAGACGCGTCTATTATGCCGAAGGTTATTAGAGGAAATACGAACGCACCTTCTTTAATGGTTGGGGAGAGAGGAGTAGCCTTAGTCCTGGAGGATTGGCTGCAGAACTATAAGCATGATTCTAAACAGTAAGTCTATTTAAGTATTAGCCATTTGCTGTATCTATAATTTTTGCTAAATAATTATTTTGATATTTTTTTGCGTTACTGCTGCCACTAATTGAACTAACAATGTTATAGTTACCCAAGGTAAATACTAGACAGGCGAAGTTTAGTACATATACTGTTTAGTTAAAAGCCTACTAAGGTTTGTAGTGAATTTGTGAGAGATTGTCTTTAGATTAAAGTAGAGGGGCGCGGCTTTATGAATTAAAAACACTATAACTGCCAAAACTAACCCATGTATAATCTTACCATGTAATATTATTTACTTATAGTATAATTATGTATTTTAGTGTTATAGTTGTTTTGTTATTAAAAGATAACAAGAGGTTATTTATTCTTTGATGACACTTGCATGGAATTTAATATGAAATGGATTATGACAGTCCCAGTTTTAGCTAATTTTGGATTTAGTAAGCAGAAGGACTTAAGGCAAAAGGTTTAACTGCCGTTTTATTAATGCAAGTAGGTTGTAGGTGATTGCTATTTTGTTGCATTATTATGTTCGGTCGCATTACTCTATATTATATTGATTTGATTTGCTTGAAGTAGAAAGTAAGACAACTAAGCTTTATGCTCAATTCGCTGAATATAATCAATTTTATAGCTCTTAGCGCAATTGCTTTATCTACGGTATCCCAATCAAAATGTTGACCGCACTTAAAACCATGTCATTTTGATTGCCATTCTCATGTTGGTCGTCTAAAGCAAACTTTGACAAGGCTCTAAAGCGCAGTGAACATTTTTGCTGGCGTATTTACTTGCAGGATAACCTAACTAACATACTTAGTTAAATAAAAGCCAGAGATTTGAAATACGTTTTTTATTAACCGTTTCTTAATTATTATAATACTGCTCGTATAATTACAAAAGTAGAAAATATTCACTAGTTCATTATTTTACCATATACTAGCTAATTCACTGGGAAATTCAATTATCAAAATTTGACAAGACAAGCCGAAATGGCGTATAATGAGCACAATTCTCTACAATTTAACAACAATTCACTGGATCAGAAACATTTCTTGGTACAAATTCAAACTCATCCTCTCAGAATTAGTACAAATTCAAAATCATCCTCTCAACAGAATTCGACAAGTCCCTACGGACAGCACATAATGCAGCTACCGAACGATAGATGGCGTTGTACGCCAAAGCTGTTACAACATGGCCGGCGGCGGCGTGCAAACAGGTTGCAAATAAACCAAAGATATCTCTTTTTTTTCTTTTTCTTTTTTTCTCTTCACTTCTCCGGGAGCTTGATGACGGGCATCTGCAAGCATCCCCAGTTTCTTTCGCAGTGATCGATGAGGTCTCTCTCTGAATCTGTCAAGACGGACAGGTCGATGTCCTGGCTGTCGCTAAAGGGGTCTGTATATGGATAGTGGACCAGCACACAGCTGAAGTCGATGCCGGTTCCGCAGACTCCGAGGATGTTTCGCATTTTGGACTGCTCATCCACCTGTTGGCAAAGAAAAGTAATAATTAGTACTGTTTATAGTAGGTTCTAAGGAATTGACTTTAGAATTCAAATTGTTTTTTTAAAAGAAGACTATTCTCAATAGTAAGCATGACTTGCACATGCACTAATCTTTACATACTATATCGTTATCTATATCGTAATATTTCATTACAAGGTCTTTAGACACATTGAAATATAGCATAACCTAGTACATGAATGTTCAATTTACCTTAATAACGTGGATGTCATTTTCATCGCAGAAGGCTTGCAGTAGGACCTCTTGCATGTGAGTGGCGCTGTCACCAGGGGGCGCCTCTGTCGTAAAGCAGAAGAGGGCGCCGTTGTCATTGCTCGACAGGTACTGTATAGCGGGAAGGAGACCGACTGTCAGCCTCTTCTCTATACAGGCCCGACGGAGCACCGTCTTGATGCATTGGCCTGTAGGACTAAAGAAAAATTTACATTAGACTTTTGGTTGATACAACATGCCGGGGAACTTAATTCTACAAAACATATACAAAATAATAGAATATTAATAAAATAAAATACTATTGGAAAAAAAGGAATTTCTTTTGGTTTTTAAATGTCAGAGAAAAAAATATTCTTTCAAGGATTGCAAAGTGCAAACTTATAAATTTCACAGGTAATTAATTTTGCTTTTGCATAATGCTAATTACACCATTATTTTCCACAAGTGACCTAGTTTTGATGTCTTTAGAGCGGTTTTAAAATATCTTGAAACATACGTTGGTTTGGGCGAGAATTTTAATATTGTGTAATATCGGGTGAAATTGTAAAATATTTACCTCTTAGCCACTACTCCGCTGAAGCTCTCCATTTTCACCGGTACCACTGAATCCTTGTACATGTTGTTGATTTTGATGCTTTTCAATTCCAAATGTTCACAAATTTCTGTAACTTTCCTTGCGAAAGTAGGAATTTTCACTGATTTCACTGCAATTTCACAGAAAACGGCACTGGGAACACGATCACTTGTTGAACTTGTTTGAACTTTGAATGGGTTATGTCACAATGATTTCACAACTTCGCGAGCTGAACCGACGTGGTGTAGCTTCGAGCGTTGAGTGAAGAATGTGTCCGCCATTACGTAGCGCCCCCTTTATATACACTTCGCCGCGCATGCGTCAAGCGGCGCTAGTCTGCGCGTGTGTGCGTTCGTCGTCTGCCAGTATCAACGGAGATTCCACGAAATTCGCCTGTAATTTCATCTGTGGTAGTGAAATTCCGTAGTAATAGCGCACGTGTGCGTTACAGTCTTTTAGTGTGCGTACATTTCTCTGCGAGCGTGAATTCAAGTTGCAACGTGTTTGTATTCATCCAACTACTTTTCGCTACCCTGTCCCCCGCTGTTGGTGCTTTGACAGGCGATAGAGGGGTAAGTGGAGTGGGAGGACGGTTCTTGTTTCTTTGGAGGTTGCGGTTTGTTTGTATTGGTAGCTCGTGTCCGCGGCGGTATTTCCAAGCGGACTGGGTTTTGAGCGCGATTAGGAAATGATAAGAGGATAACTCGCAACGGACGGATGCTGGGCTTTACGTGCAGTTTGACCTTGGTTTTTGTTGGTTTTGGAGTTAACATTTTCAAGGCTATAACTGAAACTAAGTACTTTCTATACCAAAGTAAGTCCCTATGAAAGTTTTTACTAGACAAGCGCCTGTTAAAAAAATAAATTAAAAAATAGTTGAAGGGTAAGAAGATCCACCAAAATCAGGTGTTAAAACTAACTCGTAAGTATTTTTAATCTGTTAATCTTTGTTAAGGGACATTAATCCGTTAAGCGACCATAGCAACATTCCATCGTTCTTGTCAGAACATGCTCTTGCTCTAGATGCAGACAGGTAGGTACGTAATCGGACGCCGAACCAGACCTGATGAGACACGTTTATGCTCTTATCTTGAATATTCGGCCTTCATTAAGGCCCTTTATTATGTCTGCTACCTAATCTGTTTACTGTTATGTAACACTGCAAAGTCTTTGAGTATCAATTGTACCTATGATTAATCCAGCGTTAGTCAACGGTATGAGTGTGCAATGTTTACAAACAGGCTCGTTTTTTTCTTCAACATCATAAACGGTTTGATTACTTTCAACACATTCATTAGGTTTATCATTGTCTTCATTAAGCTCATCGGTTACAAGTTGCGGTTCGATTAGGTCTTTGTTGGTTTTTAATATTAACTCTAATTATTTACGTAATGTAACGTTACATAGTTTATAGTAACAATTTTGCATCAAGGTATGGAAAGATTAGTATACGTTTATTCAGAGGTATTGTAACTATTTTTCTTTACCTGCGGTAATCAGGAAATCCCGTTCATTTTCCTCTTTGAGTGCCATGTCTTTCCATATCCATTATTATAATTCATTCATAAATATTTCCGTCTATAGTCGATATTTTTCTGCCTTGACAGATTGTATGATAATTATGCTTAAGGAAAACTATTGCACATAGGCATTAAAAAACAACAGTAGTTAAGTATGGTCTTTACCGAGAGTAATGGACTTTGAACAAATTATTGATTTTAGCTTTTGTCGCGATGAGTCAACAGAAAGTGGGCAGAGTAAAGGTCGGATGCCGTGCGTACCTAGATAAAATCAAACACACAGTGGATAAACCATACCATTCAGCACCACACCGTTACTTAAGATCAATTTGCCGAATCCAACCAATGTCATTGTCCAGATTCCGAATGTCATGTCGGTAATATAATTTACCTCGTTTACTTTCAATATCATTGGACTTTTCGCAGTTCCGCCAAATCTGTTTCAAGAATTTTGGTATGCGATGACTGCCCAAGTTCTTGATCCTGATATATCCACCCAACGTTTCCTACAAACACAAACAAATAGCATTAAAGCCACATGAGCCTGGTTTGATTATATTTTTTAAAATTTTTAAGGTCCAAAGCAATTTTCCCTAATAGCCGAATTTGATAAAACATTGTGTTTGTCTCCTATTTGTACAGAATTCCCGCGAATTAATATTCCTATCCTGATAAGTAGGTACTTATCAATCGTTACTGGGGCAATATAGCATCATAACAACAAAAACACTGCCCAGTAATTTCCCGGTACTTCCTCCCACTTTTGATAACTTTGTTTTCGTAAAATACAATATATTTTTCTATTTGTATTAGACTATTTACACTTCAGTATATTTATAACACAATTTACTTCTTCTGACTTTTAACTTTTAATCTGTGATATTTTAACTGCAAGTAATGAGCTGCTATCTAAGATTAAAGGAATCTGTGGAAGAAATTTGGAATCTATCCCATTCTCTGCCGTCTCCCAACTACCCGAAGTGTCTGGACTTGGAGACAAGTTAGTAATGTTTTGTCTATGAGCTCGACTTTGGTCCCATATCCAAATTCAACAACAATATTTGTAGTTTCTCTACTCATTAGAAATCGATATACTAGTCCGGTAATGCCCACTACGTTAGTGGAGCAGTTACTGATAATATTTAATTGGCTCTCTGTAACCCTGTTATCGGCTTCTTTGAATGTTCCTACACAGTAACATTACGACCCTACGTGTTTACCTCAATGTTGCGGTCACGACTGGTAAATCCACTGTTTACTTGCTGTTACTATTTACGTTTGAAATACTATACACATTTGTTTATATCCTTCCCTGATTTTCAATTTACGACTTATTATAGATTTAATTGGAAGGGAAATCCTTAAAATGTCCATAATTATGTTTGTTTTAAGTTTCCGCATTGAAGCAACAATTATTGATTCGCTTAAATCTTGTGTTTATTTCCTTATTTGAAAATATTACAGGAAACAAATTCGGGAATATGGTCAAAGGGTAATTCCATAAAACTTTAAGTTCGAAGAGGATTCTCGTATTAATTGCAAAATAAGTACTTTTGTCATTATCATCATGTTACATAATATGTCTTAATATAGTATTAATGATCCTAATACATTATGGCCACAACACAGGCATGACTGACAGACAAAATGCTTAAAAGCGGAAAGAATTCCAAATTGTTTTAAACAATAAACGATCATTCGTTATTAATTACTGTTGTTTAACCTGTACCACCTAAATGAGGTCAAAAAACTCGGATCCCTTTGACTGCCATACATATCGTTGGTCATAATGTATTGTTAGTCATATTTTTTTTGTCATAACTTCTTTCAGGCTGAAGTTACAGTTTTTAATAAAGGTTTATCGTGTGGATTCGTTAGGTTAGGTTAGGTTAGTTTTATAAAAATCCTGAAAAAATAACCGTGTCCTGAGAAAAATGCATTATGACTTGCGAAAATTATAACTTAAAATAATTATGGCAGTCAATAGAGACCCCAAAAAACTACAAATATTAGATCTTGTTACTCCAAATGAAACAACTTGGAGTATGTTTTAATAGCTCTACTGGTGTTAATACCAATTTAATAACACTAGGCTTGAAATTAATAAATTACATGTTTGATGATGATGATTCAAAAATGAATGAGAATGAAGAAAATGAATGGTAAGAAGGAATAGCATCAATTATAACCCTCCTTACATAGACGACTGTCTCTTCCCAGTTCAAAGATTAACCTTTGGCCTTAACTCGACGCTGGCGATCGATTCAGTTCCCGCTACCGAAGGCCGCGGCTCTGACCCAGAATCAGTTCGGAGAACTATTGTTCTACTGAACGTTTGTTATCAGAAACATTCGATTTTATGGCTTAGAAATTCCATAAAATGGTTTATGCTGAAGTGATTAACGAATCAAATATTTATATGCAACAACACATACGTTTAACAATGGATTTTATACTCTATGGAAACTTGCCGGTGTTCAGAAATTCTTAGTAGAATAAATTATTTGGAAAAACTTGGTAAAGATATTTTCCGTTCATTAATAATTAATGTTTCTAATAATAAACAATTAGCATAAATATAATCTTATAACAATAAGCTTAGTAATTATAATACAAGTTAAACTTTCAAGTGTCTTGGAGGCCGTTGACATTGTTTAAAATAAATAAATAAATGAATGAGTAAGGAATGAAAAAGTCAGAGAGAAATGTGGAACAAAAGAAGATGTAGTGACTAATTTTGAAAAGGGCATGCTTCGAGGGTTCGGTCATTTGGAAAGGATGGATTAAAGAAGATTGACGAAAGAGATGGAAGGGACGGAAGGGGCCCCCCTACTTTTTCGAATCAAATCGAAGAAATACTGGTCGTGGACGTGCGTGCACGACTCGATGTATGAATGTGGAAGAAGCGAAAGAAATTTGTCAAGATCGTAGTAAGTTGAAAGAAGTGGTCTCTGCCTACCCCTCTGGGAAACAGGCGTGATTTAATGTATGTATGTATGTACCTAAATATCACGGAACAATCTCACACAAATTGACCTAATCCCAAACTAAGCTCTAGGCTTGTACTGTGGGTAGTTGACAACGATAAACAAACTTAAGTTTATTGATAAATACATACTTAAATACCTAGAAAACATCCAAGACTCACCTATTCTTCATACCCAAAATTGGAAATATTTTACCCCTTACAAATATCCAAATCCAAAAGTAAAAACCCATCATCAACGTTTCTAAAACACACATTGTCCTGTAAATAAGGATAACAATATTCTTGTCTCTACGCGGAAAAACGTGTTATACTAACGATGTATAACACTACACTCGATAAGCAGTTAATTATTACAAGTGGAAAGAAGTGGTCTCTGCCTACCCCTCTGGGAAACAGGCGTGATTTAATGTATGTATGTATGTATTACAATAGCACTGATAAAGTAATAATAGCCGAGTTCATCGATAATGATTAGCATCGTAAGCTTCATACCATTGATATGATTTCTTTGAACACTCATGATCAAGCAGCTTTGCTCGGCGTGGTCAACAAGTTAGTTGAACTAGAACATAGTAGAGTAGGTACTCATGTTAGTAGCACATGTGCATGGCGTGCAAGACCAATGGTAAACAATTAGTCACTTTTAATTAGTTACAAGAAAGAGCATTGTCCATCTATATTCTGGTGCAAGTGATGCTGATGCTCTTGGAAATGTTTAAACTTTCCAGAATTATAACATTCTGAAATACTGTTTCACGAATTTCGAACCCGTGTGGTTGCCGGGTTAGAATAGTGCTATTCCATGTCTTCCCGTGGATATGAAGAGGCGACTAAGGGAATAAAGGCTTGTAGTACTGTTAGGTGAGGGGTTTGCAACCTGTCACTAATACGCTGATAAACATGTTAGCGTAATTGTGCAAAATGTGGTTACAGAATTATCAACAACTTTTTAGAGTTGTAGTTAATTCTGTAGCTCTGCCTACCACTCTCTGCTAACGAAGGCGTGAGTTTATGTGTATATGTATGTCTATACCCGCCATTTTTTTATGAAGATAAATTTGGAAAATAAATAAGTCCTCTTGTACTAACCGGAGGTGCATTATTTAAAAATTCCAAGTGCTGTCAGTAATTTCGTTTCAGACAATACTCGTAACGTGGTTTATGCTTTGAAGACGCATAGTATTTTCAATCCACGAAGAATTCCTCCCCTCTTCCTTTTACCCTCCCTCCCCCTATAACTTAACATACCGTTGCAAAATTGCGTTAATGTCCCAAAATGAAATAGAGAGGCGCGTCTCCGTAAAAATATAGCAGATAGCGACAGATTTGTTACTTTATCGTATCTTTAAAAATTATCACAATGTAGAAGCAAACAATCGAAGTTAACTGATAGTGCTGATAGCCAAAACTGTGCCATTTCGCAATGTTTTAATTCATTGCGCATTATTATGCCATAGAGCGGTTTATAAATAACCCGTCTGATGGCTTGTTTGTGTTGGTGGGTGAAGAGCGGAATTCCTGTGTGTGGATGGCAAAACACATCGCGGAGAATGACCTCTAATAATAAAGGGTTTAAAAACCCGCCGTTAATGTTTGATAATTTCGTCTTATGCCCATATCATTATTATTTTTCCTTGATATGCATGCTCAAGCCACATCTGCAAAACTGTATTTGTATTATGAAATATGAACAATGTATTTTTCATTTATTTTTAAGCTCATAATATTATTAGTAGATATTACGGCCAAGAGTTCAAGACCCCCAACCAATAATATTCCCAAATAACGCAAAATAGATGCGGAAAAATACAACTGACGTAAAAGAAGTCTTAGACTTGAATAATAATATTATGCAGTAACCTGCGAGGAAACATATTTATTCTGTTATGGAGTGTTATCAGTGACGCGTGGCAACAACGACCATAATATTATAGTTAAATACCTAATCATATACATATTTGTCTACTACGGAATAGGAATATTTACTAGCTAAGATCTGAAAGCCAGGTAGTAGGTTATCATCATTATCATCACGAGCATCTATTATCTGCCCATTTGGATATATGCCTTCCCTAATTTCATCAATATACGGACGCAGATTTGGATTTAGTACTGAATTGTTAACTAAATCCGAAAAGGATAACGATAAAACATGCTATTTCGCAAAATGAAAAGGGCGGAAAAGAAGAGAATAAATCACAACCAATATTGGGTCCAAGTCATGTTACTTAAACCCATAGACATTTTGAATTTCAAGATGAGTATCTCAAAAGTAAAAATGCGTTATGAACCCTGAGATATTAGATAGAATACCTCATTTTACCGGTTAAATTACCTCCGCACCCCAAGTACCCCAACACTACCATGCGAACACTGCTGTTTGGCGGCGATGGAGCCTGCATGTCCTTCTTCCACTGCAGTGTTCAAGGGGACGGTAGAGTTCTCAAGTGGTGACCATAAAGAGGAAGACAAATCGTGAATAGACTCCCTCGGGAATCCCATTAGAGCTGTCAGTCTTAGACGGGGTCTTTCTTCTTCACTTAGGGCTGTATTAATAAACTCATCTTGGCTGAGAGGCCCGTCACAAGATACGTCAAAGTAAACGTCAAACCATAGAACACTGTCATTTTTGACACATCTCGAGACGAGCATTAGAGTTGAGATTAGTTTATTAATACGGGCCTTAATTCCATTCCAGTTCATAGTGAATCAACCAGTAATTGCTAACATTTTCTGGTTGACCACCTCATACAAAATGATCTTGTCTCAAACCGAACTAAAGGCTTGTACTCGGACTACTTGTACTACGCAACGATAAAGTTGCTCATATAGAGAAATACGTCCTGAAATACATAGAAAACCTCCACGATTTTAATTTTTTTTAATTTTATCATAGACGAAGAACAGTCAGTTGGTACAATGGTACCTAGATGAATTCAACGCTAACAAAATCTTAGGTCAAGTATAATGTAATTGTAAAACATAATACTTTATAATTACATTTGGTAGCTGTTTAATAATAATAATATAATATAATATAAGTGGGACAAACTCACACCAATTGACCTAGTCCCAAACTAAGCTCTAGGCTTGTACTATGGGTAGGTACTAGACAACGATATAAATACTTATTTAGAGAAATATATCCTTGTATATATGTATAGAAAACATCCATGACTCAGGAACAAATATTCGAGCTCATCACACAAATATCTGCCCTTACCGGGATTCGAATCCAGGACCACTAGCTTCGTATGCAGGATCACTACGAGTACCCACTAGGCCAGGGCGTCGTTTTTGAAAGTAAACATGACCCTTAAAACTGTCATGTCACTAAACACGCGTTATACTTAATAAACAAAAATACAACGGTTTCAGAGTCATGATGACGAGCCAAACCGCCGTCTTGAAACCCGTAATCATGTCGAAGGACGTCAAGACTTAGATTTCTCAAGCAAGTTCACCACTTGAGTACTTAACGGTCCCCTAGAACATTTCAGAGGAATCCAGGATCCGTCGCCGAAAATCAGCAGTGTTCACATGATTGAGTTGCGGTTCGGGGGTACGATAACCGGTGAAATGAGGTACCTAATCCATCTAAGTTCTCAGGGTTTATAGTCTTGAGAAGTTGAGATGTGATCTTGAGATTGAACGACGCGCTGGCCTAGTTGGTTGGTAGTGACCCTGCCTACGAAGCTAGCGGTCCTGGGTTCAAATCCCGGTAAGGGCAAATATTAGTGTGATGAGCGCGAATATTTGTTCCTGAGTCATGGATGTTTTCTATATATTTAAGGATATATTTCTGTGTATCGTTATATTTATATCGTTGTCTAGTACCCATAATACAAGCCTTGAGCTTAGTTTGGGACTAGGTCAATTGGTGTGACATTGGCCCCTGCTATTTATATTTATTTATTTATAAATGTCTATGGGCTTGAGAGTCCACTTACCTATCCATTAAAAACCATCATCAGAGATATAGAGGTACTTACTACTTGGACACTATACACTCAACATTTACTGGTTGCAACTTGCAAGTTCAGTTAAGTTTTCTTTCCGCGTTCTTCATTAAATATTGCGAAATAGCACGTTCTAGCGCTATCCTGTTCGATTTACCTATACGATTCGGTACTGACTCGAAATCTGCGTCCGTTTTCATTGACGTCACTGACGTACGCCAATGACCCCAATTGCCTTTCCTTGTAATAAACTTGTTTGTCGGTCGGGTTTGGATTCTTATAACATTATCATTTTATCTTCAACAAGCGACCCGCCCTCGCTTCCCTTCGGTTTATGTAAGTTTTCTGTAACACCCGTATATAAACCAGAATTTATGATACATATAAACATTCCTCTTGAAACACTCTATCGATTGCTGAAAACTGCATTGAAATCCGTTGAGTAGTCTAAAAGATCTAAGCGAACAGACAGCGGAACCTACTTTATTTTATACTATGTAATAATAAATAATAAAATAATAATAATAAATGAAATTTTTATTTACCAACACAAAACAGTCCATTAGGTTAAACAAGATAAAAATTTAGTAGTTTTGTAGTTAAAGATAAGATACGTTCTTATGAATTAAACACCTTCCTGGATGTCTACCCTGAAATTTTCGAGAAAAAAATACACAAGATCGATTTATTCCTGATTGTTAGAATTGTTGGAGTACAAAGTTTGGTTTCTAGGTCACCACTGTTTTGTTGCATGTTTTCTGTGTTTATTTACAAAACAATTTTAAATTATGCTTTTGAATCAACAACAACAGTAAATAATCAATCTAACAACGAAAACAACCCCGAATTACACTATGAATCTGATCGAGTAATATCAATTCAGGCTGAAATATAACATTTGCCACAAACAAAATGTATTAAATTTTAACGTGTATTAAATTAATCCTCAGTCTGAATACTTATTGAGAAAAATTACCAGCAGTAAATTATCTTGGATTACCAATTCCTCTCATACTCACAACACAACTATTCGATTACTTTTAATGGCATCTTGAACAACGAATTGGAACCACTAATACTTCTCTTATATTCATTTATTTCTGTTGGGTCTCTATTGACTGCCATAATTATTTTTAGTTATAATGTGTTTCAAGTCATAATTTTCGCAAGTCATAATGCATTTTTCTTAGGACACGGTTATTTTTTCAGGATTTTTATAAAACTAACCTAACCTAACCTAAATAATCTACACGATAAACGTTTATCAAAAACTGTAACTTCAACCTGAAAGAAGTAATGACAAAAAAAAGTATGACTAACAATACTTTATGACCAACGATACGAGTATGTATGGCAGTCAAAGGGATCCCATTTCTGTTACTGTACTAATGCAACAAACCAAAGTTACAGTCTTCTCTATGGCTGTATATATCATGGTATCCACGTTCCTTGTTTGTAAACAGATCTCGCTTTGACGAGAGAAGACAGAATGAAGGTGTACGCAGATTGTAAACAAAGTCCACTCGACTGTCATTGATCTCATTTGACTCGATCAAGGCTTGATGATGAATGACGCGGCAACGTCATTCGGAGGCGTGGTGTTAACGTCATACACGAAGTAAACAGAAGACGTTATGGGGAATGTTAAGCTTTTTTGGATACAGATTTTCACGCACCCACTGGAAAATGACACCTTAAATCGTCAGAATTACATACATACATTAAATCACGCCTGCTTCCCAGAGGGGTAGGCAGAGACCACTTCTTTCCATTTGCGGTCTTGACAAATTTCTTTCGCTTCTTCCACATTCATACATCGAGTCATGCACGCACGTCGGTTTCGGGTACTTAAGATTCGGCCCTTTTCCAGTATTTCTCCGATTTGACTCGAAATAGTACGCCTAGGGTGGCCCCTTCCGACCCGTCCATTCACTTTCGATCTGTATATCTCTTTCGTCAATCTTCTTTCATCCATCCTTTCCAAATGACCGAACCATCGAAGCATGCCCTTTTCAATCTTAGTCACTACATCTTCTTTTATTCCACATTTCTCTCTGACTTTTTCATTCCTTACTCTATCAATCAGTTTCACACCACACATACTACGCAAAGAGCGCATTTCAACTGCATTTACACGATTTTTATGCTTGTCCTGCCAGACCCAACATTCACTACCATACATCAGGGTAGGGGCCAGCACTCCATTGTCAGAATTATTTCATCAAAAAGCTAACAGATCTTTCATTTCCATTTTATTCCCGCCTTAAAGAATTACAGTTATTGTATGCAGTAAAGGAGTTTATTACATAATATTCTTAATAAATCAAGATACTGTAACGCGAATTTCAATACCTGTGGCTAAAGTGTTAGACAACAAGCAAGCCTGACGACTCCTTAAAGTATGAAACTTTGTAAAATTGAAATAAAGCGATACTCAATAAATCAAAATGTGGCCTTTTAACCAAACGTTTACTACAGATTGGTAGGTACGTTTTATTTTTCCTAAAACGCAAAAAATATATTCGCGACGTATTTAACATATAATTGTCACCTCATCATATTTCGGATCATGACCGTTTACTTAACGCCGGTCTCGACGTCTCACGTAGTTGATAAGCCACATTTTCGTCTCATTCACAAATAACGTACAGTTTACTAAGTAAACTTCGTTATTACTTATTTACACAGTTCCATGTTCTGTACACTTTGGAACTACGCGTTAGTCATGTGCTATGTTTAACTGAGCAGCCTGTGTGTTTGTATAATCGTCGTGGTGACTGTACGGATGTCACTATTGTTAACTAGTTAGTTGACAATGTATTGCATAGACAGATAGACACTAAAATCTTTTGCATCATTTTTGTATAAGTACTGAAATGTTGTCTGAATTTGTGAAACATGACAGAGTCGAGTTACCGCATATAAAAGTAAATAAAATCCCTAAACGCATATTAGTGGTGGAAGGACCTTGTGCAGGGTTCGTCCGGATAGCTGTCACCGCCAATAGAGTTCGCATTGCTGTGATCCGCTGTGGGGATAAGACAACCGGTGAACTTACTAGCATAGAGGCATTCCTCCTTAGTCCTCAGGGTTGGCAACACATTTGAAGTCTTAGGATGGCAGTTTTGAGATTGTAGTCTTGAGATTTCAGATGTCTATGGGTCACAGATCCCATCTTACCATCAGGTGGCCTTAGTACTCACGTGCCTTCTCCTTGCCATAAAATATATAATGCCTACAAAAATACAGTAGGAACTGTGGTGCTATCTCTCTAACATGATAGTGGACCTATAGAACACCATAATTTTAGTTTACTTCTTCGGTGGTAGAACTGAACGACTCGTGCATTCATGATATAAGTTTGAAAACTATTGAAATAGCAGTATCTCACTGCCATTTTGTCAGTATTATTAACATCAGTGATGAATGAATATGTTGTTTCTTACAGATTTCACAAAAGCGCGTTTCAAAATGAACTGTGCTTAAGTTGCAGGAATAGTATCGCTGCGCAAATAATGTCGATCAGAGCATGAATGAAAATTGTGGCATAATTTGGAAATTTCAATGGCCGTGGACTTCTTCAAACTCAATCACGTAACTCGAGGATAAACCCGATTAACCCATTCTTACGCAATTAAATAATGAGCATTTATTATCAAACAAAATAAACAACACTTACTGGCAGAACTTGTTCCAAGTGTCATAAAGTAGTTTAAACAAGACGTTAGCGATAACTAAAGAACTGACCACGATGACACGGCAATAATAACTTATCAATCAAACTACGAATTATCGTAAACAGCCGTCTTACACTTACAATGCAACCAAATTGAAGACGTCTCTATTTCCATACAATCACCTGCATTTGTAGATATATCTATTTTACTGCTTTATATGTCATTCACCATGGCACGCGTTCAAAGATTTACAATATTATAATTTGCTGCTGGTATAGTGGCGTCTGTCATTTGTTTATCATCAGGTTTATATGTGTCCTTGTTACTAAATGGGTTTGCGAATGGTATTGTTATGTTGGTGATATAATGACTTTTGATAAACGGACACGCGCCTCTTTACACTTAATGATCGCTTGATGATTTGTCTGGATTTGCGTAGAGTTTGTGATTAAGGCTAATGCGTACTTCATCGGAGTCAATGCCTTCAGTGTTTTCTTTATCGATTGCAGCCATTAGCACTTTTTATGTCATTTCATTTCATACATAGTATCGTACATAGTTAAATATCGTAGGCATTGTCTGAAAGCCTATTTTTGGTTTTAACATACATACCTTACCTTCGCGCCTGTTCCCAGAGTGGAGCAGGCAAAGCTACAGAATTACCTTCAACTCTAAAAACTTGTTAATAATTCTATAACAACGTTTTGCACAATAAGGCTATCATCGCAAGCCCATCGCCTAACAGTACTACAAGCTCTTACGCGGACTTGCGCGGACCAGAGTTAGCCCTTAACCCAGAGTTAAGCGTCTACTTTTGTACGTGGTTTGCCGCCTAACCTCGGGTTAAGACGCTAACTCAGGTCCACGCAAGTGGGCCTTATTCACTTAGGGCCACTTGCACGCAGAATTTAACCCTGGGTTAAGGCACTAACTCGAGTTAGTAGACGTCAGATTCATACGAAAACTGTTATTTTAACTCGAGTTAGTGACTTAACCCAGGGTTAAACTTTTCGTGCAAGTGGCCCTTAGTCGCCTCTTACGACATCCACGGGAAGAGATGGAGTGACACTATATTCTAACCCGGCAACCAAAAATCTTATATGAATAGCTTCAAATTTTAAAATGCAACACTGACTCATTTTGTAATGTGTCCGTTTTGTATTCAATGAACGATATATGTGTACACAATATCTACTTTAGGTTACTTATGTAATGTGCATAAAATGTTTAAAATTGGGTACTACGTATCACAATCAGAACAAACATTGCTTTGAAACATTTAACATGTAATAAAGCAACGTTCGATCCATCGGCAGAAACCATGCTGCTAAATTGAAAATGCACGCGCTAAAATATATTTTGTTCGCACTGACGGGACTACTTAAACTCGCCCCTTCGACATTCACTTGTCCATCCGTCCGACCGTTGTTGTTCAGAGAATCAGTACCCTGGCAAGAGAGACTTGCTCTGTCGTTAGCCTGTTGGTCGAACCAGCACCTTTATGAATCTTCTGACTTTGCATGATGACATTTTCAAAATTAAACCGAATTAACCTTTACATATAGATACTCAATAAAAATTATCGCTCCCCATAGTTTTATCATAATTATAATCATTTGTAAACATTCTGCACGCGGACGAAAGATAAATATACAGATAAGATAAGTGGCGTCGCCATACTGACATTGTTAGGCAAAAGAGTTTATCTACTTACTATTTACTCTACTAATACTCATAATGCAATAAAAAAAAACGTGTTTTAACCATATAGATTTGAAACATTACAGTTTCCCTTGGTCCCGTAATAGGCAATGCCTGTAACGTATTCAGTTTCATTAATGACAAGTCTTAAAATTTCTAAGAAAGAAACTGGGTCAACCGACGAAAAAAATACATAAAAAATAGAATAGAATGTGAGGCAGTCTATGCAAACATATTCTATAAAATGTTCTCTAAATGAACTTAAATTGTAAAATAATAGCGTATCTCAATTAACTTGTTAGCAAAAAGATAGAACTTAGGCACTTTTCAAGGAAAACACCTTTGTTATAATATAATTAGCGTAACTATACAATCAAAAATGCTGCGTTAAAACATCTAGATTAGTTTTTATACTTATCTTCGATAAGATAATTCTAATTCCTGTTAAAATCTTACAATGGAATAATCATCATAAAAAAAATTGTCTAGTAACGATGAAGTAGCGATAGACTTGCATCGTTTAAAATTAATTAACCTGCGGACCTATTATGATCGTGTTTATTGGTGAGGATGCACGTGGATAAAACACCTGTCACTTTCTGACCAGTATGTAAGTGCCATAGTGACAGATGATTACCCACCGGCCCGCCACGTTAAATGCGACCTTAATAGGTATACTAACTGCGAGCACATTAACAACGAGTACAGGTCGATTCACAAGAGTTGGCACGAATGGAATGAACGAAACTATTATTGTGTGAGGGCTGTCTTTAGAACCTATGTTCGAATTTCAAACCGAAAACCAGTTACTATTTTACACACTAGTATACTTTCATTCAATCATTCAATCCATTCGTGCCAACTCTTGTGAATCGACCTGTAGGTACCAACCTCTTTTTACGCTGGAAGATTGTTTTGACGCATACCACCTGGGCTCGGCCGGGGGGACTCAAGGTGGTCATGTAGGGCGTGGGGATCACCGTGGGGCAAAATTGAGCGATATCTCTCCACACCGCGCCGTTGTTGGTGAGGGTCACAAGTTCTGCTTGGGCATTCGACTACGACTAACAATACCCTTACCAATCTTTAGTGGTGACAGTGATAATGCCTTTTAGTTACGAATTATCTTTAGTCGATAGTAATAAAAAGGTATGTGAAGGACACTCTTACATTGTTCAATTATCTTACTAGGTAAGTACTTATCAATATCTCAATAGCCAATAATAAATGGAGAGTTACAACTTTCCGAGTACAATTAAATAGGTACAAAGTCAATCTGGCATTGTACAGCAATAAGGTTACAAATGACCTGGCACCTACAAATTTTCATAAGTTAGATATGGTTTTTTTTTCTGTTTATCTTTTGAAACTGTTCAACTTTCCAGGATTGTTATGAAATAAACCTATAACAAACTATTTACTTACAGATTCTTTAGGTTAGGTTTTGTAAGATTCAGAAAAAAAACTTTTCTATGAATTTTCGGAAAAATTAAACGGTAACAATAATTCGCTCTTGTGATAGGTAGTAAACCTAATAAAATTAATATTGTAGTAGGTTCAAAATTTTGTTCTTACCTATGTGCCTTTCCATTATGAGCTACGAAGTCACAATGACGTAGTAATGATGTCAATGCAATTTAATTTATATTCTACTCAGCATTGCAGACTAAAAACTCGGCGTCTCATTTTTGAGAATTGAGACGGTTAATACGATCTTGACTACTATGAGAATAACATTGCGAACGTCATTGCATTGGGACTTGAATTCATAATAATAAGGAAAGACCCCTCTGCTCTTAACCGGTTGTAACACAGCACAATTGTAGGGATTACCCACCCTATATGGAAGGGCCATTTCTTAGGGTCCTATATGTGCACCTTGTGGGACTCCCTTGTAGGGAATACCAATACACGCACATTGAAATATTGTTCACTTGTGTAGGGAAGTACCCATTCAATGACAAAAATGATACAATTGTTATTACTTTGTTGTTAAAATATGAATCAGCCTTCAGCCGTATAGTATTATCTTATACAACCCAACCTTTGTACTTACTACATCTCATACGATTACCTACAAATATTACTTACCAAAATTGGCAACTAATCAAGAACTACTTGACCAATTCTATTGATATTATTCAATTCGTTAGCTGATTAAATAAGGTTCAAAAACGAAATTTACGAAATTTGTATAACGCAAAAAAATAATGCTGCATGAGATTCTTAAATCACTAACAAAATATGTGGGTAAACCTTACAAGTTACAAAATATTGGCTGTTAGTATGAACGAAAAAGACAGTCAATAAAAATGCTCAAATCCATTGTAGACCATTCGATATCTTGGAAGATTACAAATAAAAAGTAGGTAATCTCCTGAACTTCCATTATTCACTGAACAAAGGACCAAAAAGTCCCTTCTTTTATTATTTTAGTTTTTAATTGTTCGGGGAAACCTTCAATATTTGCAGTGTTATCTGTTTTAAACAATTATTTGAGTTGAATAATAAACGTGTTCCAATTTCAACCAATAATCAACACAATTCGATTTAGATTTGTAAATATTTCACGTTATGCTACTGTTATTGTTTACGGTAGCTGGGAAATGAGTCAATAGCGTGGCGCATGTATTTCTTTATCAGTAAGGATTATTGACGGATTGTTAGAAATGCATTGATAAATAAAGAGGAGTGGTCTATTTTTTCTTGATAAGATGAACGATAAAATAAATGTTTTACATATCATTGTCGGTATTGACTTATCGGACAAATAAAAGTCAACATCAGAAAAAAATGCTTAGGGATTAAGAATATTATTCAATATCATTCGTTCCTTATCAAATAGTCACCCCAACCGTCACTTATGAGCAAGTGCAAAGACATTTTTGTAAAGTGGTCATACAAAAGGTTGCTGACGTTACTAGTAAGTCAATCTGCCTTGAATAGCAATGAAAGAGACGATGTATTGTACCCATAAAGTCAACAATACGCTTAACAAGATGGATTATCCGTCAGTGAGTTCTATATCACAAGTATCACAACTATGTATCTAAAGAAGCATGCGGTGACCGCAAGATACAGATACCTAGTTCATTCTTATATGTTCTTTTTTATGGCTGGACATCATGATTATTGGTCGTCCTAAGTTTTAGAAAGAACGACTTGCTTCCATGGGCTTCTGTTAGAATAGAATAGAATATACATACATACATTAAATCACGCCTGTTTCCCAGAGGGGTAGGCAGAGACCACTTCTTTCCACTTGCTACGATCTTGACAAATTTCTTTCGCTTCTTCCACATTTATTCATCGAGTCATACACGCACGTCTGTTTCGGGTACTTAAGATAAATAAAAATAAATGTGGAATAAAAGATGTAGTGACTAGGATTGAAAAGGGCATGCTTCGATGGTTCGATCATTTGGAATGGATGGATGAAAGAAGATTGACGAAAGAGATATATACTTAGATCGAAAGCGAGTGGACGGGTCGGAAGGGGCCGCCCTAGGCGTGTTTTTTTCGAGTCAAATCGGAGAAATACTGGAAAAGGGCCGAATCTAGAATACAATAGAATATATTTATTCAACGCACACATAAGAAAAACAATATAAAAGAAATAAAGTAAAAAGGAAGACATTACGTTGAATAGGACCCCTCTCAGCACTGTGCCGCAGTGGCGTGGTGGTGTGTGGTGGTGTTAGTGGCATCACAAAGCTTAGTGACCAGAGAGAGAGCTTTAATACAGCGACACTTCTCAACAGTGCAGTTTTGCGGGTGGTAGGACCTTGTGCAGGGTCCGTCCGAATCGCTACCACCATCTTATCCATTAACCTACCGCCAAACAGCAGTGTTCACATTGTTGTGTTCCGGTTTGGGAATAAGACAGCCGGTGAAATGACTAGCATAGAGGCATTCCATCTTAGTCCTCAGGGTTGGCAACGCATTTGCAGTCTTGGGATTGCATTGCAGTCTTGTGAATGCGAATGTCTATGGGTCACAGTACTCACAGTTTCCACTTACCATCAGGTGGCCTGTGTGCTCGTTTGTCTACGCTATGCCATAAAAATAAATAAAATAAATAAAAAAAAACAGTGGTGACCTCTTGGAAAGTGAACCTGTGATGGAGAAAACATTTTAATTCTCACCCTAGTACCAACTCCAACATTTTGACGAAGGCCGCGTTATGTGTGCATTAAGGTCAAGCATGCGGCGCCGGCGCCGGTCAGTTTCGCTTTCGGCGCGTGCGCAAGTCTAACGGTGCGCGGGTACACGTGACGCGGCGCATGCTGCGCCTACGCATGGCAGGTTACACAATATCACCTCCGTCAACTGTTTGGGGGCAGGAGCTTATCACGATGATGGTTACAACATGTTGATTTTTAATTATGATTATGATAACTATGAGTTTTACTATCAGCGGGTCTAGGTATTATGGTCGCGTTTGTTGCTGTGAAATGTGAAATATGGATAGGTATGTCCGCCACTCTATGACTGGTATATAGGTGCAAGAGTGACGAATGTTTTACCGACAACGATAAACGTGACTATAATAGGCCCACAGGTAGCCTATGTCTTTGTTGCTTCCTCGAGCCATAAAATAATTGAAAAAGGCCAACTGTCATGTGCCGCAGTAGTAGCAGCTCTGGGAGACAGTGCACGCAAAATTTTGAGACAACAGAGATACCAATCTTACATAAGAATACCCTGGCAAATTTTGAAATGAACATTTTGCACGTTTGAAGTTTTAAAGAAAGTTCCTCTATAGAAATAAGCCACGTTATATGTACTTAGATAAGTAGTAGTACTGCTCGGTGGTTTTCCTCGGTGCATTTCAAAAGTTTGAGCCAATACAACCCAAGAAACGAATTACTTCGATTTTGATTTATCGGGTTTGACCACTCAACCCTCGATATACTTAATTATTATTTTTCTACCTTAGTAAACAAAAGCACAACGCTAAGCGATGCAATTCATTTCAAAAATAAAAACGTTTTATTATTGAATTTGGAACTGCGACACTTATCAAAGAAATCAAAACACATCAATCAACAATCTACGTCGGTTTCAACGTACTATCGACAGTTACGCGCTCTAGTTTCCGAAACGAAACCGTTTCAGTTCTAGTCCTGATTCTATTCAGTGCGTGTCCTTGTTTCTCTCTATACTTACCTAGTATTTACATTCAATTAATTCTTAATAGTATATTTTGATTCTGATTATTAATAGAATTCTGAATTCTGACAGAATTCTGCGGATAAAAAACGTATTGTTTACTCTGAGCTATTAAAAATTACATGCAGTTGAGATAAGTATGTACGTACAGTGATAGGAAGGCAAGGCCAGTTAGAGCATATATTAAAACGATTTAAAAAAGGAGACGAGTTTGAAAAAAAGTCATCATTAGTAAATCATTTCAGATGGGGTAAAGGATATTCTTTTCTTATCAAATCAGGCAAATATTTCGTTATCGCTCGGACAGAGTGCAAAATAAATATGATTCACTCGTATCATAATCCTTTGAGTGCAAAAACATCTGTTGCAATATATGTCAACGTTTCCTCACCGTCGGCGATCGGCAATGTTGGTACAACTTGCGCAAATAATGACAAAAAAAAAGGTTTTGAGAAAGTATTTTGAACTTTAGACGCTCAAGACGTTCATATTAATTTCTAATGCCCGTATATTCAGTCGTCATCATGTTAGCCGAAGGACGTCACTGGACAAAGGCCTTTCTCAAATATCTCCACGATCGACGAAGCCATCGGTTTCCTGCGATCTTTACCAGATCGTTGGTCTACCTCTGGTCTGCCCAAAACTTCACTTCCCAGTCCGCAGTCACCAGTAATCACTTTAAATTTGCATTCCGCTGGGCAAGCTATATCGGCAGCATTACTTCTCCTGCAGATCTTGTTATAAAAAGATATATTTATAAACTATCAAGTAGGTATGTTGAAAATTATATCATCATCATCATCATCATCTCCTTGTCATTATCCTAATCTTGTGGGGTCGGTGCAGCATGTTGTTTTATTCCACACACACATCACTATTAGCCGTCATCTCAGCGTTCACTCCCTTCTTGCTCATATCATGTTAAAAATGGCATTCTTTCCATTGCCATTGCTAATGCTCACCTAGCCTAAATAAAATAAAGACAACACGTTTAAAACACCGTTATTTCGCACATTATTGAATCTCTGATGAAAATTAGAATTTCTTATGAAACGAGTAAGTAGGTTAATTTAAATCCCAAAACAACACCAAGAAAGGTAAAATCGAAATCAACCGTTACTTACATTAAGTATGAGCGAGAGAACAAGACATTTCAACGTGACCTCCCAAGGTCTTTCGCGTATCAGGAATACAGCGACGTGCAAATAAAGTGGGTCACTTAATAAAGAATTTCTGTACAAAGTCCAACCGTTATTTATGAATAGACATGTACATAATACATGCATGGTGCAGTAGCGGGTGCAAACAATGTTTCTCGACCTTTGCTTCTGTTTATATAGACGAGAAGCGTGAAGCTTAAGAGAAGCTAATAGAAAAGAAACGAAATGAACCCAAGAAGCTCTACAATAGAGCCTTGTTCAAAAAAGTAACTGATAATAAAGCGAAACCTACTATATCTGCAGAAGATGTGGGTAAGCTTGCCGGTCTTGTATTGGTTTGTATAAACTTTAAAGAAAGTATGTTTAATATAAGTACATCCACTACATATTAAAATGAACTGATGCAATGTTTACTAGCATAGAGGCATTTCATCCTAGTCATCAGGTTTGCACGCGGTTAGGCCTTAACCATTGGTGACTTGTGTGCTTCGCTGGTTTATTCTGCTTTAAATAAAACCCGGGGACGTTGCAGGCCATGTTTCCGTCTGAAATGTACGCTCCCATACTCGTACGTGCCAAAATGCAGCTAGATCCGCTGACACCAATTTCAAGGTTCATCGATATCGTGTTACGTGTGTGATGGAAGGTTATCGTCAAGACACGAATCTTAACGGAATTTCACATTGGATATTCATACAAGCCTATTAAAGCATTTGCATTTAGTATTATTTCTTAATGTTTCACGTAGAGGATTGTTCCTTTAACGCCATATTCTAATATTCAGTATATCTAAGAAATGTCTACGAGTACATTTAAAAACATGCACGCACGTGGCTAAAACGTATGCTGTTAAACGTTTGCTGTATCTACTTTGTCTGTTTGTTTTGAGGAATAAGTAATTTTTGAATGAAAATAATTCTCATGCAGCAATGTGACATTGATAATTTTCTCCTAAGGTATGTTAAGGTAAGGCATGTAGTAAACACAAGAGAAGCAGGTCAATATAGTTAAGTGCACATATTTTATTCGCTATGTAATATTCTACTGGAAAGCTAATTTAAACCTTACCCTAATTATACTAAGGACTCAGAATACCTTAATACTATGACGCAGATACGCTGTTTTTCTAATCAGAGCAGCATATGTAACGGCTGTTGAGGCCCGGATGGGTCGAAGTATGCCAAGGCCCCAAGTAGTCGGGGCTTTACCCCCTAAAGAGACGTTGACCTCGTCTCTTTCTCGCATGTAACTCATGATTCAAGATAGAAAGAGATACTGCTACAGATTCTTAGTGAATCAGGGTGCTTGTCTGGTCTCGTGTGACGTCACAAGTTTTAAACACGTTTGAAGATTATTAGCGTATTTTAACGCTGTTATGTTAGTCAGTGATAAGAGCAGTATAGAGGCTGTCCTTGTTCAATGCTATATCGCCGAATTTCCTTGGTATGTTTGGGGAATTTCTGATAGATTATTAAAAACATAATAAATATGATGTACTTACATTAAAGCCTAAAGATTCAATGTTTTTGATGGAAATGAAGTGATGGAGTGAGTGAATGAGAGCTTAATATCAATAACGATATTATAGGTAGAACATCGGTCGAAAGAGATCTTCAGTAAAATCCAACTACCTTCTCAGAACTTCAGAAGTTCTCACATAGGTTAGGGTAGGTTAGGTCTACTTGCTTGAGTGAGTAAACCTTACCTAGGCTAGGGAGCATTACTTACTCAAACCACTAAATATTCGGAACTTAAATCTTGAGAACAAGTCCTAGGCCCGTATTAATAAACTAATCTCAACTCTAATGTTCGTCTCGAGATGTGTCAAAAATGACAGTGTTCTATGGATTGACGTTTACTTTGACGTATCTTGTGACGCGCATCTCAGCCAAGATGAGTTTATTAATACGGGCCTGAGTCTCATCATCACCATGAACTGCAGTTGAATATACTACTCTAACCCTAGCAACATAAGTTATCCTCAATCATGTGTACTTAAAGAAGGCGGGACGGATCTCACCATGACTCAGCCACTGCTAAGGTCGCGAAGGTCGATATCGAGTCGGGTAATATTCGGTATTTTTTAGGGTTCCGTATCCGGAGGGAGCCCAACGCGGAACCCTATTCATATGCTTACGCTCTCCGTCCATAAACAGCTGTATCTTAAATAGAGCAGCTGTATCTTAATAGTAATAGATAGAGGGATTTTTTTTTCAGAACATGTTATTTATTACGTATGGAAATATAAGGTCCATATTGACTCACATAAAATTCTTATTCCTATTTTTGTTTTCTTACCGATTTGTATTCATAATAATCACTCTTAATAAATTTTTTCCTCATTATCTTAATTTTTTTAAGTCATAATTATCGCAATTAATAATGCATTTTTTTAAGAATCGTTACTTTTTGAGATTTTTTATCTAATCTTAACCTATATTTTAACCGATATTTTAATCTAACCTAACCTAACCTAACCTTATTACACGTGATATTTAAGAAATGGTGAAAAGTGTACGGCTTCATTAATATTGGCGTTATGAATTCAGATGATCATGAGTTCCGATCGTTAGTACTAAAAAAAAAAATTAACAGTATGAAGAGTGATCATTATGATGTAAAATGGTATGAGAAACATTTTCGGACTTCCGATAATAGGACTTAAAAAGGTATGTGAGTAGATACGCACCCGGAAATATATTGTTACTAATAAATAAAAATAAACATACAAGCGTCAAATTTGCTATGATAATAGTACAAACCCTGAAGAAAAACAACAAATACTAAAAAAAGTTCAAGTTAGGCTTAAGGAATGCAAAAAACCGGTTATAACCGGTTTTAACCGGTTAACTTTAAACAAAACCGGTTGATAACCGGTTAAACTACATTCTCTAGTTGGAAATCGAATCGGAATATAACTAATCTAAGGCGGTACAGAATCCTCCAAGTCCGGCTCGAACGTGCCGATTTTTTGCTTGTACACTTAACACTCTCGTGTATTGTCACGGTAAGAAATGGTGCGTCACTTTTGGACCCTAATAGACTTGAAATAGAGACCAAAAGTGAAGAACGTTTTATTACTGTGACTATACCTACCGACCGCGTCAGGTTTTAAGGCATTGTATTGTGTGGCTCACGTTGCTGAGACACCGCTTATTTCTGAGGTTTTTCCCAAAGTCTTGACCTTTGACAGCCAGACGTACATTTAATGTAAATACAGTTTAAATTTTCATAAATTTGCAAGTAGAATCTTGGGGAGGAAATCGGTTTTCTCAAAACCTATATTTTATAAATAAAAATAACGGGACAGGTATAATCTAGCCCCAAACTGAGGTCTAGGTCGTGTTCTTTCTTCCTGAATAGTCTCTGTACCGTATTTATAAGCACTACAATAAATTTAGTTTTAATGTTTTAATGTTTATTAGGATACAAACGGTACAATATGGCTAATACAATAAAAATCTTAGATTATACATCAACTAGTAAAGTTACCACAGTTAAAAATTACATATACTAACCGAGCAATATAATTAATTACCTACTTGAAAATGTGACATTACTTTAACAAAGACTAAGAATACCTTTAAAAGCAGAAAACAAAAATAAAAATAAAAGCAAAAATAAAGATAGAGTTGGTTGACAGTTTCCGTACTTTAAAAACTAGATTTATAATTTTGCAGCACGGCACGATGTGTCCGTCTCTTCCTGTACTTATTCCATCTCAATAACGCTCTTTAGATAAAAACCCACAGACAAGATACGAAAAGTAAATATTTTATTTTCGGTTGCTGGTAGCGCAGGATCAACTACAACAAATTGTACTAATATCCCAAAAGTTCACTAACATTAATAAGTTGATTGCTGGTAAAAAATGGAAGACCGCATTTCTGAATTAGTCATCTCTGCTATTTCTCTTAATTACATAAATATTCCACTAAAAATCACAAACGATTAAACAACAAATTACTGCATTGCTATCAATTTTATCAGTGGCGACATCTGACGCTGGCACGGTGTCTGTTGGTCATGGTTTATATCGACCTACTCGTACGTTAGATCTCAGTTTATTTGGCAGAAGACCATTAAAGATCTTCCTAGATTGGGTTTCTTAGGAAAGTATGTTATGGCAGTGTTGGGGGGTAAGTAGCGGTTGTCCAGTGTTGCCAGATGTCCCGATGTACACGGGACATCCCGATATTCAGGGGACTAGGGTACCTCACCACTCACCACGTCCTTGTGTGACATAATAGGGTATTTGACAAGAGTGAAATTAAATTGAGTTTTCATTAACAACAGATAAACATTATAAAAATACAAGGAAAACATCAATCTTTTATGTAGGTATGTTTGCTATTTTTAGATTTTTAAATTCATAAAATCCAACAATAAGGACGCTGTTTGATTGTGAAGTCGCAAAGTAATCCCTATAAATTCCAAAGTAACGGAGCGTTTTTGATGTTTCATAAAAAGAAGCTGATTTTGACTTTTGATTGCGGGTGGTAGGACCTTGTGCAGGGTCCGTCCGGATCGCTACCACCATCTTATCCATAAACCTACCGCCAAACAGCAGTGTTCGCATTGTTGTGTTCCGGTTTGGGGATAAGACAGCCGGTGAAATGACTAGCATAGAGGCATTCCATCTTAGTCCTCAGGGTTGGCAACGCATTTGCAGTCTTAGGATTGCTTTGCAGTCTTGTGAATGCGAATGTCTATGGGTCACAGTTTCCACTTACCATCAGGTGGCCTGTGTGCTCGTTCGTCATCTCTATGCCATAAAAAATAAAAAAAATAAAAAAAAAAACTAGGAAAACATCAATCTTTTATGTATGTTTGCTATTTTAAGATTTTAAAATTCATAAAATCCAACAATAAGGACGCTGTTTGATTGTGAAGTCGCAAGATAGTAATCCCTATAAATTCCATAGTAACGGATCGTTTTTGATGTTTCATAAAAAGAAGCTGATTTGACTTTTGTCAAATACCGTATAAATGATTGAATATCGAGTATTAAAATCTTCTGTAGTTTTATTTTTCGCGTGTTTTTGGTTGAATCTTCGAAACCTTAGGACCTTAAACCATGATTTGTGATTAAATAGTTGACTAGATATATCTTCTGAATCCTGGTCAACCATTTTGTTTGAATGTTGCATGGTCACGAGCGTTAATTTAGGACCCATTTCAATAAAAATATGCTTGAAGTCGTCAATGTCATTAGGTAATAACTCATTAGAGATATCAAGTCATTTGTAACTTTTAGGAAACTTTATGTTGTTGTTGTAGAATATCAGATTGACTTTGGACCTATGGGTACCAAATGAAATCTCGTGACTAATGATGGGTGATTTCTGAAACATTGCACATCTTTCCTTAACTACGAAAATTACAGCTTCTGAAAGTTACATAATTAGATGGAAATTGGTCTAACACAAGTGAAATTCGTTTAAATGTCATGAAAAGCTGGGTAACATATCGAAACTATAATAATTTTCAGAAATAAAACGATTTTACTGTGGTAATTTTCAGAATATTGATTGAAATTCTAGGTGAAAGTTTCACTTTTGAAACTTACAAGCACGAGTCGTGACTGTACTGAGTCACTTAAGTAAGTGGCAATAATTAGAATTTGACAAATCAAGGCGCGCGCAAACTCGGATCACTTCGTTTACCCGAATTTCATTTGCCATGATTGTGTCACTTGCCATAATGTTAATTTGCCATAAAGGCATTTTTTCTGAAACTGTAAACCTTTCAGGTAACTTTTACATGCCATCGTATAGAGCCCAATAGGTTAGGTTAGGTTTGTTTTATAACAATTCTGAATAGTTCACGATTTCAGAAAAAATGCCTTTATGGCGAATGAATATTATGGCAAGTGATAGAATTATGGCAAATAACATTCGGGAAAACGACAGAGAACCGCGCAAACTATCTCCATCTCACGTTATTCGCGCGGAATCACATAAAGATATCCCTTTTGATTCTTGTGCGTGTGGCACCACATGTGACCAATTAACACCCTAATAATGATGCTGGTATTAATTTCATATTGTACCTCGAACTAAACCATTCGAGCTGCATTGTTATCATGTCGCTATCATGTCGCTATCACGGCGACGACGCGCACTGGTACGGTCTGTCCGTCTGTCGCTCTAATACGCAAATGTGTACACTCGGACACGATCAGTAGGTACCGACCTACATTTAAAATATTACCGGGCCACTAATTCTACAGTGTAAAACCATATTGCATTTGACTTGTCATCTCATTGTAATCTCAACATTACCATAGCTCTTGTTTATTTGACTGACATTAATAATAATTAACGGAATTTTCGTTTAATAGAAAGCTTTTTTTTTTGACGGAGAGGAAGTGCATTTACCCTCGGCTAGGGTAGCCTAATGGGGGGGGGGTATGACGGACTCAACCACCTCAGAGGAGCTGAGGTGGAAGCCTACCGTCTAAAACCTCTGCGGTGTTAACCTCCAAAGGCTGTTAGCGGGGGCACCGTGGGCTGATGACTAGCCACCACTTGGTGCCCCCCAGCCGCCCCACCTGCGCGTTACCTTTTTTTTTTTTGTCGCTGGGGAAATGCTTTTACGCATACCACCCAGGTCCAGGGGGGGCTGGGATGGTTATGTGGGACTCACCAGCCGAGAACGGCGCGTTACCCTAACCTAACCTAACCCAACCTACGTGAATCATATTTAAGACAACCTGAAATTAACACGGGTTCATCAGACAATAACTTTCTATGAAACAAAAATTCTGCGTAGATACGTTCTATGAAATGAGAGTCGATGAAACAAGCGGACGTGTTGAACCGCGCATTTAGTTAAGTTAATCTTGTATAGCATATTTGACAGATAAATTACTCTTTCTTAGGGCTAATTTTTCAATCTCCAGATAATACTATCTGTCTGGTAAATGGGAGCTCTATCCTTATCTTTCTTATGACAAAGAAAATAAGAGAGCTTCAATTTACCTGACAGATAATGTTGTCTGGAGATTGAAAAATCAGCCATTACTTTTGAAATTAAACAAGGAGAGATCCAACTAAATGGCAGATAAAATTACACCTGAGTGATAAAGTGGTTATCCCTCTCACTCCTTCCACCTTGGACCCCTTCGGTAAACGAGCATTTATTACGCGGAGTTGGATCGACTTTGTAACAACAGGGGGGTTATTATGACATGACTATGCAGTACATTTTACAGTGAGCGTAAAGGACGGAGCTATAGCAGTTACATAACTCTGTCCTTTTCTCTCAGCGTAAAATGAATTCACAGATACTTCATAATAACTCCACAGGACAGGCCAAGTCTGTGTCAATATTTTGTTCCTTTTTGTTTGTCTGCTTGTCACGAATAAATGTTTGTGTCTTTCTTTAATTAGTTCCACTTATATATTTTACATTATTACGTAAAGAATTAGGTATACTTACTTTAAAATGAAAATAAAATATAAAACTACGTCTGACTGTACTCCAACTCAATTCCACGTAAATCCCGACAGACCTGCGCACGAGTTTATCTCTAAAGTGGGAGGCAGCACTTCGCAGTTTTGATTGAAATCGATATTTAATGAGGAAAACGTACAATATTGTAAATGTGATTTATTATAAACTAGCAACCCGCCCTCGATTCGCTCCGGCTTATGTGAGTTTTCTGTAACACCCGGTACAAAAAACACAGTTATTATACTTACATAAAAACCTTCCTCTTGAATCACTCGATCTGTCTATTTAAAAAAAACTGCATCAAAATCCGTTGCATAGTTTTAACGATCTAAGCATACATAGAGACAGATAACATTGGGAAGCGACTTTGTTTTATACTATGTAGTGAGAAACGTCATGGAGATAAACCTCACAAAACTTTTTAACGATTTTTGCAAACTGTCGTACGTAATATTTGGAATTTACGTAAGCGCTCGACGCGCAGCAGCTTGCGTCAATCTATTTTCGATAACGATAACGAAGTCAGAAAGCCTTTTGATAGGCCCATTAGTCCTAACTAAGCTTTGACCCTGTACTGTGGATACTATGAGGTGTTGACGAAACGATAACCATCCTTATCTTAGATATTATAAGAATAACTTTTACTGGAAGTCGGTTTCTGAATGAACATTGTTTGTAGCTCTAAAGAGGATACTTGGGTTTGACAGTTCAGTTTTATCGACACGGAAAGTTCTTACTTTTCGGTAGTCGAGTTGTTTTTACTGAATTAAACGTGATAAGTTAAATTAAGGGGTCTTTTACGGGTCCTGATACTTTTACTTATAATATTCTTCATTCAGTACCTTTTCAATCGTGAGTTACTGGTTAGTTTCTTACACTCGTCTCTATCAGCAGCCAGCCGGAAAAGAGGGCCCAGACAAGATGCACTACGCTATCTAGCGTTTCTGTTCGTTTAGTTCCTAAATCAATCGCGTCACTGGTAGATGATGTGATACGAAAAGTCACGTGATGTGCCAGTGACGTCATTGGTCTAAAAAGTAAACGAATAGAAACGATAGTTAGCGTAATGTATCTTGTCTGGGCCTTCAGTTCGACGGAGGCAATACCGGTCCACTCCCGGATGTTCCGCAGACGATTTCTTCGTTCGCCCAGCGCGTCTCTTTCTCTCCAATTAGCCCATCATTACTTCAGCAGCGTGTTTCTGTCGTTACTGAGCACAGGATCGAGATACTCTAACTGTCTTAAATAAAAAAAAGTATCTAAAATACTTTATTTCTGACTTATACGAGGAATGGATCGAAATGGATGGATGAAAGAAGATTGACGAAAGAGATATACTCGTACAGATCGAAAGTGAGTGGACGGGTCGGAAGGGGCCGCCCTAGGCGTACTTTTTCGAGTCAAATCGGAGAAATACTGGAAAACGGCCGAATCTTAAGTACCCGAAACCGACGTGCGTGCATGACTCGATGTATGAATGTGGAAGAAACGAAAGAAATTTGTCAAGATCGTAGCAAGTGGAAAGAAAGTGGTCTCTGCCTACCCCTCTGGGAAACAGGCGTGATTTAATGTATGTATGTATGTGGATCGAAATTGACGACCGGAACGCAGAATCAAGATTTCAGATTTCTGAACGTGCTTGAAGTTTCATTGCAGTACAGTGTGCTAAGAGCACAAAACAGTTTGTTTTCAAACAAATCAATAGGTAAATAAAGGAGGGTGGGCTAATTGGCCTAATGACCAATAAGGACAAGCGATATGTCCCCGAATAGGTAATTCTAAGTTGTAAAACTATTACTATGACAGGTGGTTCGAAATCTTTGTGTGAAAAAAGTTATTGCCATGCAAAGACCGCGGTTTTTCCAAGTAATTATTCTAACGTCGTCTATGTAGGCGTCCCGATGTTCCAGATTTTTAAATATTTCACACAGCGATTTAAGATTTCCCGCCATGCAAAAAGTTGTAGAATATGAAAAAATATTTCAAAGGATATATGGCTTGTCATTATTGGTTTTTAGGCCAGTGTCCATACAAAACTGACCATCATCCTTTGAAGAATACTTTTTTCATTTGGAAATACTTTTATTTTATACTCGTCAGACGGGTATATACGTTATTTTTCTAAAAAAAAGTTATTTACCCTACCTGCACCCTTAGCCACGCCCTGTTTATAGCGAGTACCCGTAAATATTACGCAGCCGTAGAATGAACCTCATGAACATGGCTGGATCATTCGATGCTTGTTTCTATTGTAAGTGGTTCTTAGGTGCAGTCAATCCTTTCCTTCCTAGCCCACTAAGGAACTCTGTCAAAATGATGTTATTCCGATACTAGAGTGCATAGTACAACAGCATTCACTCTGGTATTTTCCTCGACTTTTTAGGATCATTTAAGTACCTACTAAACTACGAGGAAACGCTGCATATCACTGGCGCCCAGGGTGCGGGCCAGCTCTAATGGTATCCTGAGGGCATTTACGGATAGGTTTGATTGTAAGTATCTGAATCATTGTCATATGATCCACGTACTGTCAGTCAAGCCGTACTAAGTGCTGTCTTCCGTACTTTTGACGACGCGCTGGCCTAGTTAGTAGTGACCCTGCCTACGAAGCTATCGGTCCTGGGTTCAAAACCCGGTAAGGACAGATATTAGTGTGATGAGCGCGAATATTTGTTCCTGAGTCATGGATGTTTTCTATAATATTTAAGTATATATTTCTCTATATAAGTATTTATATCGTTGTCTAGTACCCATAATACAAGCCTCGAGCTTAGTTTGGGACTAGGTCAATTGGTGTGACATTGTCCGCTGTTTTTTTTTTAATTATTTTTTTTTTATTATACCGTATTTATTCATAATTAGGTTAAATATTTGCTAACTTTACGCTAAGAAATTATAACTAACTTAACAGTAGCTATAGTATTGTATTGTATGATCCCAGTTGGTCGAAATAAATGTTTTTTGAATTTGAAATCATTTTTTTGCTTCATATAAGAATGAAAGAAACTCAATTACATCTTAGACGAAGAACCGTAACACATGTAACGTACTATAACATACCGATATTATTTACATTACCATGTCTAAGCAAATACTGAATTCCTAATTCACTAAACCCATCAAAATCCAACTTTATTCCCCTACAACAAGGCCACCGCAACAATAACAGAGCTAATCAGTCAGCTGATTCATCTACGCAACCCGTGTCATTGACCTACTAGGTCGCACGCAACGCCGTATTCTCGTTACATTCTACTCGATACTGTTCCTCCGTCCCTCTCTAACGTTAGCTGTGAGAGAGAGACGACTACGTGAAGAGTCTAGGAGTTCTAGTGAATAAGGACGGTGAGTCAACTCAGGTCTTGGCACGATATGTTGGTGGAATGAGTACTTAAAGGTTGTGGATTTTTGTAAGTCTTAGAAAAACTAGTTTTCTGGAAACTAATAGCTTTCTGTGCCGCCCTAAGATAATAGGCAGTAACTAAGTAAAACCTCCTATAGTAATATCAACATTATTATTACCAACGAAATAGTATTGAGTCTCCTTTGATTATATTGAATTTAAGATACTGCTTATTGGGTTAGGAGGGCAGAATGTCCGTCTGGATCTGGTGGTAGCGACGTATTAAGTGCCGCCAAGCAGAAGTGAGCACTGATGTGTTCCGGTATGGCAGGTAACACAGATGGTGAAATGAAAAGCAAAGAGGAATTACATCCTACTGGAAGACCTGAGAGTTAAACATCGTTAAAGAACCTCAAAGTAAACACTAAAGTATTGACGGAGACATCTAAAAGTCCTGAGGGTCTATTCTACTCGGTAAAACCATATTGCTTATGACATGCTATCGTTCTGCTTCTAGAGAAGAACTATCATAAAGTTGACAATTACGATAAACGATAACATGTCCGAGCCCCAGGTTATGAATTTTATTTCTCTTTCAACTTGACGAATCGTTGGAACGGTCACAAGCTAAATCACATGTTTGTTTGAATATAAATCTCGTGATCCAAACCTTGACAAACAGTTCTATTCATTAAGTCCTAACCCAACACAGTAAATGATTGTGAATTCCGTATTTATGATGCAAATATTTAGAATTGCACCAGTATTGCGCATTTTGGACAAAGAAGGACAAACCTTATCTTATTTTTGTAAGAGGAAAAAACCACTTTTAATAAAGAAATCTTTCAAGTTCAATTTCCGATAAAAGGCTATCAAGAAAACTCCTCTCAAATTCTACAATGACTCTGCATTTTGGGGGTTTGCATGTTCCTTACGTCATGTATTAGTTCTACTTCAAACGTGTACATAACCAATCAGAAAAAGCGGGATTAAAGTACTTGAAATATGTGTGTGACCTAAGGGCAAAAGGTCACAATGTCAACACCGGGATCCTCTTTATTCGTCGCCTTATAGATTTGTAGAAATTTAAAGTAGATTATTGAATGATCAATTCTTCAATTAAATTCTGTGAAATTTCCTCGTCACCATTCCTAGTCTAGATATGCAACTACAAAAATCAAAATTCGAAATTCAAAATTCCAAATATTTAGTAAATTGGCCACATGATTTGGTTGGTTATATGGAGTGAAACTACCAGCGCTTTGGACAAGTCCATCATTGCGGAGAAGAAGTGCCGCAAGAAACTCCAGCAGAGGTCATTATTTTCAATCATAAAACAAAATTCTATTGTAAACTTCGGACAAACACTGAAAAAACATGGGTAGGTTCTAAAATTTAGTAAAATCAACCCATTCGGTTGTTCAGTGAAGGTACTGTCGGACTAGTATTGTCATGCAGTAATACGTCACACAAATTAACTTCGCATATAGATACTGTCGTACATTTGTACTGTCACATCGCAGAATTGCAGTATCGTTCAATAGGAATGTCGCACAATCGTACAATAAAGAGAGTAGTAGTAGTAGTAGTAGAGTGGGGTAATAAAGGCGTGTAGTACTGTTAGGCGATGGGCTTGCAACCTGTCACTAATACACTGGTAAACATCTTCGCCTAGGTGTGCAAAATGTGGTTACAGAATTATCAAAAAGTTTTTATAGTGGTTGGAAATTCTGTAGCTCTGCCTACCCCACTCTGGGAATAAAGGCGTGAGCTTATGTATGTATGTATGTATGCACAATCGTACATCGCATACTCGGGGTCGCACTCCTGTAATAAACCCGATTGCAAGTGTCCTAACTGTGTTCATCAAAGCACAATAATCTTTTGAACTCTCATAAGCTTTAATAGAAAAAGTCTGTACAATTCCATCTAGGCTATTCATTGAAGGCTATCCAATAATAGACATCAGACGTCACACAGCCAACATTGGCCTAAACTACAACGCCGCGCGGCGTCTCGGTCAACATTGGCCTAAGCGGTGGGTGTGTGCGCACGCGTCACTCAACGCACTAAATGAACTGATAAATGAGCAGAAACCTTTCCACTGTGAGAGAAATTGGGACGAGGAAGAAATTCATGGCCTTGTTTATAGCCAAGCTGAAATAACTGTCAAAAGATTACTAAGGAAAAGGATGTCGAAAGTCATAGACGGAGATAGTCTACTCGGCAAAATCATGTTGCTTTTGACATGTTATTACATTAAACTCGGCCAAACACGCCACGGCACTTCTAAAATAAAAAGGTTTCGTAAATTTTTGACTCTTATTTCAATACTTTTACGGTTCAAAAGTGACGAACATTCATACCGCGGCGGCTATGCCTACACTGATATTTAGTATTTCTAGCAAACATTTGCTGGTGAAATTAACGAAATAAAGCAGCATGGTTAATTAATTAAACAGATAATGCTAACATACCCGGTATTTTCCAAAATATTCTATCCAATCGCGACATGGCTTCAACTCTTGCATCATATATCATAAACTATCTCACAAGAATCTATATAAAAATATTCCATTAGTGATAAGTAAATGTCAAATAAAATGTAACCAAACAAATAGTCAAGATAACTTACATGCGGAACGTATTTGCTTTGCAATGAAAGAAAATGTCAGTCATTTACCTCAACAACTTTCAATTCGAGCACTCCGTACTCGTACCTAGTATAAGTAATTTGAATTCATGATTTTGTATTTGTTTTGGATCCATGGGTGTTATTCTCTCAAAAACAGAGAGTCAAATCGTAGCGGCGAGTTTAGGTCGTCCCGTCAGAGCGAACAAAACACATTTTAGCGCGTACATTTTCAATTAAGCGGCCTTATACTTTCGATCCATCGGCAGAAACCATGCTGCTAAATTGAAAATGCACGCGCTAAAATATGGTTTGTTCGCACTGACGGGACTACTTAAACTCGCCGCTTGGACATTCACGCGTCCGTCCGTCCGACCGTCGTTGTTGAGAGAATCACTACCCTGGAGTCAAGATACTATTGTTTATGATCCTGAGTGTGTTTAAATCTTGCCATTTAAAAATGTTGCTTCTTAAAGAACTTCTTTTATGTTAAACAAGTTAAAGTGGAAGGTATGTCTATCCATTAGGGATCATTAGAGACCAATCAATGAATTTGATCATTATTTTAAACTTGTACATAATCATAATTAAGTTTCAATAATAGCGCCAAAAGGTTAATAATGACTTGCTTAAGCAGACTTTCTTATTTTCTTCATACCTAATGGTAATAAAATAATTGTAATATCGGTGAAGAAAACGGTACGAAAATTCTGTGGTTTGAGTTGTTTCAAAGTTGTTTCTTTACGAGTTTTTCTATGGGTTCCTTTTTAAAAGCGCGGCTCGTGACGGTAGACGGGTCACGTGACGTGGTACACTTTCAACCCAATATTTTCCTTATTTTCTTTTTACAAGCTTTTGTTTAATACACGTGTTTGAATTTGGGTGAAACGTTGCAGGTCAACTGTGACCCAGTTCCGGTTATTGGAATGGGCTGTGGAATATATAATAAGTAAACCCGATAGCAGTGTATTATTAAAATGTCTTGACTGTTTAAGAGCTAATCTTATGACGAATTCGACAGGTGGCATTAGAATGTGAACTATATATTACACGGACTCAATAGATTGGCTTCGATGAAAAACTGATCGCCGGAAAAGTTTGTCTCAAAAACATAACTTAAGAATAAAAAGTCCCAACGTGGCTCCAACGCGAATTACAACATTTAATAAATTTATCTATTTCAGTTAATACCGTATAGATAGATAAAAGGTACCTAACAGTCTATTTTTATCGAATCTGCGACAAATCAGGAGACTGCGTCGCTTATCTAGGACGTGCTACGTGACAGGACTGACGTGGCGATAACGTTATAACGGTAACGCTGACGGACCCCTTATGGTCGACTTTATCACGGTGAATAAAGCATCCGTCACTTTCGCACTTACGCTCTGGTCAGAAAGTGACTGTAGTAACATATATATTTATATATATTTTTATATATATATTTTTTTTTTCACCATCGGAAAGTAGAGATTTCAACGAACAGAAACCATACCAACTTTTTGAAAAAAGCTGATATTTTGACGGGTGAATTTTCGATTGAAAATTAGGGTGTTTTTTCGATATTAATTCAAAATAAGGTGAAAAAATAAATATTTTTAATCAAATAAATTACAGCGTATTTGGGACATAAACAGGTAAGTTTTCACCAAATTTCGTTAAAAAAAATGAATTTTTGTAAAAGATAAAAATAAAAAACCAAAAATTTGGTGTTTTGTATTTTTCACATAAATTTTGAGGTTATGTGAAAAAAGTGTAAATACAAAAGTTTTAGATCTTTTTATTACCTACAACTTTGCGATTTGATTTTTTTCGATAGGACTTTTAGTTTTGCCGGAAATCGAGAAAAACCGTTTTTTACCCTTAAAAACTCACCCCCATCCCCTTCCCGACCTCAGAACGCCCGTAAATTATTTTTCCTTTGATTTTTATAATATTTCCCTCCTTTTCCAATGGGTTTCATCCTACTATTTTTTTTTTTCACTTTTTATTATTTTTAAAGGCCCTGGTCTAATCCTAAAAAGTTAGTGTCACAAAAAAAAAAATTGTTTGTGTGAAAAAAAAACTCTAATTCGAGAATCGGATTCAGAGATTTGGATTGGAGATGATTAACCGTTACCGTTATAACGTTACCTCCGCGTCAGCCATGCCACGTAGCATGCAATCTTCTGATTTATCAGCATAGTACGGTCCTTTTGACAACCTTGGGGGAGGCCTATGTCCAGCATTGGACGTCTTTCGGCTGGAATATTTATAAAATAAAAATATATTAGCAAACCGCGTCCCAACACTCCCACCTAGCACCTTACCCAAACGCGCCTCTCGCGGACGCACACCAGCAAGGTTGCTGGTGTGAGTGTGGCGTGAGGCTTCGGGGAGAATGCGGACGCCGCGTCCCCCCCGCGTCTCGCGCCCCGCATTTTCAACGGCCGGCCCTTGCGCCGGCCAGTCAGTCGAGCCACGGGTCCGTGACGCGTGCCCGTGACGTGTTACACCCGCACCCCGCACGCGCGCCGCAACGCGGATCGCTACCTAACCAGTCTCTACCTAGTCCAGTAGTCCCTAAGACTACCTATAATTTTTATTTATGATTTTTTGATGATGATGATGATGATTCTTATGAGTTGTTCTTCCCCGCGTGGTTGCGGGGTAAGAATAGTGCCACTCCATGTCCTCCCGTGGACGTCGTAAGAGACGACTAAGGGAATAAAGGCTGTGTACTGTTAGGCGATGGGCTTGCAACCTGTCACTAATACACTGGTAAACATCTTAGCCTAATTGTGCAAAAAGTGGTTACAGAATTATTAACAAGTTTTTAGAGTTGTTAGTAATTCTGTAGCTCTGCCTACCCCACTCTGGAAATAAAGGCGTGAGCTTATGTATGTGTGTATGTATGTGTATGTGTTCTTCCACCAGATGGCCCGCTCCCTGATCCTGCAGCACACCCTGGTGTCCCGCGCCCACCTGACGCCCGAGCTGGCGCTGCGCCTGATCACGCCGGCGAGCGCGCTGTGGACGGCCCGGGCGGACCAGCTGCCCTTTCCCGACCCCTACTGGGGGTTCTACTGGCCCGGAGGTCAGGCCACCGCCAGGTTAGAACCAGGATTCAAGATCCGTCTGGACCATTTTACCCTTTAACCTGCCACCAAATGGTGTTAGCATGGTTCCTACTGTTGCAGTCGACTCGGAGGCTTTGTCTCCTTGTTTGTAAAATATAGCTTAGGGATACAGAAGCCATGGTTGCTGACTGCTTATTTTCAGCTGGTCGACGGACAATACTATCGGAACAAATCATAAGTGGCATTTGCCCACGACTCCATTCATCTTGAAGTCTTTCATCGCTTTTCCGTCGGAAAATGAAGGTGTTTTGAAATAAAAAGTCTAAATCGTGAAGAGCATTCGGCAGATTTTCTCATTTATAATATTAATACCAGTATGGATAACGTCTATCTATCATTGTGTGTCGTTAGTAACTGAGTCACTGTTACAATCCGTTCTGTCATGATCTGTCATCTCCTTCAATATCTCGAGATCGATCTTCAGATAAAGTTCTTGCCACCTGACTGTACTTCCTGAAACGGCGCACGAGTTGGTGAGATAGCGAAGTGGGTGGGGTTCCTAACCTAACCTTTTTTTTTTTTTTTTGTTTTGACGGAGTAGGAAATGCATTTGGGTAAGGCCACGGAGCGTTCGAACCGCCCCCGCGAGAGTGTTACCAAAACAATACATGTAACATTACATGTCTATTTTGGTAACACACGAGACAGGGCGGTTCGAACGCCCCGTGGCCTTACCCATTTACGCATCCCCCCTGGCCTAAGGGTGACCTGTGCAATGGGGGGTATAACGGACTCTCGCCCAGGCGAACTACCGTTTAAAACCCACTCCGGCGTAACCCTCCTGGCTGGTAGCGGAGACGCCGCGGTCCCGCTTTACAGCTTAATCCGCTGGGCGCCTCCCAGCCCGCTCCGAAGAGCCCCACGCCAAGGAGGAGACGACTGCGTACGCACACAGCGATCTCCCCAAACGGTAGAGCCCGTGCAATGCGGGTCCTTCACCCGCGTGGCTCTAACGGAAGTTCGGGCGAGCAGCGAATGAACGCTGAGTTCGCCTTCCCTCCTTCCGTCCGCCTGTGGTGTGAGTTGCTTTCCAGCCGCCGGTACGGCCTTCCAGCAGTCACACCACACCCACATCCAGGGCGACTCGGGTTCGCTTTCCGGGAGCGGATTTCGGGGTGTCCCCCCCCCGTCCTCCGACCCTTCAAACTCCCCCTCGTGCCCCCCACCTCCGTGGTGCAGGTTCTCGTCCGGACAGGTTTCACGACCCCCCTGGTCGATCCACGTATCCTTCAGATAGGCCACACCACAACATCAACGCGGCAGAAGGAAGCTGTCCGGGGCGAGAGTGTGACCGAACACTCGGAGCCACCCCTTCCAGCGACCTCTGCGGCGACCACCAACTGGTGACGAGACGGTTTTTCCGAAGAAAATCCGCTCGTCACGAAACCCTCCCCAGATGACAGAGGGAAGCTGTCTGGGGGTCCAACCCTTCTAGCGACCCTCTGTCACCTCCCCGTGTGCCGCTCTTAGTCTGGACCCTCACCCCGACCCTTCCCGGTATGGGTAGCCCTATCCGGTATAGCGTCGAGGATCATTGAGCCACGCAAGCCCCCCCACCACGGCAAGGTGGCAGCACATTGGGGGGGAGTTTCCTAACCTAACCTAACCTAACCTAACCTAACCTAACCCTCGTAATTAAGGTTCAAGACCCTGAAAACATCTTGATTTCAGCAGAAAATTGCATTCGACGAAATTAAATTCGATTAAATTAAACATTCTATCAAATTTTAATTCGATAAATTGATGACACTAGGTGTACTTTTTCGAACGAAATCGGAAAATACCGGAAAAGGGCAGAATCTCCCGAATCTTAAGTACCCGAAACCGACGTGCGTGCAGCATGCAACAACACACGTCAACTAATTCGCTAATCGCAAAAAATAATAAATGACAATCCAGCTTTAATATTTTCAAATTTCGAACAGATACCGTAGGTATACGTGCCAGTTGTTTATTCGACTTTCTCTAAGGAGTTTAGACATACAAAAGCGATATAGGTGGGATAAGTGCGTCACACTGGGCTAAGACGATCTATCGGGATTAAATTTTACATATCCCGAGATTTTCGGGATTAACAAAAAATATTAAAAATGATGCAAACATTTTCACGAAACGAAACGCACTCATTTAGCTTCACAGTTTGTCAGCCATCTTGTTTTGCCAGCTGATTTAATTAGTTCGCGTTTGCATACTGTCTGCTTAAATTGTGAAAAGGTGCATAAAAAGTTTAAAAACAGAAGTAATTCGTTTGTTTTAAGAAAAGATTAAAGTGAATTTTATTAAGCTTTATTTTTTAACGATAGAGATGCAGTGAGCGACAAGCGAGAAAATACAACTTGTGCTACCCGAGCAGATAGAGGCATTGATTGATTTTGGTTACTTCGGGTTAAAAGGAGGGTGGGCTAATTGGCCTATTGACCAATAAGGACAAGCGATATGTCCCCGGATAGGTAATTCTAAGTTGTAAAACTATTACTATGGCAAATGGTTCGAAATCTTTGTGTGAAAAAAGTTATCGCCATGCAAAGACAACCGTTTTTCAAAGTAATTATGATAAAGTCGTCTATGTAGGCGTCTCGATGTTCCAGATTTTTTAATATTTCACACAGTGATTTAAGATTTACCTTTAAAATGGCATATGGCTTGTCATTATTGGTTTTTAGGCCAGTGTCCATACAAAACTGCCCATCATCCTTTGGCGCTACTTATCTTGCAAAATGTTTCCAACATTTTACTTGAAGTAGGTAACATTTTGGAAGCTTGTAACTAAATCTATACGCGATTTGAATTTTAGGAATCGTCATCATCGTGGGTCACGTTGCGTCCTTTGAAGTCTTTGAACTACCAAAAACCGTGCACGTAGGTAAATACCATGCACATGTCCACCCACGTGAAAAACCCAAAGAAACCCAAATATGAAAAACACATATGTACTGAATAAGTACATACAATATGATTATCAAATATACATATTCATAAATATTCATGAGTAAAACTTAGAAATAGTGACTTTCCGTTTACAAAACGCGTACGAAAACGTTACATTAAACAAAGTGTAGTCATTTTAGACTTTATTAAGTTATCTTTAAGTTAGTATTGCATTGAAGTAAGTATTGATCCTAATGATATTCACTTGCAATAATTGCATATTTGTAAATGAAGTAAGCTTAAGAGAAAAACGTCGTGACTTCCATTAAGTTTGTATGTATTTGAACCCTATTACTTTTAGCTAAGGTATGTTTTCGTAAATATAATTATCTTTGGTAATACATTTTTTAAAGTTGATTTGTTAACTGGTATCGCTGGTTTCCTCTGGGTTTTCTCCGATATTGGAAACGGGGGAACACGTATAGTATGACGTCTTACTTGTAACTTGGTAACTTGACCGGATTAACAAAAGTAAACATGAATATTATTAGCATATTAATAAGAATCGCTACTAACACGTAGGTGATCTTTTAAAGATGTGTAGATATAAGTATGTGTATCGTTATCTAGTCCGTACAGTACAAGCCTAGAGCTTGGTTTGAGACTAGGTTAATTTATTTGAGAAGGTCCAAGTAACATTTATTCCTTCATATCTACTATATTATAATGTGAAAGTTTGTTTGTTTGTGTTTCCGAAGCTCAAAAAGAACTGACGACAATACTTTTGTAACGCCCTAGATCGTTCACCCCTTTACACGAAAAACTCACGGTACTCGCAACGTGATGGAAAAAAAACGTACCGCCTACAGCACTAACTTTTGCGGGTGGTAGGACCTTGTGCAGGGTGCGTCCGGATCGCGACCACCATCTTATCCATTAACCTACCGCCAAACAGCAGTGTTCCGGTGTGGGGATAAGACAGCCGGTGAAATTACTAGCATAGAGGCATTCCATCTTAGTCCTCAGGGTTGGCAACGCATTTGCAGTCTTAGGATTGCATTGCAGTCTTGTGAATGCGAATGTCTATGGGTTACAGTTTCCGCTTACCATCAGGTGACCTGTGTGCTTGTTTGTCTTGTCTATGCCATAAAATAAAACTAACATTTAGCCGACTTTTATCAACTTTTGTTTTTCGGGAGGCCGTTGTTTCTCTTTTTTTTGGTCATAATACCATTGTTGACATAAATATTGAATAATTTGTATATCGGTGGAACCGAAAACTTTTCAGAATGTTCTTTACTAAGTAACGTGTAGACAAGGCTAGGTAAAATAAGGTTTGATTTATAAAAGTAAGAAAAAATTACAGTAGTACCTAAAACACATTATGACTAAAATAATATGACTGACGATATGGACCCTTTGTTTTTCAGTAAGGTTTGGTAAGTAAAATCACATCGAATAAGAAGCTTGTAGGTATATTACCGTTTTTGCGATATAAGAAAAATAAAAATATCTATAAACATTTACGTTAGTTTTATGGGGACCTCCTTATTATTCTATAACTTTTTGTTATAAATACATACATAATTACCTTCACGTCTGTCTCCCAATGGAGTACCTAGGCAGAGGGTATAATCTGTAAAAAAATACTGTCAATGTTTTTTGAGATACACTTCTTTTAAGATGGTACATTAGATGGACGAACAGACAGAAAAATAATAATAAGTAATAGTACCTAATGGAACCCGTCTGGAACCCTTTGGGTACGGAACTCTTAAAATTATTACTAACTTATTGAACGTACTGGGTTTTTCTCATACAAGATCACTTCAATACTTATCAATGAAAATTCTTGGAAACTCTGAAAATGAAAATTAATTTAAATCCAATAGCTGTATCCATATGGTTTAAAATCAAATGACAGTACATACCGTCTGCAATCCAATACTACCTAGAAGGCTACCTGGCTTATGTGTGTTTAAACAAAACTGAACCTGTTATCATTGAACTCAAGGTTGATATTTCATTGGACGTTGGTGGTGACTCACAGGGTTTCACGGAATTTCTTATCCAATATCAATATTATCAATACGTGTAACATGAGGCGAATATAAACAGATAATTAAACATTAAAGCGGATTTAAACAAAAGATAGTGTTATCTAACGACTTTCATTTAAAATTCATATTAATTAAGTAAGTAAATTATTAAAGTATGATTAGAAAACTAATTATCTATTGATGCAAAAGTTGGTTTGTAGTGTTTGTGTGCAGACTCCGTTAAAAGATAAAAGATACATACGTAGGTACATACATTAAATCACGCCTGTTTCCCAGAGCATGTGGTCTCTGCCTACCCTTCTTTTCACTTGCTACGATCTTGACAAATTTCTTTCGCTTCTTCCACATTCATACATCGAGTCATGCACGCACGTCGGTTTCGGGTACTTAAGATTCGGCCCTTTTCCAGCATATAAAAGATAAAAGATGATTATTCAGTAAGTAGGCCGCACGGGCACTTTTACACGTCAAAAATCTACCAGCGCATCGCAACGATTAATAACGATTAAGTGGTTCCTCAGTGACGACTTATGAACCTTACGTTATGAAACACCACAAGTCGACTGCGGTGGTAAGAGATGTATGTATAAAGCCGCTACTGGGGGCCTAAAATGGCTTTGTATATCGCGTGACAATACGTTGATGAAACACACACACAAACGTACATAAGTATGAGAGTGACGGATGCTTTATCCACATTTTGTCACGTGATAAACGCAACAATACATAACTACTTAGTAGGTGCGCAAGTCAAACCATATGTATACCAATATTATAAAGTTTAAGAGTTTGTTTGTTTGCTTGAACGCGCTAATCTCAGGAACTACTGGTCCGATTTGAAAAATGTAGGCTATAGGCTATATATCATACATAAACCGAAGCGAAGCGAGGGCGGGTCACTAGTTATTGAAATAAAATTCGTACAGATGTAAAAAGTCTATAAGTATTTAGAATAACCTGAATAACTGATCGCTATCAATATTTCTTAAGTATCTACCTATATAAGCAGGTCAAGAAGGTATAAGTATAACGCAGTTTTCAGCAAACACACACACACCTGCAAAAACCCATGTAAAAGTGTGTGTAAGTACTGTTAAACGCAACACATAGGTACATAATATCATCCTTTGATAAGATAACACAAATTCCTAACTATGACTCATCAGGATCTTTGCGAGACAAGGACACGCATACAACTTTCACTTTCACCAGAAAAAGACAGGAACACAAGTAAGTTTTCAGCAGGATTTCGCTGAAGAAGAACGCGATACGATTTCCTCGAGCGATAGAGAGAGAAGGTTGGATTGTAGGTGTGTGAAGGAACGCTTGATTTATGTATGGAGTTAGAAAGGGATAGTGTGGTGACTCATAGTACTCCAGGAAATTCGGTATAATTTATTACGATGACTCATTCTGGAGTTAGAAGAAATTGAAGAAAAGCGAGTTTGTTTTGTTTTTTTCAGACAAGGCAATGTCACTAATTTTTTAAACACTTCGTATAGGTACTTTACTTTTGCCGTGTGGTTGCCGGATTAGAATAGTGCCACTCCAAGTCTTCCCGTGGATGTCGTAAAAGCCGACTAAGGTAATAAAGGCGTGTAGTACTGTTAGGCGATGGGCTTGCAACCTGTCACTAATACACTGTTAAACATCTTCGCCTAAATGTGCAAAATGTGGTTACAGAATTATCAACAAGTTAGAGTTGTTGGGAATTCTGTAGCTCTGCCTACCCCACTCTGGGAATAAAGGCGTGAGTTTATGTAAGTATGTCGTATACTTAAGTGCTAAGTTTTTTTATGCAATTTTAATACCAAGCTACCTACTTATTAATAGTTTTAAGTTAGGTGTGGATACAGATGACCCAGATATTAGGTACATAATACATAATAATAGTTCTATAAATCTGAAAGCGACTTGCAACCACATTTGCTAAACTAATAAAAGGGGTCTTATGTTGTGTGAGCGTTGTCAACTCTACTTTTGTATGTAATTGATCTAATTTGGATACACCTGAAAAAAAAGCAGGCTCCTATCCATTTTTAGGGTTCCGTAGTCAAACTAGGAACCCTTATAGTTTCGCCATGTCCGTCCGTCCGTCCGTCCGTCCGTCCGTCCCCAGTCTAGCTCAGAGACTCATAGTACTAGAAAGCTGTAATTTGGCATGAATGTACATATTAGTCACGCCAACAAAGTGGTACCTCCCCTACACGTAAGGTGGGGATGTCTTTTTTTTTTCTTGCTCACCCCATAGTGTGCGGTGTCGTGGATAGGTCTTTCAAAATTATTGCGGGTTTATGAAAACCATTTTTCGATTAAGGGATCCGTTTATGAAACATTAAGCTTTAAAGCGCTATTTTTTGTTAGAGTCAAGTGTCCCCCCCCCCCCCCCCCTACAGCCAAAACTACAAGTACTAAAAATCTGAAAAAAATCTTCAACAAAAGCGCATATAACGAATTTTAAAGGAAAACTATCACGGCTAAGTAGACATGATTAGTTCCTGAGATACAGGCGACTAACGGGTTTATACCTACTAAAAATCATCTAAGACAGCGCCAAATAACTTTAAATAGAAAATTGTTTCATACATGTTGATTTTTGAGATAGTTTTTTGTGTTTGTCGTTACGGCTTCGGAACCCTACACTGAGCATGGTCCGACATGCTCTTGCCCGGTTTTTTACATTTTTAAAGCATAGGTAATTTTAAGTTTTCGATAATTTTGCTTTAAAAGATAAAAAAGATAAAAGATGTTTATTCAGTAAGTAGGCCGCACGGGCACTTTTACACGTCAAAAATCTACCAGCGCTTCGCAAGAGACCACTGCTGAGAAGAAACGCCGCAAGAAACTCAACAGTCAGTCGTTTTAATTTAGTATCCTAGTATTTTTGATCTAGTATTTTTTTTATGTTACTGTGTACCTACTTGTTCTTCGTAGGCCTATTTAATGGACGGTTGTAATTACAATTACATTTAAGGAACAGTGCCTAGGTACAGTCCGACAAAAATTTGGTTTACCACCCTACCTACGGTTGAAGTTCATTTGCAGGTCATTCAACAAGTTCGACTTTCCCTTGCAATGACAGTGACAGTGACAAGTCAAACAGCGATAATTAGATCTCACAGAAACTTTGGTCAAAACTAATTGACCATTTTCTTGGCCTACCGTACTTAGTTAACTAGTAACGTTATTTAATAATGAGAATCTAGTGAACATTTGTGTTTAGGTTTACTTCCCTGAATATTATTTATTTATTTATTTATTGGTAAGAATACTGTTAAATACAATAATGGTCTTGGATAAGTATATAATTATTGCACTTTTGGCATGTATACAAATATTTGAATAACCTTACTTATTTGTAATAAGACTTAAACAATTGTCTTGCACATTCATTTTATAGATTTAAGCAAGTCAATAATACTTAATTTAGAACTAACTTTACAAATGATTACATCCCAAAACAAGTAATCGATAAATTAAAATATTTTTTTGCAAAAACATTACTCATTACAAACATTATTGTTATGAGAATCATGAAAGTTACCTACCTACCTAGGTAACGTACCTACTCAGAAAGCGTATTTCTCCAAATGGATTACAAATTTCAGCTGTAAACATCAGGTATTCCAATGACTTCATGCCCTTACAACATCAAATTACTGTCAATATAACAAATAACAGAGGTTATTTGACAGGTTAACCCCTCCCCCGCCGACTCACGCGTTAGTCAGTCGGTGACACAATTCTTGAAGGTCACGACGGCGCCCCCGGTCAACGCTCGCGACCTTGAACTTCAGGCTCTACACAGTAGGGACACTTTACTAATAGATACAGACCTAGTGAAAGTTCTTGTAAGGCATTGATTAGAATTGAAGTTGATCGAACGAGAACTTTAGATTGTTGATCCAACTAAGGCTTGTCCACGAAAAAAAGTAGCCATCAAAAACTAAGTCTTCACTGTCTCCCAGTAGGTCTAAGTAGTTCAAACCGCAATTAAACTGCCAACTGAGTAAAATACATACATTTTTCCTTACAAGTTGTGAAAACCTACATAATGCCAGTTAAGGCTTAGACCTAAAATGATTGCATACAAATGTGTGTACTTCTGCCATGATTTAAAACAATTAATGACCTCCACACGGTAATTAAAAATCTGAAAAGACATTCGTGGAACATTATAGCGTCAATAATCTATTTGAGTAAAGAAAAAAAAAGAAGCTCTGTGACCCCAACGTGAAAAATACAAAATCTATGACTAAAATCTATAGTTTTCGAAAGTTACCCCAAATATGGATAGCATCTGATATAAATATCCATAACAGCACTCAAAATGAAAGGTGAAGAGTCCGTCTATAGTTAATTTATTTAAAAAATGTAATTTCATGTTGAAGTCCTTAGTTATATCACAGTGGCTACTTTTTTTCGTGGACAAGCCTTAGTTTCCATTAGTTGTTTGCCGGTTTTCCTGTCTTTGGCATTGAAACAAGTCTAATAAGCAAGCTTTAACATAGTTTGACCGTAAGGCCAGTTCGGAGCAGACCCCTTACAGGTTCTGAACTCCTGGTACTAGGATGACTAAACACCCTCATCTGAATGATAGTCAAAATACAACAGCTTGACGAACTGGATTCCTTCAAGGAGACTGACTCCTTTAAAAAGCGGACTGCATTTTTGATAACGCCGTCGATAAATCTTTTGTTGGATAACCCATTCTATTCGGTAAATGGAGTATATGGAACTTGACTTATAAATTAGTTTGATTTTTAATTATTATTAATTTATTTTATTTTATTTTATTATATTTTGTAATGTACTTTGTTTTAGTGATGACTTTTACTATTTTTACTATTATAATTTAATTCTATTTCTGACGATCTCAATGTAACTGCATATAATTGGACATGTAATGTAATTTATACTGTGTTATATTGAGTAATAAAATCTGAATCTGAATCTGATACACGTTAAAATATTGTAACTCCTCCCGTTTCATTACTTTGATTAAAATATTAGAAACATTACAACCCATGTCACTCCCACAATTAAGATGAATCTCACGACACTTCATTCGTTAAAATCTATCAAACCCTTTAGGTAGCAGAGCGTGCCAATGGACATACAAACATACACATGCGGGCCTATTATAGTCGTGTTTATCGATGTGGAATAACGTGTACAAAACATCTGTCACTTTCTGACCACGGATGCTTTATCCACAGCGATAAAAGCGACCATGATGCGGGCCATGATAGATGTCACTCTATGGCCGGCAAGGCATCGACAACTCTTCTTAAGTTGCTGGTGTTTATGGGCGGTGGTGATTACTTCCCATCAGGTAGTCTAAATGCTCTTTTGCTTCCCTCTCCTATAAAAAAAAGACAAACACTGTATTACTTGGACTACTTCTGCCTGGTGAAATAGAGGTCACCCATCTGATAGGAAACCTATGTAGTTATGGTTTGTAAACTTATTGTCCGGGCTTTACGGTAACTTTCTTGCAAGTGGCTACATGATCTGATAGCTAACCTAACATGCTACGATTATCTAGCAATTTGTGCCGAAAAAAAAAATCTAGAAATTTGTTTGAGGCGACGAGTACTGTTAGGCGATGGGCTTGCAACCTGTCACTAATACACTGGTAAACATCTTAGCCTAAAAGTGCAAAATTTGGTTACAGAACTGTTAACAAATTATTGGAGTTGTTGGTAATTCTGTAGCTCTGCCTACCCCGCTCTAGGAATGAAGGCGTGAGTTTATGTATGTATGTGTATGTAATCAAGCCATTCGTATTGTTTGTTCGATAGAAAAATAGCAACAAACACGCTCGTAGTCAGGATCTTAATTTATGGTAAAATTCACTGAAATAAACTATTAGTTGAGCTAACCAGAGCGGGTTATCAAGGAATAATCCTACAGTGCAGTGTACCGACCTGCGTCGCGATTGCCTAACGCACTCGCAATCTCAATCGGCTTCAAAGCGGAACAACGTTTTCATTTTGTATGCAGACAACCCTTCGATTTTCAAAATGAAAACAATTGCAATTGCGAGTGCGTTAAGCAATAGCCCCTCTGGCCTGAGATAGGACACGGTAAAACATTATTATTTTTGACGTGTTTCCGTATTGTAAACGTTTTGATAATCTTATTTACTTGACAGTACCTAATGACGACAGAGAAGGCAACATGGTGTTACCGAATTGAAGAAATGATTCCGATGTGACTTACCTTGGAAAATAAATGACAGTCATTAATTCATCCATTAATTCATACGTTCATTCATTCATCCATTCATTCATTCACTCATTCATTCACATCAATATAAGTATACCTACATATTTCAATCGAAAAAGTTGGTTTCTCTACTGTTACATATTGCTACCTCACATTGTGGCTATGACCTTGGCGTAGATGGTATCTGAATTTCCTTGGAACTCATAATTCGCCGTTATTGTTATTCGATAGAAGAGTTGCGGGGTTGCTGGAATGGTTTTTGGGTTCCGATCGCATGAAAACATTACTTTAGCAAGGACTTGAGGGAGCATGACCGAATTTAGACACGTTACCGACAATAGATAAATTGTATAATCTTTTATTGAGATATGAAGAATGTGGAGATTTGCAAGAACGCTCTAAAAAATATGCAAAAAAGAAATACCTACATGACAGAAAACAAATCACCCATAAATTGTTGTAAAACGTCCTATCTCAGTATGTCTGGCTGCCAAAGCGTCTCTAAACGTTTGACATTATTTTTCTTACATATATAGACTTTTTTTTTTGTAAAACATAATTAGGACTTCTATGCATGAAATTTCTTAAGTTTTAAGTACCTACCTAAATATTGTATTGCCCTTTCAGGGCGTCCATGTGGAACTGACTAATCTAGAATAACAACACCTTTCTTTTTAATTTACATAATGTGCCTCTATGTGACAACAATAAATGATTGATTTGATTTGATTTGATAAAATGAGTAGGTACGGCGGTAATACGGAAAGCTTCTTTGCTCGTTGTTTCACTGGCTGTCTTTCATCACACAAAGATAGAATAGAACCAACAACGGCGGATTTACAATCAGCTGGCATAATGCCTAACCCACTCACGATCGAAATCGATTTCAAAGCGGAACAATTGTTTTCATTTTGTATACAGACAGGCCTTCGGTTTTCAAAATGAAAACGTTGTTCTATTTTGCCCTTTTCATGTTATAAAAATGGCAGGCTTCCGAAATCGTTACAGATACAGTAAGAACTTTTTAAACTGGCCGTTCCTTTTTCAAAATTCAAATCGTTTATTTATTAAAACAGGTTTCATTACATGAAATATCTGTCAGACCAAACTAGGCTGGGCCTGTATCTTGGATGTCTGCTAATGCAACAAACAAACTGAGTTTCACTATTAAAATAAATTCACGAAAGTGCTGAAAGAACTTAAACTTAAAATCTGACAAAAGTAAAACAAACAAAAATAAATCATTTTTCTCAGTTACACACATCTTTTGCTAATCGCGTCACTACATAAAATTCGTACTAATATTCTGTCGAACTAAGAAGTCGCTGTATCTTGTAGTACCTTGTCGTAGTTAAGTATAAGTGACAGTGCTGCGGCAAGGTACTAAAATGTACTAAACTCGTGAGTTCCACTGTTCCTACTTAAAATATTGTCACACGGAAAACTCTTATGAAATGCTAGAGTACCTAATAATTAAGACAATTAAAATGAATCATAGATCAATGCCCCTAGCCATAAAATTATTTAAATTGTTTATTGTGCCTACACTCATAATAATATCGGTAAACGGCTACCATCGCGCTAACGTGCTTCGTGGCTTCCTGTGATTACAACATTTACAACTGGCTCGCCGGGTTTTCCCGGCCTGTCCCTATTTAAACTTACTGTTTTATTGATTGCTAGTTTAATTTAAATACCTGCGGCTTCAAACATTTTAAGAATTTTGATGAAAATAAAAGTAACGGAACAAGGCTTATCGGCTTCAGAAATCCACCTGACCGTCGTTTTCCACCTGAAACTGAAAAACAATCAGACAGATTTTTTTTACCAAAATAAACTACTATAGGCAGCCAGAAAAGTGAATCCAGGACCGCTATCTTTGTTGGCAGGGTCACTACCAAATCACACAACATTGTAAATTCATATACATTGCAAGGGAGACGATTCAACTAGTTCCAGGATCTTGACAACATATACATACATAACGCCTAAATCACCTGAGCAGTGGTTTTTGGGTAGTACACCTACACAAATTAAATAAAAAAAAAAATTACAGTTTTATTTATTTCTTTACAATATTAAAATAAGAAAACGGCGGCTCCGTTGGACTTAAAGAACATCTCTCAGAAAAAAAGGAAAGCATTTCCTACTTGTTCAATAACGTATATTTTGCAGCATCTGAAACTGGTTCTGCCAAAATTAACTATACGATGTTCATTCATTATTTTCAAATTCAATTAATCAAGCATTCCTTCTCTGTTAGTTTAAGTCCGGACACATTCCACTAACAAGTGATACGCATCCTCAAAGTTAAGTACTTACATGTTTTTTTTATTACTAGATGACTATTAAATATTTCATTAATTATACGGACGGGTCGGAAGGGGCCGCCCTAGGCGTACTTTTTCGAGTCAAATCAGAGAAATACTGGAAAAGGGCCGAATCTTTATTAGGTACAGTCAACCAATTTGATTTCTAGGCCACTTTGGACTATGTTAAAGTGACGTTGTCAACCAAAACGTAAGAGACTCCCTATGATTTGGTTTACAACATTACGTTGACAAAGTTCATAGTGGCCTAGGAATCAAATTGGTTGACTGTACCCGAAACCGACGTGCGTGCATGACTCGATGTATGAATGTGAAAGGAGCGAAAGAAATTTGTCAAGATCGTAGCAAGTGGAAAGAAGTGGTCTCTTGCCTACCCCTCTGGGAAACAGGCGTGATTTTAATGTATGTATATCGAAAAGTACCTACAGCAATATTTAATTAAATTTTACCCTACATGAACAAACTCGCACCTAGAGCTTAATTTCAGTTTCCAACTACTAAAATTCTCTGAAACATGAAACTGGTTTCCTAGAAGCTGGCTCGTGCTCTATGCGCTTCTCTGAACGAGGCAAACTAATTATAAGATTATCGCGAATCTCTCTCCGACTTGGCAGATTCTCGATAAGCTATCTCTATCTATACAGTTTATATGAGTGGTTTCTTTGGGTTTTGGGTAATTACTAATTACTAAACTAATCGCCTACTAATGTAGTGATCGTTAAATAGTAATAAAAGTTGTAATTTAGTTATGAATGGGTTAATTACTAGTTAAAGTAGATACATGTTAAATAGTTTAAATTTAGAAACTACGACCATTTCTCTTTTTATTTCCATTGTTAGTGACATCTCCAGATAAAAAAAAGGCAGTTAGGTAGAGAACATCGAACTATGCAATATTTAAATAATATTGTAATGTGTCCCAAAATATTTGTATAGAAAGTTCCTTTTGTGTTACCAAAAATGTATGAATATCGGTAAATTACGAAAAATTACGTTTAATTAATGTACAAAGGCAAAGTTGTCCAAAAAGTGAATTTTCTTTCAGCTAACCCTAGTTTATAGTGCTTGTAACCTCTGTCTATGTCAGTGGTGAATGAAATTTAGGTCATAACCTAGTTTTGGTAAAGATGGAAAACAAAACAATGCGATTACACGAGCAAATTTGCAGGCTAAAAATCAAAATCAAAATCAAATACCACATTTACATGAGTTTGGATGTTTTTTGTTGTATTCTGTGCACACATGAACAGCTACCTAGTTGATGATAATTATATATTAACTACACAAAGGAACAGCTTTTAGATAAATGGCAGTTTCAGAAAACTGCCCCAATTTTATAATCCAAATTTTCCTTCCATAACGTGGCAGGAACGTTAGTTCTCAGAAAATATTTCTGGTACCTACCAATTATACGTATCAGTTTCCGCGTTCTACAATTTGCCTAATTTAATTAACAGCTTCCAATTTTGCAATCCACTTAAACTAGACACCTGAACAACCACTGTTCCATTTATTATTCAATGTACTCAACTTGCTAAGAGGGTCTTGTTTGGCCAGTTTCGTCTGTATAGTAATTTTCGCGGAAGACTTGAATCCATTTCTAATGATCTAGGAAATTACGTTGGGATCACGGTGTTGTCTGAATGATTGCTAAATTTATTGCTAATCCGTGAAGTAGTTTTTTCATTGGTTGTATGTAGATCAGTTCATATTTTTAAATATTTTTTCGAACTAAAATAATAATAACAGCAAAGGTACTCTAACGCCATCTATGGTTGAATAGACTAAACATCTGCTAGCGGCATCTGTTATTGTGTAGGAGTAGTAACAACTATTTACAACAGATCCTTACAGTGACATCTCCAGATAAAAAAAAGGCAGTTAGGTAGAGAACATCGAACTATGCAATATTTAAATAATATTGTAATGTGTCCCAAAATATTTGTATAGAAAGTTCCTTTTGTGTTACCAAAAATGTATGAATATCGGTAAATTACGAAAAATTACGTTTAATTAATGTACAAAGGCAAAGTTGTCCAAAAAGTGAATTTTCTTTCAGCTAACCCTAGTTTATAGTGCTTGTAACCTCTGTCTATGTCAGTGGTGAATGAAATTTAGGTCATAACCTAGTTTTGGTAAAGATGGAAAACAAAACAATGCGATTACACGAGCAAATTTGCAGGCTAAAAATCAAAATCAAAATCAAATACCACATTTACATGAGTTTGGATGTTTTTTGTTGTATTCTGTGCACACATGAACAGCTACCTAGTTGATGATAATTATATATTAACTACACAAAGGAACAGCTTTTAGATAAATGGCAGTTTCAGAAAACTGCCCCAATTTTATAATCCAAATTTTCCTTCCATAACGTGGCAGGAACGTAGTTCTCAGAAAATATTTCTGGTACCTACCAATTATACGTATCAGTTTCCGCGTTCTACAATTTGCCTAATTTAATTAACAGCTTCCAATTTTGCAATCCACTTAAACTAGACACCTGAACAACCACTGTTCCATTTATTATTCAATGTACTCAACTTGCTAAGAGGGTCTTGTTTGGCCAGTTTCGTCTGTATAGTAATTTTCGCGGAAGACTTGAATCCATTTCTAATGATCTAGGAAATTACGTTGGGATCACGGTGTTGTCTGAATGATTGCTAAATTTATTGCTAATCCGTGAAGTAGTTTTTTCATTGGTTGTATGTAGATCAGTTCATATTTTTAAATATTTTTTCGAACTAAAATAATAATAACAGCAAAGGTACTCTAACGCCATCTATGGTTGAATAGACTAAACATCTGCTAGCGGCATCTGTTATTGTGTAGGAGTAGTAACAACTATTTACAACAGATCCTTACACAATTTAGTTCATACAAAGTTTAACAGATGGCGCATGTTGTCATAAATTGTAAACTAGAAATAATTATACCGCTTAATTTATATAGCCAATGTAATATAAAAATAACGCAGAAGATGACAATATTGAAATAAGTAAAAAAATATGTCTTTTTCAGATACATATTGAATAATCCAGAAATAGTAAAAGGTCGTCGAGTCTTGGACCTTGGCTGTGGATGCGGTGCTGGAGCCATTGCAGCAGCTAAGATGAAGGCAAAAAGCGTGTTGGCTAACGATATTGATTCTTGTAAGTAAAAAAAAACTAAATGCAAAAGTTGGAGATGCCGGGGATCGAACCCGGGGCCTTTCACATGCAAAGCGAACGCTCTACCACTGAGCTACATCCCCTGTTAAAACATATGGTGAAATAGTTATATAGTTACAAAAACTACATATTGAGTCACAATAGTTTAACCAAGTTCATTCGAATTATCTATGCGTTTTTATATTTTACAAAGTGGCGTCAAACAGTTTCTATTTTAATTCATAAATTGGTTGCAGTTGTAACTCTTACCCTTGGAGTACTACCCTACTGGGAATACCTTTACATTAAGTAGTTAGTTATATCTTCATTTTGTTAAATATTATGTGCCATTTTTTCCAGTCGCCCTCGAAGCTACTTCAATAAACGCCTCCCTCAACGGCGTCTCCGTCGACACGACAGCTGACGACCTGATCGGCGCCCGCGTCGACTGCGACACGCTTCTCGTCGGAGACATGTTTTATGACGAGCAGTTCGCTGAGACGCTGTTCGCGTGGCTTCGGCGACTCAGAGGGACGACGGTAAGGAACTATGACCACGCAGCCTCTCGGTTAAACAAAAACGAATCATGTTATGCGGAAAATGTTACTTTGACAGGGTTATTTTACTCGTTCCATACTGTATTGTCGCATTTTGTCGCCATCAACAAGATTACATCAAAAAAAATTTTAGCTCGCAAGGTGTTATAACTATTTTGACTGTGCCCCCACCATGAGTTTCAATCAACGTAGCGATTCGAATGCTCTGTCCCGAGCATTCTATAAGAATACTTGCGAGGTCTGCGAGGGACAGTACCCTTACCATGAGTTCCAATTAAACGTATTCGCTAGCGAGTCGAATGCTCTTATTCGACTCGTTAGCGAGTACAACAAATACCTATAACATAAATCTCACACAAGAAGTTTTGTCTTTTAGTTCTATGAATACCGTGTCGTGAAAATTTAAATACTCGAACCGAATATATTCGGCACCAAAAACGGAATAATTTGGCCGAATACGCCGAATACCGAATACGAAACGAATATTCGGCGCATCTCTAATTGAAAGTATTCCTATATTTTTACGTAACTTACCTACGTTGATATACCTACTTAGTTGTAACGACGATCAGTCATTTCAATTTAGCTTCCTTAGCTTGAAACGCAAATATAGCAAGAACATCAACAAAGGCCCTATCCTATTCGGTAAAACGATAGTGCTTTTAACATGCTGTAGATTGTTTTTAAGTCTAGTAAATAAGAGCTATCATCGTAACAACTTTGAGAATACGATAAAAAATGTCAACAGTTGCTGGGCCCGTATTATGCTCGCCTTTATCGCGGTGGATAAAGCATCCGTCAGTCTCGTACAAACTTACGTACTAACTGGTCAGAAAGTGACAGATGTCTGTTACACGTTTTTCCACATCGATAAACACGACCATGATAGGCCCGCTGGGTACTGGTGACGGGGGTGGCTGACAACATGATGTGGTCAGTCACTTTTATCATTGCTGCCTAGCCACAGGCACTTTTTCATTTCAACCATATCTGATTAAAATTTGAATGGATTATTTTATTGGTAAGTATATTTTTTGCTTCCCAAGCGATGGGTTGTAGAACAACAATTTAATGTATCTTAGTGAAAGCTGTTGAAGGAGTATAATGCGTACCATGAACCTGCGCGAAAGTCGATTTTTAGGTATCACAGGTAGCGGTAAGCTGCGCGGTGTGAGGGGAGCGCGCGTTACCATAGCGACCGCATTGTTACCTGCCGCCATATTGATTCATGTCACGTTGTGCGGATTATAAGTGGATGTTATCCATTAATGCCCGGTTCCTATATTCAAAAAACGAATCGTTTTCCTTACGTCTCGTTAAAATTTGACACATTTTGTACGTAGCAAATGTCAAATTTTTACGAGGCGTAAGGAAAACGGTTCGTTTCTTGAACATAGGAACCAGGCATAAGACTGCGCCGAGCAAACGCCGAGCGTCCAGTGGCGCCCTCATTACTATATTATTGGGTTTTCTAATTAACTAAAGAATTTCCTTGGAACCAAACAAAATGTGTTTGTAGCGCAAGTACAAACACAATTTATGGGATACGTAACAAACTTTAATAACAATTACCCTTTGAGTAGTCAGCTTAATGGGAAACGGTGGCCACTTTTTTTCGTTAAGTTAATAACTCGAAGGTGAATTGTTATTAAACTATATGATATACCCTATAAGTTGTGTTTTCATTTGTAGTACAAAAACATTTCATTCAATTCCATGATAATACTTTAGTTTATTAGAAAACACTATAAAAGTAAATGAGGGCGCCACTGTACATCCGGCGTAGTCTTAATATTCATAAATACATACCGTAAAATGGGGCTATTTGGGAATCACGGGGCTATTTGGTACTAAGTAATTATAAGCTTTTAGTTGATATATTTCTTGTCATGGCTATGATAGAACTGTAAAACTCGGTGTCAGGCAAAATTTTCAGTTCTGCCATTGCCATGACACAATTATAACAACTAAAAGCTTAATAATTTACTCGATTCCAAATAGCCCCGTGATTCCCAAATAGCCCCATTTTACGGTATTTTTTTACACTTTTTCCTGCTTGCTATCCAAATAAATAAACTAAATAAACACGTTCCAGGTGTTGATCGGGGACCCAGGCCGCCACGGGCTCACGGCCCGGCGGCGCGCCCTCCTGGCCCCCCTGGCCACCTACTGCCTGCCAGCGGAGAGCTGCCTGGAGAACAGGGGGTTCTCCGACACTACCCTATGGCAGCTAAATACTGAATAAAACTGTACACAACGTTTTTGTCACTTCACTTCACTTACATGTACAGGGTGACACCTAAGACGTAATACAAAATGTTATTTTCCGAATCTACTCATGATTACGATCAACTATTAATATGGGACCAACTTCGAAAATGTAAACACAAAATCGACGTCTCCATACAAATTGTGAAACCAGCCGATTGCTTTTAGTATGGGAGATTAAAAAAAAAAACTACCGATTTCGATATTAGTCCCATACTAAAAGATGATCGTGCTCATGAGTAGATCCAGAAAATAACATTTTGTATTACGTCTTAGGTGTCACCCTGTATAAAAGACCGATTAGTAATAATGGTGATGTCATTGACTATTTTAAATTGCGATAATGAGGTTGAGAGGGACGCAGCAATCTGTTAGAATGAAAGGCGTGAATAACTTTCTTATTCCAACAAATGGCTGCGTCTCTGTCGGCCTGGAAGTCCGACGACTGTAGGAGCCTTTAATATCTTTGATAGTTAAAACTGCAGGCATTTTAGATAAATAGATTTATAATTTTAAAGCTCTGCTAGTAACTGATTTTTTAAAACTAAGGAGTAGGCTTATGCCCGTTTCCTATATTCAAAAATCGAATCGTTTTCCTTATGTCTCGTTAAAATTTGCTACGTACAAAATGTGTCGTATTTTAACGAGACGTAAGGAAAACGATTCGTTTCTTGAATATAGGAACCGGGCATTAATAAATACAGGGGTAAAAGTAAAAAAAAAATAATGAAATAAACTTACTTTATTTTCTTACAGATAATATTAATAAAAATATGCACTTACAAAAAACATTCGTTGCAAGTTCGTTGTTAGAATAATAAAAATTAAATAAGAAACTTTAAAATCCAGCTACATTAAACTGTTTGAAAATAACTATTTTCTATGTCTCATTAATGATTAAGTACATAATTAAATGTCGAAATTATTTAAAAATACTAAAAAAATATTGGTATGCAAAATCATAGTTGCAGAAAATCCTTTGGCAAACCCTCTCTTTTGTACTTTTACCGATGGATAGACGAACAAATACTTTTAAATATTTAATATTTACATTACAACTATTTTTAGAATAGAGTACGTAATTACAAAATAATTTATTACAGCGCCCTCTAGCGTGAGACGCTGGTAGTTCTACGCTTACCTCAACAAAGTTAGTTACTACATACTTCCGCTAAGTAAAGCTTGGCGCTACCGCTGCGTTTAAAAAAGAGTAGCACGTTATTACATATAATTTTACCTATGTAATTATTTAAAAAAATCAGATCTCTTTTACAAAAAACACCTAGTGATTTCTTTTAGCTTTATATATAAAAAAAACCTACATTATTTTAAACGACCACAATATAAAAAACCAACAAATTCTATGGATAATTTACCCACGCGGCAGTGCACGCGGCCAAGTTCGCAAAATCAAAAGCGCGCACTAGCGCCAAGCGGATCTTAACTGTACTAAACTGACAGATAATTTTACAGCTGATAGTTATGCATAGTGTTAGCGTAGATGCCGTGTTTGGACCTGGCCGTGCGGCCAGAGTAGTGGGAGTAGGAGTCCATGTCCATCGGGGCGTGGGGGTGCATGATGAGCACCGGCTGCAGGGCCAGGGACTTGCGGGAGCCGGACACCGAGGTGCCGTCGGTGACGTACGCGTTGTTTACTTCTCCTGAAAAGAAAAAATAGGTATTGTACGTTGATAACAATGATATTACAGAAGTATAGATATGTTAGGTTCCTAGTAAGTAGCGTTTGAAAATAGTCGCAGTTGCATAGTTCACTTGTTTCACTAGTGAATGATAGACAGATACGGAAAACATGAGAGTAATAGAGATAGCTATCGTCGAGTGGTCAATTGGGTTTTTTTTGGATCTTCAACTTGAGCGCGGTAGTAACATATCTACTTCCTGTTAATATGTATTAACATTGGTTGATAGTACAGGCATGTAGCTCACATGGTCATTCTTACAGCTTTTAAATGGTCTGACTGACTACCGACATCTAATATTGACATCTTTGGTGTGCTGGAGGGTTAAAATGGATCAAGTTTCATTATCGTCAGTCAGATTAACATTCAGTAGGAAAATATGTAATGAAAATTGTGCACTGATTAGTGCTTTAGCGTACCAAAGGTAAAATACCTAGTTACGCTACATTTTTTATTTTTCAAGTCGGTCTACATCAAATCCCGTTTGATAATAGGAAGTTAAAGCTATAAGGTCTTAGTATGTTTGCAACAACACGACACACTAGTTTTAATTTTAAAACCACCAAAAAAAATTACGATCCATTTTTGTATCACTACATAGTATAAAACAAAGTCGCTTCCCGCTGTCTGTCCCTCCCTATGTATGCTTAGATCTTTAAAACTACGCAACGGATTTTGATGCGGTTTTTTTTAGTAGATAGGTAGAGTGATTCAAGAGGAAGGTTTTTATTTATTTATTTATTTATTCAAGGCTCACAAAACAAGTTACAATCAGAAATAAAACTAATATCTTGATAAAAAAGAATACATGAATCTAGACTATAACTCTAAACTATGTGTGCACAAAATGATTAAAGTGTATGTAAATGTTTGATGGTTAGTGGTATTAGTTAGGTATCTTATACAAAGTTAGTCAGATTTATTTTATAAGTTAGTTTTACAGAGAGGAATAATATTATATTAATTATCATTATACTCTAGTGAATTAAGTACAGAATATATTGTGAATTTGGTTTTTAAAAGAGGGCAATTTACTGTTAAAAATATCCAAAGAAGAATGCTCGGTCGCGGTATCATTATACAATCGGCACATTCGGGTTATAGGGTTGTAGTAGGACGTGTTATTTTTATAAATTTGAAGTAGAAATATTTTAGGCGAGGGATTACGAGCTTTGAATTTAATTCTAAAACATATAAGGGAAAGAAGCGATGGGCAATCAACATAGGAGTGTATGATTTTGAAAAGACAGACTAATTCATTGGATTTACGACGTGAAGCTAATGATGGTAGATTAAATTTTTCAAGTCTACCAGCGTACGATCGAACCTCTCGGCCCAAATGAAGTCTCCAGCAAAGTATGTTTAGGAACTTTTTCTGCAATCCTTCAATTCTGTCACTATGCACTGCATAGTAGGGAGACCAGATAACAGAGCCATATTCAACGATGCTTCTCACTAGTGAAAAATAAAGATACGTGAAGGTTCGTTGGTTCTTGAAGCTCTTGGTTGAACGAGAGACAAAACCGAGCATTTGGGAACTCTTTGAGACGATATGATCGTAGTGAGAGTGGAATGTTAAACCTTCGTCCAAATATATTCCAAGATCTTTGACAACTGACTTGCGCTGTAGGGTATAATTACCCAGTGAGTATGAAAATAAATGTTTATTCTTTATGCTAGCAAAAGAAATGACCATACATTTGTCAACATTTAGGAACATCTCATTTTTAGTACACCACTCAGCAATTCTAGATAAATTAGCCTGTAAGTTGAGGCAATCATTAACGTCATTGATTATAGAGTATACTTTTAGATCATCTGCGTATAAAAGACAGGGGCAAGATAGTTCATATACCAAGTCATTAATAAAAATTACAAAAAGAAGAGGCCCCAAATGGGACCCCTGTGGTACACCGGATGTAATTTCTAAAGGTTTCGATAGATGCCCCTTTATGCCTACAAGCTGACTCCTATTTTCTAAGTAAGATTTTACCCATCTGAGCAAATTTCCGTGAATACCGTAACCCTCTAGCTTATGGCAGAGAATAGAGTGATTGACTTTGTCGAAGGCTTTAGAGAAGTCCGTATATATCGCGTCCGTCTGCGCCCTTTTAGCAAAAGCAGCACATAAATAGTTCTTAAATTCTAATAAATTGCTTACAGTGGATCTATTTGAAACAAAGCCATGTTGCAAGGGAGACAAAAATACGGAAAAGTGGGAATATAATGTGTTATAGAGAGTTGACTCAAATATTTTCGCGAAAGTAGACAAAATACTGATAGGTCTGTAATTTTCACAACGGTTCCTATCGCCTGATTTATAAATAGGAATTACGTGAGCTTTTTTCCAAAGATTAGGAAAGACGCCAGATTTAATTGATTTGTTGAATAGAATACAAAGAGGCAATCCTAGTTCGTCGCAACAGTTTCTAATAAAAGACGGAGGGATACCATCAGGGCCAGGTCCCTTAGCTAGATCGAGACTTTTTATCTTCTGGTATATGCAATTGACGCTCACAGTAGCATCACTTAAGCCGTAATGATGGGGGGGAATATCAAAGCGAGTAGTTAACTGGCTTCGTCCCACGAAAACTGAACCAAAGTATTGAGAGAACATCTCACAAACATCCTCAGGATTAGAAGACTCAACATTATTATATTTCATCGTGATAGGAATGCAATTTGAACCCTTCATGTCATTGACGTATCGCCAGAAATGCTTAATATTATGCTTAATCGAGTTCTGAACGGACATTAAATACACATTGTAGCATTTGTTGATAAGAGTCTTGCACCTTGCACGCAATACATCGAAGGCGTCATAGTCCAATGGATTCCCATATTTCTTAAAGCGCTTGTGGTATTTAGCTTTTTCTTTTAAAGAGCGTATCAAGGTCGGATTAAACCAGGGTGGGTACGCATTTGATCGAAGTATTTTTAAGGGTGTGTGTTTCTTAATAATTTCGTTCAATTTATCATAAAACAATTGTACTGCAATATTAATATCCTCACATTGAAAAAGATAATTCCAATCGATCGAGTCAAGGTCACAACGGACTGACTCAAGGTTACATTTGTTAAAGTTCAGTCTCTTCTGTAGGTTAGCTTTTATAAATTTATGTGGGGTGTCCGTAATCGGAATATCTATAAGCAGTGGGGGATGATGCTCATCTATACGACTCAGTGCAACAGCACCGTATACTCTTGTGCAGTTGATTGAAGAGAAAACGAGATCAAGATACCTATTGTTTTTGTTAGGAATGCTGTTGAATTGCGTGAGATTACACAAAGACACCGTCTCCATAAGAAGTATAGATTTAGGGTCGTGTGCTGGAGTTGGTACCATATGGTTAAAAGTTAAAGATTGTGTCCAGCTGATATTTGGTGTGTTAAAATCACCGACAAATATAAATTCATGATCTTTATTCGCGTCTAGCATTCTCCTTTGAAGATTTGAATAAAATGTTGTTAGTTTATTTATTTCTAAATCAGGCGGTAAGTAACAAAGGCATATTATATATACCCTACCATTGATAGTAATACCTACTTAGCCAAATATCCTCAACTTGACTTTCCCAGGCATTTAAACGATTAATTGTAAAATGTTTTTTTACGGCTATGGCAACCCCCCCGCCGTCATTTTTAGTTACCGTAGTTGAGTTACGATCTCTGCGAAATACTCGATAACGCGAATCCAAATATTCATTATCAAAGACGCTTTCATTGAAATTAGTTTCCGCGAGGCAAATAACGTCATAATTACTGTTCAGGATATTTAGATAAACGTCGGTTAACTTACTTCTAATTCTATTAACATTTTGGTAATAAACAATCATTATACTATTCTTTAAAAGTCCAAATAAATGCGTGATAAATATATAAATTAAATTAACATTATTACAAAAATTATTTCAATTTCTTTAAACAATCCAAATTTTTAATATGAATACAGTTAGATTCGTCATTCTTACGTACATAAATTTTACCGAACCTCACCCACACATATGTAAACAGTTTTGTTTTGGCTACTTTTCTGGTCTCTGCGTAAAGCGATTTGCAGTCCGGCGAAAGGTGCTCAGTTACATATATTCTCGTTTTCTCGCCGGTGATGCCGAGGTGCGTACTGTTAAGCAGTTGGCTGGCATCTTTGGATTTTGTTTTGTTGTAGCGCCTCGTCATCGACAAAACGGTGTCACGAAGCCTGGTGGAGGGTAGGGTAACCAGTATGTTCCGTGGTCTGGTCGATTTAGCATCCATTTTGGCAACTCTTCTGCAACCCAGCACGTTCGAGTCTTCCATGTTTAGGCCAATAGTGGAGCATAGTTGTTTAAACAGTACCAAGACATTCTCAGAACGATTTTCAGGAACTGCCTGTAATTCTATATTGCAGCTGCGGGACGTATTTTCAATGGAAGACATACGTAGGTTCAGGCTACGTATCTCTGCATGTAGAAAACTGTTTTCAGCTTCTAAATGTTTTATAGCTTCTTTTTTATTAAGTAACTCTGACTTTAACGTAGATTGTTCCGCTTGAAGGAAATCCGTGGTAGCTGTGAAGTTGCTTTCGAGGTCTTTAACCACTGTTTTGATCTCAGATTGTACTAATTTCCTAACGTCTTCCTGAATCGCCGTCCGAATAGATACCATGAATGAGGCAAGTGAATTTTCCAATTTTCTTTCTATAATGGTGGAGACCGAGGTGTGAATTTTTTCGTCTAACAGAATACTGATTTTTTTCATGGTGACAGGATCATCTTTCCCTTGAGGTGATATGTTTCGGGCGCATTGACTCATTTCATTTGGTCCGATACCGACTTGGGACACTGAAGCCTGGTCTCCCTGCAGAGCATCGTCAACGGACATGGTACTTTCATCTAGCGCCGAGCAGTCGAATTGCCTCCGTACTGGAGTGCTGTCGTTTTTACGGCGCAATGTTATATTTACGCAGGGCGTGCAGCGCCAGCCTTTAATTAATTCATTAATGTTGGACTTGTAATACGCTGTTGTAATATTCATACATTGGTAGTGATAGTCACTTTTGCACAATGTGCACTTCAATAATTCCGAATTTGCGCGTATTTCGCCCTGACACGCTGAACATATCATTATAATGCTTGTTTAGAATAATTGTAGGCCTAAATGTTTAAAATTTGCCGTCGGAAAGATAACGCAGTTAGTAGGCTGGCAGATCGTGGTTAACACCCCCAATTGAGTAAGAATACGAAAATGTAATTATCCTTGTCACACTGCTGCAGTTTGCTATGTAATGCTAGCTTGCTTACACTTAAGTAATTGATTAGTGATAATTCCTGATATCGCTGTGCTAGATGGCGCTGTTATTAATTAATGTTCACAACGATATTATTTTGGAAATAAACAATACCACAATAGTAAATATATTGTAAGTCTTTTGTTACTTGTGTTACCTCAATGGTAACACCCTTTGATAATGAATTCTATCACTTTGTAGCTGCAACTTTAAACTGAGTTTGTGCACCTTGATCGAAACTGTTATTACACCTCAATGTTAAATGGGTTTTAATGTGGATGCCGGGAGATAATGTATATTCCAGTAGGTTAGGTATTAGACAATGGACATATGTTTTATTATAACGATTTGAATTGCACTTTTCCACTACAATAAGTCACATTTTAACGTTTAAAACTTTTAACCGTCTTCAATTTGTCTAGTAATTGACACTTGCAGAATAAATTTTTACACAGCACAAAAACAATACATACACTTTACAATTCACTTAGATAACGTTCTGACTTGAGTTTAGGGTGTTATTTCACAGAATTTTATAACTTTTACTGTAAAACTCGACGAATATTAATTTAAAACAATATTTTTATAGAGGTACCGATACGTAGGCCACTAACGCCATCTTGAAAAAAAAAAAAAAAAAAAAAAAAAAAAAAAAAAAAAAAAAAAAAAAAAAATTATAATAAATTTATGTATAATAAATTTTGTTTTATGTACGTGTGTTATAGAAAACTCATATAAACCGAAGCGAAGCGAGGGCGGGTCGCTAGTTAAGTAATAAAAGAACATCCAGCCTATTTCTACATCAATATGATTTCATGACAACATTATTCTGTCCATTCCTTTCTAAAAACTGTGAAAATAAAATGATCAATTATTGAAATTAACCTTGTTTTAAACTTAAGATTAACAAACTAAACAATCACTAATTAAAAATACAAAACCTAAACCTATTTAAAACTATTAAATAAACGACGATATTACTTAAATTTATGAATAATACTATGAGAAAACTAGTTTCGCAAGGTCTATTATTTTAGGCTCATGACTAAATTTTATAAATATAACCTTTATGCATAGGTCAAGGCCTACACAATGCTCTAATTTTTTTTACAAACCATAATAAGCTTTACACATAAAATGTGTTCGATTTCAAAACTAGTTAGTCTTAAACATATACCAACAAAACACAAAATTTCAGACATTTTAAAACTGTACGAGTATAAGATTTACATTTCACTTCCACCAACAGATCTATAATCGAAATATGTATCAAAAACCAGCAACATTGTAAATTAACAAGTATTTCCAGTCCCGTCGGTCAAGTTCGAGTCATAGAGAAATCTTCGAAGATTACCATGTCCACTTATCAACCGTGAAGCTATCAACTATCAAGATGGCGGTCAGCGACCTGACGAAAGTGTGCTATGGAAAAAGGTGGCCAAGAAATTATTATAACACTAAATCTAACGGCTCTGAACTTGCGAGATAATATTTTGAATTAAGTTGTAAAAATTATAATACGAGTACATAATTATTAGAAAATAAATGCCAAATTCCTATTTGCAAAGAAATAAATAAAGAATACATTTAGAAAAACGCTATGGTGTTCTGAATTCAGAAGATACCTTAAAAAATATAAAAATATACAATAAATGCATGGCTGGCAGTACTTGTACTGGCCCTGCTGGCCCTAATCAAAGTATAAACAGAGTGTGTTTGTTGTGTACCTTATCGTTCTAGTCGCTTCCGTGGTTCATTTGACAACAAGAGCTTATTGTCGACAAAATCACAGACCTTCTAACTGTAGCGTGTGAGTACATCATCGTCGTCGTCGTCGTCGTCGTCGTTGTCGTTGTCGTCGTCGTCGTCGTCGTCGTCGTCGTCGTCGTCGTAGTCGTCCTCATCATCATCATCATCATCATCATCATCATCATCATCATCATCATCATCATCTTCATCATCATCATCATCATCATCATCATCATCATCATCATCTTCATCTTCATCATCATCATCATCATCATCATCATCATCATCATCTTCATCATCATCATCATCATCATCATCATCATCATCATCATCATCATCATCATCATCTTCATCTTCTTCATCATCATCATCATCATCATCATCATCATCATCATCATCATCATCATCATCATCATCATCATCATCATCATTTCAGCCTCAAGACGTCCACTGCTGGACATAGGCCTTACCCAAGGTTTGCCACAAGGACCGGTTCTGCGCCGCTTGCATTCATCGGTTTCCCGCAACCCTAGCCACGTCATCGGTCCACCTTTTTCGAGGTCTACCCAGGCTGCATTTATTTATTTATTGTAAGCGCAACATACATACATACATACATAAACTCACGCCTTTATTCCCAGAGTGGGGTAGGCAGAGCTACAGAATTACCAACAACTCTAAAAACTTGTTGATAATTCTGTAACCACATTTTGCACTTTTAGGCTAAGATGTTTACCAGTGTATTAGTGACAGGTTGTAAGCGCAACACATGTGCATTAAACGTGTAACGAAATTCTCTTTATTTCGTGGTTGACACAAAATTCTATGTAATATTTACAGCTAACTACAAAGTCATAAAGCACCCACGCTTAGCATAATGTAATTAAATAATTGTTATAATAATGAATTCATTAACGTTACATAACCGGCGTGGTTCCACCCTGATTAGCCCGCCACAGCCGACTGTCACGAAAGCGAATGCCTTGACTTACAGGCTTACATTCTACATCTAAGCGATCTTACTACTATCTTTATCTTCATGTCCATTGTATGTACGCTTAGATCTTTCAAACTATGAAACGGATTTTAATGCAGTTTTCACTATCAGTTGGATATTTTTTCACGGAAGGTTTGTATAATTAATTCTGGTGACAGAAAACTCACATATACTGAAGCAAAGCGAGGGCGGATCACTAGTATGCTATAGCTAAATCATTTTACCCTTGCATTTCCATGTCGCACTGCTAGCTCAAAACAGTAGTAAGTCAAAACACAACTTTTATGAGCTTGCAACAAAAGTAACTAGGATTTTGAGTTGATCTAGCAGTGCGGTGCGCGGTGTGTAAAAAGAGATCGCAATTCTCCACTTTCAGTCTCACATTTTCTCCCTAGAACTGTGACGTATTTTCGTCACTTTTATTCTGATTTATTACCTTACCACACATTTCACTCAATTTTCAAGGGAGTCCTTTTACACTATTCATGCAACAGTGAGTTTGTCTGTCTATTCATTAGATTTCACGAATTTCAAACGATAAACATGTTCTACAACGACAAGGTTGCCGGCAAAATTTTTGGTTAATTGGATTAGAACCTTTTGATCGCCATCTGAAGTGGCAGATTAAAAGAGACTGTTTCGTATGAATTAAGTTGTAACTTGCGTAGCATACCAAACATGTTTCGCGTGTTACTGACACATTTGTATTTAACGCAAGGTTTTCAAAAGGGTACAACGATATGAAACATAGCTACATAGTGCGCACCCGATACAATTGTTTAGATACTTTAGATAATGTCAAATCGGCCTGGCTGTCTCAGTCACGACTCGTATACGAGTGTTACTATATCTATGAACATGTTATTATTGTTATTAAACAGATTTTAATAGTTTACTATTGTTATCATAAACAGTAATAGCTAGCAATAATATTAGCTATAATTATATAAACCTGTTCTACTCGTATTATTGGCTGACGGAGAATGCAAAGTCTAAACTATTGACGGTAGGTACGAGTACATCTTTACATAGTATAAAACCAAGTCGTTTCCGCCGCCTGTTCGCTTAGAACTTCTAAACTGCCCAACGGATTTTAATGCGGTTTTCGTCAAAAGGTGGAGTGATTCAAGAGGAAGGTTTTTATATATAATGAATTCTAGTTTATGTACAGGTGTTACAGAAAAATCACATAAACCGTAGCGAAGCGAGCGCGGGTCGCTAGTAAAATATAAAACATGTTTGAGGAAGGTAATAGGTATCTCTACTGGATACGAGACATCATTGCCTCATATCTTTCAGCTCATACAAGAGATTACGTCCATGATAAAGCTCGCTTATTATTAGGCAACAAATAATTACATTATAAACGCTCAACTTAACAATAGCAAGTGGAAAGAAGTGGTATCTGCCTACCCCTCTGGGAAACAGACGTGATTTAATGTATGTATGTACTCGTACTTAACAAGCTTTTGCACGCGATTTCATCCGCATAGAAGTCTTATATCGTTATTCTCTCGGGAATTGAGAATTTTTCCGGTATAAAAACTAGCCTATGAGCTGTTCCAGATTATAATCTATCATTATGCCAAATTGTGATTGTGTATCAAACATAGACAAGTTTATTTCCTCAATTAAATCATTGTTGACTGACTGACTTCTTGGCACTCGACGTATCTTAATGAAATGAAACAATGAACTTTCTAACAGTCTACCTGCTCTTTCCAAGAAGGCACTACTGTTGAGGCAGCGTTGTGAGCAACTCAACAGTCAATCTATACGTTATTGCAATAGCAAAGTGAACCAGGACACGTAGCGTCCTTCACTCGACAAAAGGCCAGCGTCTCACCGCTCATGAATATGTTAACCTAACGGGCTGAGCTGAGAGTCAAACGAAGCCTTTCGCTGTGAAGCCTTCGATAAATTTTCTCAACATATCTACATGCTTCTTCTTTACGAATTCGCACTTACAGCAACATTGTCACCCACAAGTTTGGCGGTCTGCTTTATACACTTACAAGTATATATGTCGACTATTTTCCTTGACTAAAATGGTTGTGTTAAAATGGAACAATACTTTTGAGCAGACTGACATGATTTCCATGATACTTAGTTACACAATTAAAGATAAATGCAAGTTCCCACGACTACCACCAAAAGGTGAACTGACGAAATGGTGTAGGTCGCAGGCAACCCTACATACATTCTTCTTGTTTCTAACTCCCAACGCAAAGATGGCTTGAACAATGTCATTATACCTTTATAGAGCGAGGGCGGCGGGTAGGTGTCGGGCTGCAGGCGCACGTGCCGCGTGGCCAGGATGAACGCGAGCGCAGCGAGCACCACGCCGTCCAGGCAGCCGATCACCGCCAGCAGGTACGCCCAGCGGACGTGGCAGCGCCCTGGAACGTGAGACCATGGGTTAGGGAGGACAATTCTCTTCAAATGTCAAAGTCAAAGTCAAAGCCATTTAATGTTAATTATAGGATGTAGTGAATAATCCTTTCCCATCGATTTTTGGTCGGATAAGTTCGTATGTATCCAGCTTTCTCAATTAGCTTCAGTACCCATCAATAAGCCAACTGAGAAAGCAAAATGATGATGATGGGAAAGGATTATTCACTACATTCTGTACCTACCTCTACCAGGGGTTATCGGTTTTTTTCTAGGCACATCTATAATTTACCTACCATTTTGGCTTACAATATCTTATATCTTTCATCTAATTGTAAGTAGTCTTAATATCTACGTAGAGAGAACAGCACGATAGATAAAAAAAAACATCAAGAATGAATGTCACACAAATTAATCTAGTCGCAAACTAAGCTTAGATACAGTCGAGGGAATTGACCAATGGAATTGACTGATTGTTGATTGTTGATTGACTTTGGACTACTACTATATCATAGTGACGTAATCAATCAAAACGCAAGAGACTTCTTATGATTTTTTTTACAGTGTCACTTTGACATAGTCCATAGTGGTCTAAGAATCAATTTTCTCGACTTTTGACTAGCTAGCGTAGTACCTCTTGTCTGGGCCCTCTGTTTTAACCCCCGACGCAAAAAGAAAGGTGTTACAAGTTTAACCGTTAAGTATGCGTGTATGTGTCTGTCTGTGGCATCGTAGCTCAAAAACAGGGGAACCGATTTGGATGTTGTTTATCTTATTTGAAAGCAGGTTTTCTAGCGGTGGTTATTAGCTAAATTTCATGGTAACCGGTAGTTCCGTTTCAGAGATATCAGCTCTGAAAGAAGGGGTCACCGTTATATCGGATGTTTTTATCTATCTTTATAATTATATGTTCCATATCTTCCCGTGGATGTCGTAAGAGACGGCTAAGGGAATAAAGGCGTATAGTATTGTTAGGCGATGGGCTTGCAACCTGTCACTAATTCACTGGTAGACATCTTAGCCTAAGTGTGCAAAATGTGGTTACAGAATTATCAACAAGTTTTTAGAGTTGTTGGTAATTCTGTAGCTCTGCCTACCCCACTCTGAGAATAAAGGCGTGAGATTATGTATGTATGTATGTATAGTTATATGTATAATGAAAACTCACTTTTTTACATAAGTATTTAATTTTTAATGCACATAGTACACATTATGCTGCCTACATGGTAAGGCCTAATAATAAAGAGGAAACGGAAATATAGACAAAAACATTTATAATGGCCGCCCGTGTTGCTATATGAGAATAAAGGTACATTTTAATGTATGTTTCATACATAGACTGCGGGCCAGGGCAAAAAAAACGTTTTTTTTACAATGTCTATATAAAAAACAATTTAATCAGAAAAAGAAACAACTTAACTAAAAACTATATCTGCCAGATATCTTATTTAACTATCGATTGGAAATGGGCACACTTTCATAATGCTAGCGCATTTAGATATATAAAATATCCACTTGTCGTTTTTACATCAAGGGCTCGAACCTTGCTATCATTTCCAGGATAAACATTAACAATTCTAGCCATTGGCCACTTTAGAGGTGATACGTTCATTGAATACAAAAGGGACACATTTCGAAATGAGTCAGTGTTGCATTTTGAAATTAGAAGCTGTTGGTATAAAGAAAGAAAAAAGAAAGAAAGAAAATCATTTATTCGTGACATGCATAACAAAGAACAGATTAACAAATACAAGAAGAAAGTAGCCACGAAATGGTCCCAACTCAGCGTAATGCTGGCATAAGATTTTTAATGCAAGAGCAAATTATTTTGGAATGTGTCCGTTTTGTATTCAATGAGCGATATATTATCATTTTTTAGTGCAACTAAGCTACTAATAAAGAAGAAACGGAAATATAGAAAAAAACATTTATAATGGCCGCCCGTGTTGCTTGAGAAAAAGAATGTATGAGAAAAAAGGTACTTTTTAATGTATGTCTCATACATTATATATTAATTACCAATGTTGTACTGGTCCGCCGTGGGCCCACAGGTCTCCTGCACCGTGGGCTCGCTCCACGCTGCGGGGTACACGCACACCCCGCCGATCATGCACGCCGCTGCAACAAGACAATTGGTAAATTAGCATTACATTGCCAATTGGAGAGGCGTCGCAATGTGAAGCAGGCCATAACATGACGGGTGATGACCATGATATGACCACTCTGGTAAGTGTCCAAAGAACAAAAGGATTTATGGAGGTCCATTGGTTCAATTATCGTATACGCTATAGAGCTTATAGAATTAAAGAGACTAATGAATGTGCAAAAAGTGTTTTTTAATGTATATTGGTTTCAAGTTATGATTGGTGTTGGTAATATAATAGACTCGTAACAATTTTTAACAATGGATATGTTATGTTATGCGGTCGGTTTTTGTAAAGGCTTATGTTTAACGGATACTTTTTACTACCGATAATAGTGAATGATCACGAAAACCTAACCAAAACTAGAAGAAGAACGAAAAAAAATACATTTATTCACTACACACAATACGACAGAAATAACACACAACAAACACCTGCAGCGCTGGTTTCAGCCAGCTAGTAACTAGTAGTTTCAGCAGTAACCTAACCTAATTTTGTGATCATTTACTATTTTTGGCTCTCGAAAATAATTTTGGTACTCTATATTTTTGGTCGGCTTTTTCTTAGAACTTGGACGGACACACTTCCAAGAATGAATTGATGAATCAAAATGTCAAATCCACAACATTTTTCACACAATTTACTCAGGTTTTACAGTACAATTTATAAATATTTCATTTTGCTGTGAAACAATGTAGCCATTGTTATTGTTAAATATAGAATCGGCCTTATATTTAAGTACAGTCTCAGATTAATAAAGTACTCAGAATTACCTACGACAAGCTAGTTGTAAGACTTCGCCGCTGCAACAATGTTAGTGTTAGTAGAAACGATTGAAAGTGCATACTATTACTTCTTATGGCAGTTTTAGTGCAGTCTGCAACATACATAGGTACTACATGCAACGCATTTGACATTTGCACTTAGTTTATTAGGAAACCGCTATACAATATTCTATAGTTAAAGGTTACAATTAAAAAAGACAAGTAATGTTATCGCAATTATAGTAATTAATCTACACCAAAGTTTATATTATATTTTGTACAAAATGACGTTCTAACTGTAACGAGAAAGTAACTAACATTAACTTTAATAAAATAAAAACCGCAAGACAATTGCAAAGCAACCTTGAAGCAAATAAAATGAATTGAACTTGGCGATGGCACTTCCAAACTAAATATTTTTATTCCTATGTACTTACTAAACATTTTAATGAAATCAAAGTGCATGGCATTCAAATTAAAAAATATTACTTTACTATTTCAAGCTAAACTATGGAACAAAGGCAAAAGAAAACGTATATAACTGGCGCCGTGTCGCCAATTAACGCTATTTGTTCAGAAAGTGTTCAGCAATTATTCGAAGCGAAAGTTATTAAGGGAAAATGTTCTGAGCCAGTAAAGATGCAGATTATTTCACGGTCCGCGACACTTGCAATGATTGCTTCTTTTACAGCCATTACAATATCAGACGGTACCTAGGTAACAGCTGTGGCGTTGGAAATCGTCTAAGAATATTAATTTACTGTTATTTTTATTTCCTAATCAAGTAAAATAAGGTCAAGAAATCATTTGTATTATTTAAAAACTTTATTAGTAGGTAGCTGCTGCTGTTCCTCCAACACTAATGATCCAAGGGGTCTCTAATTAATTAATGAAATCAATTTTGTTTGTTAATGATCTTCAAGAGAGCGATAAGGTGTTGTGTATATTTAGGTATTTAAAAAATGTAAACAAAACAACCACATGATATAATTCGTCAGCCAATAGAAGCAGAACACTGAGACGTCAAAGTGCAGTCAAACAGTTTTTATTGGTCTTAAAAAGCCACGTGGTTTGGATTGTTTTTTTTTTTAAATACCTAGGAGTATAGACTATGGTTCCACTACAATTAATTTCAAAAGATAGAACTCAAAATTCCCAAATATTTGTTCCGAATATTTATTTTTCAGAATTTTTAATCTATGCGACTATCTTATGGCGGAGCTATTTTCATATATAATGGTTTTATTTCTGAATCCGTAAATATATCAGTTTTTTTTAAAAACCCATCGTAAAGAACTCATTAGGTTAGGTTAGGTTTGTTTTATAACAATCCTGAAAAGTTTGTCCATTATATATTATGATCAATAATTATGTATATATGACCCATTATATATTTTGAACTTTATATAATATGATACGTACCCGTCAAACAGTACTAGTTTGTTTAAATCTTTGCCATTTTCAATTGGCACAGACTAATTATATAAACTTACAATAAACCTTTATGTTTGTGTGAACGACCCCGGGCGGTGTCTGTTGGGAAACATTCCAAACAACAATAGGCGCCAAGCTTGAGGAAAGATACTCATCGCTACTTAGTAGCTTAGTACTGTAAAGTTCACTTGACTAAGTCAATATCAAACTATACTCTGGCAAAAAAGGCTTGGAATTAAAAACTGGCAACACTGTAGTGTAAGTGAAATAAGGGACGACAGTAAAGTGTTGCCACTTTTTACCCTACTTTTTGCAAAGTACCAACAAAAACGATCTAAAGATGTTTGTACATTATGGTGGCATAAACAGACAAATTATAAGGCTTAATTATAAGTAATTTAAATGCCTGTACACCTACATTTATAAACATTTATCTCGATTCTAATCTAACAAGAGCGTTTGACGGCTCTTCCCATTGTCCACACTCCTTTGTCTACAACCCGAAAAATTATGTCAACATTTTACTCTTTTATTTGACTCAACTGTGTTAGTTTTTAGTCAGTTTTATTAATATACTTTAGTAGATACTACAATACAAGGGATTTTTTTCCCAGTTGTCCACAGTGTAATAGACCGCGTTTGACATTTATACATTTGGTTTACAGATTGCTAAAATTAGAGAAAACTGATCCGAATATAATGTGTATTTCTAAACATTTGTTTTAATTACACAACCATACAATATAATTCACCAATTAGTGTAAAAACAAAAACAACATACGTTTTAGGCTTCGGATTCGGACCATTATTCATTAAGCCAAGATCATACGCATCATACCTCTAATAAACGCATTGGAATCATGCTACCATAAACTACCTTTGGTATGACCAATCATTCTACAATTTTCAAAACAACCTAACTTGATATTCGTAGCAGTTCTTATCTAATCACAAACGTAAAATAACGGTAGTAAACACTTCCTAGCCCTACCCTACATTATTTTATAGCGTTCCAAACTAAAGTAAAACGAACTTTATGGCGAATGGCGTTTACGCTGTTCTGAATATAACTACCATGTTATTCGTATATCAGCAATGACGAGAACAGCGTAACAACCAACCGCGGAACGATCCTTTTTACCCATTTCCTTTGAACAATAGAACAATCCCACGCTGCTATGCTAATCACTTTCTTAGTAAATGAAACAATTTGCACCAATTAAATTAACTGTTGGAAGCTCGCGGAAGACCATTTATCTCTGACATCATCTTGACACATTCTGTCACAATCACAAGTATTGCCATACTTACAAGAAGGTCCCAACCCTATCCTTATTGTAAACACACTGATTGTGACCAATAAACAAATTTTCATTTTTTTTTTTTCTTTTTTTTTCATCTTCGAGAATCTACGCGAGATTTCCGAACTTGGCCGTCATTGTGCCGGGCACGTTTTTACCTGAACAAGTCGCTCATAGAATACAAAACTCTGACTCATTTCAGATTGTGTCCGTTTTGTATTCAATAAGCGACGTGTCTCGTTAATTGTTATGTTACGTAGTAAATGTATGTAAAGGTAAACATCTTAGCCTAATTGTGCAAAATGTGGTTACAGACAACAAGTTTTTAGAGTTGTAGGTAGTTTTGTATCTCTGCCTACTCCACTCTGGGATTACAGCCGTGAAGGTATGTACCTATGTATGTGCAGTCAAGGAAATTGATTCGTAGACCATTTCGGACTATGTCAAAGTGACACTGTAAATAAAATCATTAGAAGTCACTTACGTTTTGATTGATTGCGTCACTTTGACATAGTCCAAAATGGTCTGGGAATCAATTTCCTTCACTGTACCTCGTCAGTGTTCGTTTTTAAATAATAAACGACAATTTTCCAGCAATCACTACACTGAATACTACGATGAATTGACAACGTGTACTATTTTACGGCGGTGAAACTTGGTCAATGAATGCTCCACAATAATTCATAGCAATTATTCGGTCACACTTCGCCATTACTGCGCAAGCGCAAGTAACACGACAATGCTGGTTCCTTTCACTTTTCCGCTCTTTTTCTGGTATGGTTATTGACAATTACATTACATGAGCTCGGTATGTCGTTTGATTGTATTTTGGTGCGTTTCCTTTTGATGTGGCAACACTTGGTACAGTCACGAGATTTACAGGTCGATTCACAAGAGTTGGCACGAATGGATTGAATGAGCGAATGAAAGTATACTAAGTAGTGTGTAAAATAGTAACAGGTTTTCGGCTTGAAATTCGAACATCGATTCAAAGGACGGCACTCACACATTGATAGGTGACATTACTTTTGTTCATTCCATTCGTGCCAGCTTTAATGAATCTACCTGTAATTTGGTACCCACCTAAGGTCCAAAGTCAATCTGACATTCGACAACAATAAGGTTGAGTTTCCTAGAAGTTACAAATAACTGGACATCTCTAATGACATTGACGACTTCAAGCATATTTTTTTTTCGATGCTTCCAAATTGAAAATGCACGCGCTAAAAAGTGTTTTGTTCGCTCTGACGGGACTACTTAAACTCGCCTGCGACATTCACTCGTTCGTCCGTCCGACTGCTTTTTTGAGAGAATCACACCCCAGCACTGGGACGTGGGCTGTTATTGTATAACAACGGTTTTCTACCTAGGTGAGATCCTTCCCACGAAACCCCCCGAAGCGTAACTATACGACGTGTAATGTGTAATTACGCGCAATTCTCAAAGTATACGAGCTCATTAACATACTGAATTACTGTGGTTTTGATTACCTTTGTTATAATAAATTTCTGAGTAAGAGTTTTCATCGTGAGCTATATCAACTGTTATATGAGTATATGAGTATATGAGTATATATGCAAAGAAAAGTTGCCTTCCAACTTGACATGCGCGCATGACTCGTTGTATGAATGTGGAAGAAGCGAAAAAAATTTGTCAAGATCGTAGGAAGTGGAAAGAAGTGGTCTCTACCTACCCTCTGGGAAACAGGCGTGATTTAATGTATGTATGTATGTAAGTTGCCTTTTTTAGACTTTGCTAAGATCCTTATTCTAATTCCCAAAATTAATCCTATAGGGCAAGGTACCAGGAAAAAAGGATAGACGACCACGGTGGAAGAAGATGGATGACATCCTGGATTAACTTTTTTATTTATTCATTGATAATGACTTTTCTCTTGGCTAATTCTTGCCTTCGGAGCACGATTTTGTCGACGAGGAAGGGAGCTCTCACCCAGAAAATGCCTGCAATGATTCATAAAAGACTCATTGGAGTGTTATTTCCGTATGGCAATCGGAACTCCTGGCTTAATTATTTTTTTCACGGCATTGAGAAGGCCAACGATCACACAGGCCACCTGTGGATAAAGCATCCGTCACTTTTTGACACGTGTACTTATTTAACTATCAGAAAGTGACGGATGGCTTATCCAAAATTTATCACGCGATAAACGCAGCCATATTAGGCCCCGGTGCTAATACAATTGACGACGCGCTGGCCTAGTTGGTTTGGTAGTGACCCTGCCTAAAAAGCTAGCGGTCCTGGGTTCAAATCCCAGTAAGGGCAGATATTAGAGTGATGAGCGCGAATATTTGTTCCTGAGTCATGGATGTTTTCTATATATTTAAGTATATATTTCTCTATATAAGTATTTATATCGTTGTCTAGTACCCATAATACAGGGTGGCCAAATAACAGGTATACACTTTAGTTTTGTAATTTTATTCTATGAATATATTTTTTTAAGTATTCCTTGTTAAATGTAGTATTTAGAGCTGGCAGTTAAACATGGAAAACAATGTCAGACAAATGTCCACCTCTAGCAGCATAGCAGATGTGAACCCTTTTCATTGCGTTTTTCATCACATTTTCAAACATTTCCTGCGTTATCTCAGTGACTGTGTCTTGAATTATTTTTTTAATTGCTGAAGGTTCATTGGCCTGTTAGCATAGACACGTTCCTTTAGATAGCCCCACAGAAAAAAGTCAGGGGCTGTTAAATCAGGCGATCTTGGGGGTAAATCAATGTCACCGTTTCTCGAAATTAATCGACCGGGAAACGTTCTTTTTAATGTTTTTATTGTGGCTCGTGCCGTGTGAGACGTTGTTCCGTCGTAAAACGATCCATAACAAATTTGCCATATCTACTCAAAGTAATTTTCATGCAACAACTGTCATATTTACCGCCAAAACAAAATGGCGGCAAAAAAAAATTGTATACCTCCAAATTGGCCACCCTGTACAAGCCTTGAGCTTAGTTTGGGACTAGGTCAATTGGTGTGACATTGTCCCCTGATATTTATATTTATACCTGCATGTTTCATCGAAATGCAGATAATTTCAACATTAAGAAATCTAGTTTCTAGTATAATTCTAAATGACCGCAGGAAATCATAGAAAGTGGTCGCAGCGGGCGCGGAGAAAACCAATGCTTTTCTAAAGCGAAAGGGAAACCAGATGGCTAATGGCCGTCAGTGGAATTAAATATTGATGATATCCTTCGCTCATTATATTTGTATAATCGGCCACATAAGACGTCTTCCAATTTAGACACAGCTTCCTATGAAATAAAAATGTCGCTAAAGTCGACTCTTCCACTGCCAGAACCATCTTATTGGCCTTAATGTTATACGATTTGACAACGGAATTCAACGGTAGAAGCGATAATAGCCGACAGTACACATATCGTTAATTGAATACAAAACGGACACATTCCAAAATGAGTCAGTGTTGCATTTATAATTAGAAGCCATTCGTATAAGATTTTCAATGCAAGAGCAAATTATTTTGGAATGTGTCCGTTTTGTAATGAGCGATATATCCCACTACTGGGCTTTTCTTTCAGCTTAAATGTATTATGCATTAAACATTATCGATGAATGGCTCAGGGCTATATTCCAATCAGTAAAAGCTTATTGCTTTTGACATGATATCGTATTGTTTTTAAGTTTGCCGCCATCACTGATCACAATGTTAATAGTGATATAGTTTTACCGAGAAGAATTTCGCCCCTAATCTCAGTAATGGGCGGAAGACATACAATTACAAAGTTAGATATATACAGTCCGATAGGCTCTTAGAAGATGCTACCGGTTTGTACTTATCTTTCACTCACTCTTATACGATCTTTTCAAGAGCGAGTGTGAACCGTACTAAACCGAAGCATCTAAGTGCTCACAGACTGTACGTCTCTGTTCAATACCGATGAAATGACAGGCCAAGATTTGATAGATTGAAGACGCGAGAGCCTAGTAAGTACTGTAGTGACCCGGCCTACGAAGCTAGCGGTCCCGAGTTCCATTCCCGATAAGCTTAGTTTGGGACTAGGTCGATTTGTGCGAGATCGTCCCTTTACAAAAAAAAAGATCGGTCGATAGAGTGTCGTTACCTGTAATACTGGTAATACCTTGATTTAAACTTACTTCGATGTCAAGGGATCATTGACTTGTGTGTTGTGTTACGTAAAAACTAAATATCGCTAGCCTCATAGAGGGAAACTGGGTGACAGAGATCTATTATACGTCATTATTATAAGTACAGGTCGATTCACAAGAGTTGGCACGAATGGATTGAACGAAAGTAGTGTCACCTATCATTGTGTGAGTGCCGTCCTTAAAGCCGATGTTCGAATTTCAAACCGAAAACCTGTTACTATTTTACACACTAGTATACTTTCATTCACTCATTCAATCCATTTGTGCCAACTCTTGTGAATCGACCTGTAACAGGTTTTCGGTTTGAAATTCGAACATCGGTTCAAAGGACGGCACACAATGATAGGTGACATTACTTTCATTCAATCCATTCGTGCCAACTCTTGTGAATCGAGCTGTACCTACCCTACTTGTTAAAAGTGTTATATCCGACGATAATCGTGATTTCACACTCCATTTGCACCATATCGCGATATTTCGTCCAAGCCGCTTCCTGAAGGCTTACGCAACGCACTTAGTCGGTTTGCAATAAAAAAAAATACTGAACGGAAGCACTTAACGTTTTAACGCTTAAACGAAACTGATTATTGTTTAAAATATGTTATAAGTTATAAATAAACTTAATGGTCTTAATGAAACACTTTTTGATGTAACGCCGCCGATCGATCAATATTCATGGGCCGTTTTCTCGTGGTCCTACTATATTTTTTCCTACTCACCTTCAGCAGAGCCCCGCCCAAGGGGCTCCTGTTTCTGGGTTGGTTGCCCTTCGGGCATCTGAAGATACCTAAACTTAACGCACCTAACCACAATTAGTATTTGGTGATCAAGTCTAGTTGCACTTTTTATGCAATAGGACAAATAGGTATAGTAGGACCACGAGAAAACGTGTATAAAAAGGTGACCCCCTTTTTTCAGAGATAATATCTCTTAAGCGGCCAAATACATTTTCAGGAAACCTATATAAGAACAAGCTGTTTAAAAAACCAACCGCGTCCGAATCGGTAAAATGTTGTGTTTGGTGATTTGGTATGTATGTGTGTGTGTGTGTGTGTGTATGTGTGTATCTGTACGTGTGACACAGCTTTTTCCCTTCGCAAATATTAGATTTTCGAAGATATAAAGTACATGAAAAACCAACCATGAATAGGATTATTTTGTTCTACTAGCCTCACTATCTTATTGGTGATATAGAAACATGAGTCTTGCTCCGCTTCATGTGACCCCCCTCCCCTCCTACTCAACCTCACATAAAATAAAACTCCAAACAGGCATTGTATAAAATTTCATAACAATATGCATACCTAACCCAGATTATATAAGTAATGATTGTAACGAACATCTTCTCACGAAGTTGTGCATTGTCCGGAGTACGAACCCACAGTGGCCTCCTTTTACTAATCATACCTATTTTGTTATGTTGCAATTGGTCCAGTAACCTTGTCGCCTGAAAGTACGGGGTATTTTACGTCAAATCCGGTAGTTCTGAGTTTTGCAGACTTATGTTGGCCCTATGAATAATCAAAGCGTAGAAAGGTATCAAAAGGTACAATACGCAAATGGTACCGACACTCACGCTGGATAAAACTAAAACATAGGCGGGTTATAGTTTATTTCAATATCGAGACGGATTACATACAAACTTTTTCAAATAATTAAAGAGGCTATTAAAAATCTCACACGGCTCGTTCGTCTATACACTCACGCACAAGCGGCACAAGACGACAATTTCAGCCTACTTGTGTTACGGATACTGTCAATACATTACTCAGTACTCAATTTATTTAACTGCAGATCCGCGTATAGAAGACATTGAGCACGCCTAATCACATTAGAATGGTCATTTATCATTATAATGAAGAGTAATGGCCCTAAAACTGATCCTTGAGTCACTCCAGAACGCGTATAGTACGGCGGTGATTCAAAAATACCAAATCTGACATACTGCTGGCGGTCGCGTAGATAATCCACGAGAAGTCGGAGGAGACTACCTTCCTTCTTTTCCTTCCTTTTTGATACTTTTTCTTGTCTGATGAAAAAATTGCCTCATACACAGCAAGTTTATTACTCTTCCCCCATCAATTTCATTACTTCTGGAGAAACGAATTCTTCAGGCTTGGGCATGTGCGCACGAACTACTCTACACCTATTCTGGTCTATATTCAGACTCTTTCTCTTACAAGCAATATCCTTCTCTAAGTCCCCTCTGTACTTTACCAACTCGCTTAACACTCCGTTTGCGTCTCTTATCTTATCCTTCAAATCCGCTGCCGTCTCATTTATGAGCTTACTTTCTCCCATCGAAGCATACTGTGCCTCATCCCTGCAGTTTTCTACGTTAGGCCTATTGTAATTCCTATTAAAAAGTCTCGTCATAGACAACTTATTTCTGTTAGTAACGTTTTGCAGAGAATCTTTCAAAAAGTCAATAAGATTTTCAACGTCAGCCGTCTTCTGAAGATTCTCCTTGAGATTTCGTTCCAGATGTTCGCACATCTCTTCAGTAGCCTTTATAGTCTGTCCGAAAGCTACGTTAGTCCTATCTCCTTGGATTTTCAAATCCTGTCCCCCTTTGACGATCGCAGTCATCAGGCCTTTTCTCAGCTCTTCAGATTGTGCTCTAACTTCGTCGCAATTTCGAATGCTCTCAGCACAAAAATGCTCCCAGTATTCTAGAGTAGTCGCATTCTCAGGCCACCGAGCGACCCCAGGGTGAAACATTACCAAACTAGATTCATGGTTCATACTTAAATTTAGCTTGTCCATTCTCAAGCTAATCATTTTGTCACTCCAGTCACCTTCAATGGCAGATTTAGCAGCCTTGTTATTAGCCATTTGCACCTCGACTTTTGCAAGAGTATCGGTGAAAATTTTTCTTATATGCCCAACGATTGCTACTTCCCGAATCAGTTCTTGTTCGGCATCGTCGCGTACCAGATCGGCTTCATATCGAAACGTCCTCAGTTCAAGGCACTCTTTGGCAATAGCTTCAGGTAAAATCAGGATCCTGGTAGTGCCTTTCAGAATAGTTCGGTATTCTTCCAAAGTTTCGATCTCATCACTGATAGCTTGTACCATAACTGCAACTTTCTTCTTCCATTCAGTCAAATCCTGGACACGTTTCTTTAATTTGTTGTTTGAGTTAGTCGAGTTATTGTTTATGCCGATGAAAGCGTTTTCTACGTCCTTTTTGTATTGTTTATCTAATGCTTCAGCTTTGTCGTTAGCTCTTGGAGTTAGAGTATATGCGTTGTTCTTCCTCCATTCTCCGGTAGAATACCTGGTGATGGAATATTTGTCTACTACAGGTCTGACGCCGGTGATGCCCGCGTGAGGGGTCCAGTCCACGTGGCCCGCCGCCCACGGGTCCACGGGACTCATGCCGAGAATGTCCCCGCTGGTGGTGTCCGTGGACTGAGGCAAGTATAGAGGTGGGGCATCCGCAGGATAAACCTTAGGCTGAAAAGGTTTTATTGAACCTTGCACAAAGGGTGCACCATGCGGGTCTGGAGCCCTCTGTTGACCTGCGGCCAAATATTGTTTCTTGACGGGTTTCTCCTCGCTACTGGGACAAATAAACGGACAGTCCATTTTGCTTGGGTCACCGGACTCCATCTTAACGAAAATTTAGATTTCTCCGCAAATTGTATTTACTAAAAAATAAAAACAATATAAAAACTAGGAGCTGTTGAGATGTCAAAATATAATATGACGGACAATTTTTTTCACGATTTTCACTAACCGTATATGGCCAGTATCAAGCCAGTATCTTCGTTTTCCAATGACCGCCTACTTGGTTGAGCCAAAATCAAATTTTGATAAATCTACCAATAGGATAGCGACTATAGCGAGGCTAGTAAAATAAATGAATCCTATTGGTGGATTTTTCCTCGCAACACCGCTTCGCTGCCTCGCACAGCTCCGGTGGAAACGCAGCCTTAAGGTTGACCACCGCCAACGATGAGCGAGAAGCGAGTAGAGGCAGCGATTAACTATTGATATATGCGTCTCTTTTATTGAAACGGGATCTATATTGTTTCGATAAACTAGTGGAGGGAGTTCTCTCACTGGGAGTGTGAACAGCCAACGAGCGATCACGTCTATCCCACTAGTCCCATTGCGTTGTCCCATTATGGGACAACTGAGACGATTTCGTCCCAGTAGCCCCATGTGACAAGTGGCACTAATATTTTTGTTTCATAAGTCCCAGGTAGGTTTGGGTGATGTAAGTTTTGTAACAGGATTCGGGCCTGACCACCCAGGAAAAGTAGCTCCAACACAGCGGAGCTCCGTCGACTGTCAGGAATGAGGAATGATGCGCAAACACGACAGAGGCTAAAGAAAAAAGTGACTAAGTATATGTAGGTATACCATGATTACTGTAATGGGACGTTTGTGACTAAAATAAAACAAATATCAGTGCTACCAGACTACTATATTAGGACTAGAGGGATGGATGGCCAGCGATATGTACGTAAGTACGTACGTCAACTATTAATATTGTCTCTGTTATTGACAATAGCTCTATATCTTCTGTTCGTTTCTTGAGTGAGAAAATAGTAGATAGCTAATCTCTTCCTCGCCGGCTGCGGTACAAATGCCTAAGCCTTTGAAAGCTGTATAGTAGCTTCCTTGCCTAAAAACATCTATTCCCACCTTTTGGTTTGGGAGGAACTGCTCATGCTAGTGAAACCCAGGCGAAAGGCTCAAGAGGTCATGAAAGAACGCGATGTGAAAATTCGCTCTATGAAAGAACGCTATGCGAAAATTCGCTACTATGAAAAAATGCTTTTGGGAAAATGATCTTACAAATCCTCCGTACGGACTCCGTTTGGCTTACATCGGTGACTTTAAAGGGGTTAACTCGTTGGAAATATTTGAAGCCACCGTTGTAAGCCAAACGGAGTCCGTGTGGAGCCCGCTCCGCTCGCATTGGAGAGCGGGCATAATATAGCTAAAAGCAACTGTAAATATTATGACCATTCAAAAACATCACTAAGCCAGAACATGACCAAATCAGAATATGACCAAATGTATAGGATATTATGACTTAAGCCGAACATGCCATCCATCTAAAAACCTGTTTTAAGTCTTATTTTATTATCATAATAATAAACATTAACAGAATATATTAATAATAACTAAAAATTAAATATTAAAAATTAAAGATTAAGAATTACATTAACATACATTACGCATAGACTAAAAACCCGCCTGTTCCGATAGTAATAGACATTAACACAATATATTAATATTAGCTAAAAATTACATATTAAAAATTAAAATTTTAATATTAAGAATTTAATTAACATACATTACGCATACACTAAAAACCCGCCAGTTCCGACGCAGACGGATAATGCGACCTCACCATCCCGCACCTGTCTCTGTCTATATTCAACGTCTTCATCTTTGATGCTAAGTCTTTCTCCAACAATATCCTCCTGTCGCAAAGATCCGCTCTCACCCTCTCCGCGTTCCTTATCTGACCCAGCAATGCCGTAACCGTTTCATGGATCTTCTTTACCTCATCTAATAGACCAAAATGAGGTTGGTCCATCACGCTTTCAATGTGAGGTCGCCAGTTGTTTCGATTATCCAATCTAGTCTGAGCCAATTTCATCGCTGCATCCATCTTTTGAACTGAAAACCGTAAGTCAGATATCAATGTTTCCAAATCAGCAATTCTTTGAAGAGTGCTTTTTAAAGTTTCCTCCAATTTGATGCATAGTTCCTGGGTAATAGCAACGGTTTCTGCTATGGCCATATCTGTTTTATCCGCTTGGTTCCGAAGCTTTCTGCCCCCATCTATGAGGATGGCGTTAAGAGTGCTTCTTACATCGATGGATCTTTGTCTGGCAGCCTCACAGTTCTCAACGCCTTCTCGGCAGAAAAACTCCCAATATTCTAAAGGAGCCGAAAAGTCTCCGAATCTTGTCGCTCCCGCTTTAAACATAATGGTAGAAGACTTTGAGTTCAAGCTAATATTGAGTGCCTCAGTATTGTATGCCATGGTCTTGTCACACCAGTCGTACTCTATTCTATGTTTAGCAGCTTTATTGTTCCTCATTTGCTCCTCAATACTATCTAGCGCATTCTTGTACGATGCTCTCACTTCGGCCACCAAATTCATTTCTTTTATAAGCTCCTGCTCCGCTAGATCAGCCACTAAATCTGGTATAGCCCGGTTTGAACGAAGATCCAAACATTCTCTAGATATAGCTTCAGGCAACATAAGAGTTCTAGAAGCACCTTTCATTCTTTGTCTATCGATTTCAAGCAATTCAACTTCTTCGGTGATACCTTTACAGGCTCTTTCAACTTCTACCTTCCATCTAAAAAGGTCTTTAGCTTTCTGCTTCAGGCGCTTATTGTTCTCTGCCTGCGTTTTGTCTATGCCGCCGAACGCTTGCATAATAGCTGTATTAGCATTGTATTCGACAATGTTCGATTCCGTTATGCTTACAGGATCTAGTACGTGATCATTATGTTTCCTCCATTCGCTGAGAGAGTACCTGCTGATGGAGTATTTGGTCACTAAAGGTCTCGTGCCAGTCATGTCACCGAGTGGAGCCCAGTTTACTTTCCCATCTAGTCCAGGCTTTAAACTTGGGAGGTGCTCTTCACCTGATGGGAGTGGCCGAAGTGTTTCTTCATCTTCAACGGGAACTTTCGAATTAGCCCTCGCTTCTTCAGCAGCTTTTACCTCTGCTAGAGCTTTTTCAATAGTTTTGTCTACCTTTTTAAAAGCGCCGATCTCATTGCACACTTTAAGACATTTGTCACCATTGGGGGAAGAGGTTTTAAGATCAGCCATTGCGAAAGTTTATTGAAAATATAATAATGCTCTAAAAGAGATGATACCACAAAAAGAATATTTGCAATAATAATTGTCAGTGTCACCTTTTGGTGTTTAAGCTGCTAGTTCGTAGTTTATTTTAACCGAAGAGGCCGGTTAAATATTCTTGCCGACCAGTGTAAAATTTTATAAGAATAGTTTAGAGAATAAGCATAGGAGGAACTTGAGTAGCACACTTGAAAAGTATATCTATCGCATTAATTGTGACGCACATTGTTAATGAATTGGAGAAAGAGGTATATAGCAGATTAGCAGCGCATTTCGTCTTAAATCGGCGGTTATATGAAACCCCCAAAACCGGAGTACCTATATTATTTTTCATAACATATTACTTATTGTGCCTGTGACAAAAGTCATTTGGCAAATTTACGGATTGTAAAATATGCAATAAAAGCTACCTACTTGTTTTAATTCTTCATTCATATACTATATTATACTACATAAGCCATCTTCAGGTGCAGCGCCCGAATGACTAGGAGTTGAAGTGGTCGCCATGGCCGAAAACGGTCGGAAAGATCAGATCATGATCATCATACTATATTCAGTATATTTATATAATCCGCGGATGTGAGCTTTTAGAAATCCGTATCCGCATTCACATTTTGCGGATGTGAAAAAATCGGCATCCGCAATATCCCTGATTCAAATGTATTCAAATTAAATTACTCTAGCTAGGTGACAGCTACACGTCAACTAAGTTCGCGCAAGATTTCACGCCTGCGTACTACTTCGTTCTTGTCTCTCTAAAGCGTGGCCTTATTTTTCTCACTATTATGCCTGGGAATGGAATGCCGCCACTAGGAATTTGATTCCCCCCCCTTAATTAAATTAATCAGTTTAATTACCAATGTTTTAGAAACCATTAGCGAGAAAAGTTACATTTTATTTTACATTACGTTACAAAAGGCCTCATTAGCGATACCACCATACACACAGTAAGTACACTATAAAAGAAGCCAGCTATAGTGCTCGTCCGATATGAAGTCAATCCTGACACATTGCACAACCATGAAGTTTCAGAATATAGATAATGTTGACAGCAGTCAAACAATGCTGTTATTACTATTCCTTGATACGCAACAAATAAGCTTGGCATTGTTTTACTGCTGCCAACAATGTCAATAGTCAGAAACTTCATGGTCATGCTATATGTCAAGATTTACTTCTTATCTGCCTATTACTGTAATATATTCTGGAGCTCTATTCCACTCTGTAAAACTATATTGCTTTTGACATGGTATCGTATTGTTTTCAACTTGACCGCCATTACTGTCAAGTCAATAAGAGCTATCGTAACGTTGACAATACGTTAACATGTCAAAAGCAGTATTGTTTTACAGAGAAGAATAGAGCCCGGTCTATGGCTGGCTGTCATTCTGAAAACATCTGTCAAATTAGGTACGTATTAATTTTTTTGTAAATTACTTTATCGTTGGTTTTGATTCGCAAATCCAGAGCAGTTTTGTGGGGCAACTTGTAACATTGATGAAGAACTTGCATTTAATAAAATAACAGTGAAACGATGGATCCAAATGAGTTAGCGGTCAAGATCACACCAAGCCTTTGAAGCGGATGCCCGCCATCTTCAAGGGTCATAACGACTACGACTGGAAGACTTCGACGACAAGACAGGATTCACCGTACAACGTTGCTTATATATACTTGACATTGGCCGTATTACGTTATTATGTAGACGTCATTAAATAAATAAATAATAATAATAAAAAATAAAAAAAACCCCTGTTATTTATCAAAGTGGACTGATACCTACTCGTATTTTATCTTGCCAAATGTTGTTATGATAGTTGAGACCGAGTATATAGGCAAATCGTCGGTGATACCGCAATACCGCGAAACTAACAAATTCAATCAGTTGCAAAATGTACCTTACTGACCTGCTTGCTAAGGTGTATTTTGCATCTTATTTAATTCATTAGTTACGTGATATTGCAGTATCACCGACGAAATGACGTTAGGCCGCCCTCAGACACGGGGAGCGACAATCTTTTTCAATTTAATTGAAATCTATGTTCGAAGTAACGTTAGTTCCATCCCTGTCATTCGTCATTCGAGACTAAGTCGATGGAAAGGGATAGAGCTGACGTAACTTCGAACTTCATTTTCAAAGTAGGGCGTCGCGGTCTGTGAGAATGACGGCGGCGGATCGTGCACGATGTCATACAGTCGACGTCAAACATGTTTACATTTGGACCTTATTTCAAAGGAATAAGGTGAAAAAATATATACCTACCTTTTTACTAACACAAAAATGGTACAGTCACCTTCATAAATATGTATACCTACACTAATCGTTGTGACAATTCATATATCGAAGTTTATACATGGGACATTATATCTACACTTGCATTTCCTTTTATGGCTTCGAACGCTGTGTAAATAGGAATCATCTCATTTCATTTCCCGAGAAACATCTAATTACTTCCTTTTGGCTTGGGACGGGACCACCCCCTCGTTGCTAGTGAAACCCTGGCGAAAGGCTCAAGAGCTTACTTAACTGAGGCGTTTTCTCGTGATCCTACTGATTTGTCCTATTAGTAGGACCACGAGAGAGACCTATTCCTCGTAGTCCTATTAGTAGGTACGGTTGCGAAAATGTTCGTCGTTTATAATAGGAATACGTAGGCAGGTTTAGGTTATGTTAGTTTTACTTTCTTATTGATTTCAAACTAAGGGTAAAAATAAAAAAGGAAGTAGGACTGACAGAAATAGTTCTGCCTCCTGGTCCTACTAATAGGACAAATCAGTAGGACCACCGGGAAACGGGGCTAAACTGTAACGTTTACTACTAACTCTTAATACTGCAGTTTACTTTGTCAAAACGTAGACTGAAAAAGTGATAGTGAAAAAGTGATAGATTCAATCTTATTTTATTATCATAATAATAAAGAATAACTTAATAATGTAAACAACCTTCATAAATGTCGAGACTCTTCACGTTTCATAATAAGAGTGAAAGGCGACCGCGGGGTCGCAATTCGCTGTAGTAAAGGCGAGAAAGGAAGTGACGTCGTGAACATCAATTTGTGTAAGTATTATTCTGTGTAATCATATCGGGATCTTACTTAGTTGAAGTATTTACTTATAGCGACATGCTGTTAAAAGTTATTAAATTAATCAAATTACAAATTAAAAGTTAAATTACAAATTAAAAGTTAAAAGTTAAATTACAAATTAAAAGTTAATTTACAAATTAAACATTAAAAGTTAAATATTACCAATTAAAAATTAAAAATTAGTAAAAAATTAAAAATTACAAGTTAAATTAACACAAAATAAGCACACTAAAATCCCGCCAGTTCTAATGCAGATGGATAATGCGACCTAATCATCCCGCACCTGTCTCTGTCTATAATCAACGTCTTCCTCTTTGCTGCTATGTCACTCTCCAATAACAACCTCTTATCGCAAAGTTCCGATCTAACCCTCTCCGCGTTTCTTATCTGACACAGCAATGCCGTTACCGTTTCATGGATCTTTTTTACCTCATCTAATAGACCAAAATGGGGTTGATCCCTCACGCTTTCAAGGTGAGGTCGCCCGTTGTTTCGATTGTCCAATCGAGTCTGAGCCAATTTCATCGCTGCATCCATAATTTGAACCGAAGACCTTAAGTCAGCTATCAATGTTTCCAAATCAGCAATTCTCTGAAGAGTGTTTTTTAAAGCTTCCTCCAATTTAGTGCATAGCTCCTGGGTAATAGCAACGGTTTCTGCTAAGGCCATATCTGTTTTATCCGCTTGATTCCGAAGTTTTCTGCCCCCATTTATGAGGATGGCATTAAGAGAGTTTCTCAAATCCACAGACTTTTGTCTGGCAGCTTCGCAGTTCTGGACGATTTCTCGGGAGAAAAAGTCCCAATATTCTAAAGACGCCGATTGGTCTCCAAACCTTGTCGCTCCCGGTCTAAACAAAATGTTACGAGACTTTGTGTTCAGGCCAATATTGAGTGACTCAGTATTATATGCCATGGTCTTGTCACACCAGTCGTACTCTATTCTATGTTTAACAGCTTTATTGTTCCTCATTTGCTCCTCGATATTATCAAGCGCATTCTTATAAGTTGCTCTGACTTCACCTACCACCTTCATTTCTTTTATAAGCTCCTGCTCCGCTAGATCAGCCACTAAATCTGGTTCAGCCCGGTTAGAACGAAGATCCAAACATTCTCTAGATATAGCTTCAGGCAACATAAGAGTTCTAGAAGCACCTTTCATTCTTTGTCTATCGATTTCAAGCAATTCGACTTCTTCTGTCATTCTTTTACAGGCTCTTTCAACTTCTGTTTTCCATCTAAAAAGGTCTTTAGCTCTCTGCTTTAGGCGTTTACTGTTCTCTGCCTGCGTTTTGTCTATGCCGCCGAATGCTTTCATGATAGCTGTTTGAGCGTTGTATAGGACAATGTTAGATTCCGTTATGCATCCAGGATCTAGAACGTGTTGATTATGTTTCCTCCATTCGCTGAGAGAGTACCTGCTGATGGAGTATTTGTTTACTGCAGGTCTCGTGCCCGTCATGTTGCCGAGTGGAGTCCAGTCTACCTTCCCATCCGGCCCAGGCTTTAAATTTTGCAGGTACTCTTCACCTGATGGGCGTGGTGGAAGTTTTTCATTTTCTCCAATGGGAACTGGACTCGTATCAGGAGTTGGAGCAGCCCTCGCTTTTTCAGCAGCTTTTACCTCTTCTAGAACTTTGTCAATCGTTTTGTCCACCTTTTTAAAAGCGCCGAGCTCAGTGCACACTTTAGGACATTTGTTAGGATCGGGAAAAGTAGTTAAAGGATTAGCCATTGTGCAAGTTTACTAAAAATATAATAGTGCCCTAAAAGAGATATACTTACCTCAATTCAAATCAAACTTACCTCAAAGAAACGTTCGCAATAATACTTGTCAGTGTCACATTTTGGAATGCTTAATCAAACCAATCTTAAGCTTAAGTTGCTAGTTCGTAGTTCCTTTAATCGAAGAAGCCGTATACATATTCGTGCCGACCGTGCAAGTTTTTATATGCATAGGTATAGGTCAAAGAATAAGAACTATAATAGAAGGAACTTAATCGGTTTTAAGTAGCACAGTAGTGTGCAACTTAATGAGTAGCACACTTGAAAAGTATATCTATCGCATACATTTTAACGCACGTTGATAATGAGTTAGACAGATATGCATGTAATAGCTAATTTCTGCTCAAATATATAGTAGGCGAATCTTCTATATTTTTACTAAAGTGGAATGCCTTAATCTTTTTTTAAAGCCTGCCCTTTATTTTAACATTTAACAAAAAACCGTTTTATTTTGAATACTAGATTTTTAGAGGTAACAGCTTCGAAAACACACGATATTTGAAGGAAAAAAAACTCGTCGCGTAGCTAAACATCTCGTGTCATTATGGCTTGTTTTAGTCCCTTTATGAACAATCTACTATAGGTTCCTTTTGACGTCTAGGAGTGCACTAAGAAAGGATTTTCCCGAATATCGACGAACGACGAAAGAAGAATATGTTTTTATCTTCTAGACAATGCTCGATGTCTCCAATGTCATGCTGAGTATAGACTATTAGAGTATGTATGACCCTGTGGTCTGACCGTTGAGTGGTGACACAAAAAATGGGGGCAACTGGCTAGTAACACAAAATGCATAATGACTAGATAGATAGGTACAGATGTAGTGAATAATCCTTTCCCATCGTTTTTTGTCGGATTAGTTCGTATTTATCTAGCTTTAAAATACTGGAAAAGGGCCGAATCTTAAGTACCCGAAATCGACGTGCGTGCATGACTCAATGTATGAATGTGGAAGAAGCGAAAGAAATTTGTCAAGATCGTAGCAAGTGGAAAGAAGTGGTCTCTGCCTACCCCTCTGGGAAACAGGCGTGATTTAATGTATGTATGTATGTATGTATCTAGCTTTCTCAATAAGCTTTACTACCCATCAATAAGCCAACTGAGAAAGTAAGATAAATAGGAAGTTATTCGACGAAAACGATGGGAAAGGATTATTCACTACATCTGTACGCGGTATGCGTAATATGACAGCTTGGTGGTACAACTGGTAGCACCAAGGGGATTATTTTTTGCCCCTAGTACTACTACCCTGTCTGGTAGTACCACTGGAAATTTACATTACCCCTGGGTGCTACTTATTAATTTAATATTAGAGCGGTTTCAGACTAGCGTTTTTTCTGCGCGTATAAGCTCGTTATTAGAAGCGCGTGTAGACGCGTACAAGGGCGCTTTTTACCACGCGCGCAACTCGTACGAGCGTTAACGAGCTTATAAGCATGTTGATTCGAGCGAACGCGCCAGAATAAGCCCGTGTAGCGCGTTAAGTTTTTTTAAGCGCAACATGAATCGCGCGTGTAAGTGCGTATGCCAAAACGAACGTAAAACGCGCTAAAAAAACGCTAATCTAAAACCGCCCTTATAAACAGTACAAGCGTAACAACAACCATAATTACTGCTTAATTAAAAGCTTTTAATGTATGAAAATGTGTAATGGGTTGCAACAGGGATAAAGTTATCTACACTTGCATTTCCTTTAAAGGCTTTGAACGCTGTGTAAATAAATAGTAGTATTATTCTAGTTATGGCTTTTGACGTAGAAACCTCGTCGTATTGTTCTCAAAATCATTATTTTTAATTTAAGGTTTATTGACCTTACATAATCTGGTGCACAGCTTTATAATAAATTACCGTCTGCTATAAAACGTGTAAGTTCACTTAATGCATTTAAAACTAAATTATCACAGCATATTTATAATACTTAGCTAATAGTAATAACACAACTACCTACCTAACTACAACATAAATTCATTAAGTGAACAAAAATAAAATAACTGGAACGAACGTTTTAAGTTTATATACTTACAATAATGTGTTCTCATGTAAGCGACTTATGTCTTTTTTGAGAATAAATATCTTTAAACCTTACATCTCATCACCCAAGAAACATCTAGTCCCGCCTTTTGGCTTGGGACGGGACCATCCCCTCATGCTAGTGAAACCCTGGCGAAAGACTCAAGAGGGGGATAACTTAACTGTAACGTTTACTACCTTTACTTCATCAAAACTACTGAAAAAGTGAGAGTGAAAACGTGATAGATTCAATCTTATTTTATTATCATAATAATAAAGAATAACGTAATAATGTAAACCACCTTTATAAATGTCAAGACTCTTGAAGTTTCATAATAGAGTGAAAGGCGACCGCGAGGGTGCAATTCGCTGTAATAAAGGCGAGAAAGGAAGCGACGTGGTAAACATCGATTTGTGTAGGTAATATTCTGTGTAATCATATCGGGATCTCACTTAGCTGAAGTATTTACTTATAGCGACATGCTGTTAAAAGTTATTAAATTAAAATACAAATTAAACGTTAAATTACAAATTAAAAGTTAAATTAAAAACTAAAAGTTAAATTACAAATTAAAAGTTAAATTACAAATTAAAAATTAAAAGTTAAAAATTAAAAGTAAAATATTACAAATTAAAAACTATAAGTTAAATAATAAAAAGTTGAAAATTACAAATTAAATAAACAGTAAATAAGCATACACTAAAAACCCGCCAGTTCTAACGCAGACGGATAATGCGACCTTATCATCCCGCACCTGTCTCTGTCTATAATCAACATCTTCCTCTTTGCTGCTACGTCCTTCTCCAATAACAACCTCTTATCGCAAAGTTCCGATCTAACCCTCTCCGCGTTTCTTATCTGACCCAGCAATGCAGTTACCGTTTCATGGATCTTTTTAACCTCATCTAATAGACCAAAATGGGGTTGATCCCTCACGCTTTCAATGTGGGGTCGCCCGTTGTTTCGATTATCCAATCTAGTCTGAGCCAATTTCATCGCTGCATCCATCTTTTGAACCGAAGACCTTAAGTCAGCTATCAATGTTTCCAAATCAGCAATTCTCTGAAGAGTGTTTTTTAAAGCTTCCTCCAATTTAGTGCATAGCTCCTGGGTAATAGCAACGGTTTCTGCTAAGGCCATATCTGTTTTATCCGCTTGATTCCGAAGCTTTTTGCCCCCATTTTCGAGGATGGCGTTAAGAGAGTTTCTCAAATCCACAGATTTTTGTCTGGCAGCTTCGCAGTTCTGGACGATTTCTCGGGAGAAAAAGTCCCAATATTCTAAAGACGCCGATTGGTCTCCGAACTTTGTCGCTCCCGGTCTAAACAAAATGTTACGAGACTTTGTGTTCAGGCCAATATTGAGTGACTCAGTGTTATATGCAATGGTCTTATCACACCAGTCGTACTCTATTCTATGTTTAACAGCTTTATTGTTCCTCATTTGCTCCTCGATATTATCTAGCGCATTCTTATAAGTTGCTCTGACTTCGCCAACCAACTTCGTTTCTTTTACAAGCTCCTGCTCCGCTAGATCAGCCACTAAATTTGGTTCAGCCCGGTAAGAACGAAGTTCCAAACATTCTCTAGATATAGCTTCAGGCAACATAAGAGTTCTAGAAGCACCTTTCATTCTTTGTCTATCGATTTCAAGCAATTCGACTTCTTCTGTCATTATTTTACAGGCTCTTTCAACTTCTGTCTTCCATCTAAAGAGTTCTTTAGCTTTCTGCTTTAAGCGCTTATTGTTTTCGGCCTGCGTTTTGTCTATGCCGCCGAATGCTTTCATGATAGCTGTTTGAGCGTCGTATAGGATAATGTTAGATTCCGTTATGCATCCAGGATCTAGAACGTGTTGATTATGATTACTCCATTCGCGGAGAGAGTACCTGCTGACGGAGTATTTGTTTACTGCAGGTCTGGTGCCCGTCATGTTGCCGAGTGGAGTCCAGTCTACCTTGCCATCCGGTCCAGGTTTTAATTTTTTCAGGTAATCTTCACCTGATGGGCGTGGTCGAAGTGTTTCATTTTCTTCAACGGGAACTGAACTTGCATCAGGAGTTGAAAGGGTTGGTGTGGCCCTCGCTTCTTCAGCAGCTTTTACCTCTTCTAGAGCTTTTTCAATAGTTTTGTGGACCTTTTTAAAAGCGCCGAGTTCAGTGCACACTTTAGGACATTTGTTAGGATCGGGAAAAGTAGTTAAAGGATTAGCCATTGTGCAAGTTTATTAAAAATATAATAGTGCTCTAAAAGAGATATTCCTCAAAAAAACGTTCGCAATAATACTTGTCAGTGCCGCATTTTGGAATACATAGTGATTATTTACTCAGTGTACAGAAGTTGCTAGTTCGTGGTTCTTTTGATCGAAGAAGCCGTATACATATTCTTGCCGACCGTGCAAGGTTTTATAAGTATAGGTCTATAGGTCATAGCATCGAATAAGAACTAGCAAAGAAGGAACGAGTAGCACACTTTAAATTTTAACACATATTTATAACAGTGTTGTATTGTTGTTTTATGTAATAACTAATTACTAATACAGTCAGATTGCTTTAAAAAACATAACCTCTACGCGATATAATAAATTGCAGATTTCAACATTAATACGATACAAGACGTGCGGTGCGTTTTGCCTACCTATTTATTACGTAATCGTGAAATATTATTGATAATGGCCTGCGCTGTTCTGGGGTGTAAATTGAGCTCGGATTATAAAGAAAATGCATCTGAACTCATTAGCTTTCACGGGCAAGTCGGTGTTTTGTTATTATTTAGGCTTCCTTGCAGTGATTTTGTGCCTTTAGATAGAAAAAAAGAAGATAGTAAAATTTCAGAAACAAAGTAAAATTTTAAGTGAATATTGGTACATGTGTTATTTTATAAATTGGATATAATAGTCCTGAAAAAATTCCATGGACAAATCGGTAGAAAAAAATTGAACCTCCCATACTAAAAAGCAATCAGCCTGTTTAACAATTTGTATGGAGACGTCGATTTTGTGTTAACGTTCTTAAAATTGGTCTCATATTAAAAGTTGATCGTAATCATGAGTATATTCAGAAAATAACATTTTGTATTACGTCATAGGTGTCCCCGGTATAGAAGTAGTAGGTATGGATGGACCCCATTTTTTTTACTCTTTTCCTTTTAGTTTAGATTTCCAATAATTAATAATTAATAATGATAATTTGATCAATTGCAAAACCTTTATCTTGTCTAGGAGACACCGTTGATGTAGGAAAACGTATCGAAACTTTTATGTGGTCATCTTGCACCGTGTTATAAGTTATAAACAAATGTAAGTGAGTTTTTTTTTCTCCTTTTTTTTTTCTTTATCTCTCACGTAACATTTTTGGCATGTTTTCCTGCTGATCTACGCATTTTATTTAATATTATATTGAATTTAATATTTATTGCTTTATACTATAATGCTAGATTAAGTAGTACCATTGTAATATGTTTAAAAAATGACTGACTGCTGAGTTTCTTGCGGCGTTTCTTCTCAGCAGTGTCTCCTCTTGGGAAGCGCTGGTAGATTCTTGACGTGTAAAAGTGCCCGTACGGCCTACTTACTGAATAAATATCGTTTATCTTTTTTATCTTTTTATCAGAGGATAGCATTTTAAAGAGAAAAATGGGTTGCGGTCATTTGCATGTCCAAGGCCTGGAAAAAACATCACCGCACGTGGGTTAGGCTTGTTAGCACCAGATTGCAGGTATACTTGTTATTTTCATTTGCAGTCTAAATAGAAATAGACTATAACAAGGTCTAACCGGGAAAAGCAGTTGCTGGGCTGGTCTCGTATATGTATAGCGCGGCCTCGACTAACATTAAGTCCCGGCCGCGCTAACTTATACTCGTTCCGCACCAGCCATTTTCCCGGTTTCTGCAGTAATGTACTGTTTGCTCTGAGTACTATAAAAAATGGATACCCAGTACTAGGGCCCGGAACATTTCCACGCAGTAGACGCGGCCTCGTATAAAAAAATGGAACGACAGGCCGCGCGCTCAGTTGCAATTGACAGGACGGGATGGGACCACCCCCCTCATGGTAGTGAAACTCTGACGAAAGGCCAAAGAGAGAGGGGGGTCCCTTAACCGTTACGTTTACCTACTACTAACTCTTAACACTGCAGTTTACTTTGTCAATACGTCGACAGAAGAATTAAGAGTGAAAAAGTGATAGATTTAATCTTATTTTATTATCATAATAATAAAAAATAACACAATAGATTAATAATGTAAACAACCTTCATAAATGTCAAGACTCTTGAAGTTTTACAATAGAGTGAAAGGCAACCGCGAGGGTGCAATTCGCTCTAAAATAGGCAAGAAAAAAAACGGTTTGTAAACAACAATATGTAAAATATACTGTGTAATGATATGAATGATATCGGGATCTTACTTAGCTGAACAATAAACTTTGAACGATACGCTGTTAAAAGTAATTAAACGAAATCAAAAATTAAAAGAAAAACATTAAAAGTTAAATATTAAAAATTAAAAGTTAAAAAATAATAAGTTTAAAATTACAAATTAAAGTTAAAAATTAAAAGTTAAATATTAATAAATTAAAAATTAAAAGTTGAAAATTAAAAATTAAATTTACAAAAATTAAGCACACTCTAAAAACCCGCCAGTTCTAATGCAGATGGATAATGCGACCTAATCATCCCGCACCTGTCTCTGTCTATATTCAACGACTTCCTCTTTGCTGCTATGTCACTCTCCAATAATATCCTCCTGTCGCAAAGTTCCGATCTCACCCTCTCCGCGTTTCTTATCTGACCCAGCAATGACGTTACCGTTTCATGGATCTTTTTAACCTCATCTAATAGACCAAAATGAGTTTGATCCCTCACGCTTTCAATGTGAGGTCGCCCGTTGTTTCGATTATCCAATCTAGTCTGAGCCAATTTCATAGCTGCATCCATCTTTTGAACCGAAGACCTTAAGTCAGCTATCAATGTTTCCAAATCAGCAATTCTCTGAATTGTGTTTTTTAAAGTTTCCTCCAATTTGGTGCATAGCTCCTGGGTAATAGCAACGGTTTCTGCTAAGGCCATGTCTGTTTTATCCGCTTGGTTTCGAAGCTTTTTGCCCCCATTTACGAGGATGGCGTTAAGAGAGTTTCTCAAATCCACAGATTTTTGTCTGGCAGCTTCGCAGTTCTGGACACTTTCTCGGCAGAAAAACTCCCAATATTCTAAAGACGCCGATTGGTCTCCAAACCTTGTTGATCCCGGTCTAAACAAAAGGTTAGGAGACTTTGTGTTCAGGCCAATATTGAGTGACTCAGTATTATACGCCATGGTCTTGTCACACCAGTCGTACTCTATTCTATGTTTAACAGCTTTATTGGTCATCATTTGCTCCTCGATATTATTTAGAGCATTCTGATAAGTTACTCTGACTTCGCCGACCAACTTCGTTTCTTTTACAAGCTCCTGCTCCGCTAGATCAGCCACTAAATCTGGTTCAGCCCGGTAAGAACGAAGTTCCAAACATTCTCTAGATATAGCTTCAGGCAACATAAGAGTACTAGAAGCACCTTTCATTCTTTGTCTATCGATTTCAAGCAATTCGACTTCTTCTGTCATACCTTTACAGGCTCTTTCAACTTCTGTCTTCCATCTAAAAAGGTCTTTAGCTCTCTGCTTTAGGCGCTTATTGATCTCTGCCTGCGTTTTGTCTATGCCGCCGAATGCTTTCATGATAGCTGTTTGAGCGTTGTATAGGACAATGTTAGATTCCGTTATGCATCCAGGATCTAGAACGTGTTGATTATGATTCCTCCATTCGCTGAGAGAGTACCTGCTGATGGAGTATTTGTTTACTGGAGGTCTCGTGCCCGTCATGTTGCCGAGTGGAGTCCAGTCTACCTTCCCATCCGGTCCAGGCTTTAAATTTGGCAGGTACTCTTCACCTGAAGGGGGTGGTCGAAGTGCTTCTGGTTCTCCAACGGGAACTGGACTCGCATCAGGAGTTGGAGCAACCCTCGTTTCTTCAGCAGCTTTTACTTCTTCCAGAGCTTTTTCAATAGTTTTGTCAACCTTTTTAAAAGCGCCGAGGTCAGTGCACACTTTAGGACATTTGTTAGGATCGGGAAAAGAAGTTAAAGGATTTTCCATTGTGCAAGTTTATTAAAAATATAATAGTGCTCTAAAAGAGATATTCCTCAAAAAATGTTTGCATTAATACTTGTCAGTGTCGCAAAACTGTCAAAGCTGAAGTTGCTAGTTCGTAGTTCTTTTAATCGAAGAAGTCGTATACATATTCTTGCCGATCGTGCAAGGTTTTATAAGTATAGGTCATAGAATAAAATCTAGCATAGAAGGAGCTTAACCTGCCACACTCAGAGCTCAATTAAATTTAATGCTTGTTTAGTAACGTGTTGTCTCATTCTAATACTATAGCAAAGAAAGTGACACCAGCAAATTTAATCAAGCATTAAATTTAATTGACGTCTGGTACTAAGCAGCACAGTAGTGTGCAAGTTAATAAGTAGCACACTTGATAATTAAGTATATTTATCGCATACATTTTAACGCACATTGATAATGAGTTAGACAAAAATGCATATAAAAGGAAATTTCGGCTCCAATCGGCGTTTCAAACCGGGCTCATATTTGGGTACTCAATACCACCAAAACCAGACTATTGTAACGTTCACAAAACGTTAACATGTCAAAAGCAAGGTTTACCCAGAATACATGAGACTATTTAAAAAAAAAGTGCATTAGTATCGTATCTATGACTACTTGCGGCTGTTCAAAGTAATGGCAGCGGACTTTGTATTTTACTTATGCTCGTTACCAAGAAGATTTGATACGTATTCTTGCATCAAAGCCTACAATTCAATCCAAATAAGTAATCAGGTTATACATGAACATCTACCATAATTTTTAATACAAACACTCATGAAACTTGCGTGTAACTAGTAAACAAGTCACTTTTATTCAATGATTAAATTTAAAAATCCATTACAAAAAAATATAAATTCAGCCTAAAATCCTGCTAGTTCTGACGCAGACGGATAATGCGACCTCACCATGCCACACCTGTCTCTGTCTATATTCAACGTCTTCCTCTTTGCTGCTATGTCCTTCTCCAATAATTTTCTCCTTTCGCAAAGATCCGCTCTCACCCTCTCCGCGTTCTTTATCTGACACAGCAATGCCGTTACCGTTTCATGGATCTTCTTTACCTCATCTAAGAGACCTAAATGGGGTTGATCCCTCACGCTTTCAATGTGAGGTCGCCCGTTGTTTCGATTATCCAATCTAGTCTGAGCCAATTTCATAGCTGCATCCATCTTTTGAACCGAAGACCTTAAGTCAGCTATCAAATTTTCCAAATCAGCAGTTCTCTGAAGATTATTTTTTAAAGTTTCCTCCAATTTGGTGCATAGCTCCTGGGTAATTGCAACGGTTTCTGCTAAGGCCATATCTGTTCTATCCGCTTGGTTCCGAAGCTTTCTGCCCCCATTTACGAGGATGGCGTTAAGAGAGCTTCTTAAATCCGTAGATTTTTGTCTGGCAGCCTCACAGTTCTCAACGCTTTCTCGGCAGAAAAACTCCCAATACTCTAAAGGAGCCGAGTACTCTCCATACCTTGTCGCTCCCGGTCTAAACAAAAGGGTGGGAGACTTTGTGTTCAGGCCAATATTGAGTGACTCAGTATTATATGCCATGGTCTTGTCACACCAGTCGTACTCTATTCTATGTTTAGCAGCTTTGTTGGTTATCATTTGCTCCTCGATATTATCTAACGCATTCTTATAAGTTGCTCTGACTTCACCTACCACCTTCGTTTCTTTTATAAGCTCCTGCTCTGCTAGATCAGCCACTAAATCTGGTTCAGCCCGGTAAGAACGAAGATCTAAACATTCTCTAGATATAGCTTCAGGCAACATAAGAGTTCTAGAAGCACCTTTCATTCTTTGTCTATCGATTTCAAGCAATTCAACTTCTTCGGTGATACCTTTACAGGCTCTTTCAACTTCTACCTTCCATCTAAAAAGGTCTTTTGCTTTCTGCTTCAGGCGCTTATTGTTCTCTGCCTGCGTTTTGTCTATGCCGCCGAACGCTTGCATAATAGCTGTATTAGCATTGTATTCGGCAATGTTCGATTCTGTTATGCTTATAGGATCTAGTACGTGTTGATTATGATTCCTCCATTCGCTGAGAGAGTACCTGCTGATGGAGTATTTGTTTACTGCAGGTCTCGTGCCCGTCATGTTGCCGAGTGGAGTCCAGTCTACCTTCCCATCTGGTCCAGGCTTTAAATTTGGCAGGTACTCTTCACCTGATGGGCGTGGTCGAAGTGCTTCTTGTTCTCCAACGCGGACTGGACTCGCATCAGGAGTTGGAGCAGCCCTCGCTTCTTCAGCAGCTTTTACCTCTTCTAGAGCTTTTTCAATAGTTTTGTCCACCTTTTTAAAAGCGCCGAGCTCAGTGCACACTTTAGGACATTTGACAGGATCGGGAAAAGTAGTTAAAGGATCAGCCATTGTAAAAGTTCTCTAAAAATATAACATTACTCCAAAATAAGATGTATAGGGATATAAGATAATTGTACAAAAAAATGTCGACAATAATAATTGTCAGTGTCACATTTGGAAATGTTTTTGAAGTTGCTAGTTTGACGTTGTTTTAACCGAAGAGGCCGTAAATATGGTTTCCCGGCCAAGTTTAAATTCAATACGTGACGATCATTTAAGCACGCGCACTGCGCACTGGCGATTTTCTGTAATTCTGCACAGTATGATACGCGCTGGGTTCCTAACTAGCAATTTGTTCTGCGGTTAACTATTACCTTTCACTCTCTTTACTTGAGTAGGTGTATAGGTGTATACGGCAATGATACCATTAAAAAGGGCACCGTGTCTAAACCTGCTGTCCCGAGTCTGCCCAGCCCTGCCAGTCCAGTCCAAAATCTATAACTGTATTAAACCTCTAGATAGCACATGAAAAGCTGATAAAAGCAATTTATCTTTATCTCTGTTTCGCATTTTCTCCATTGCTTAAAAACGAACCAACTATGGAGGTATACATTCTCTATTATTCGACTTTACAAAGTGGTGAATTAATTAAAATGACAAACTTTATATGAGGCGAAAGCCAGGTTGTTAGTATTATTAAAACGTTAAGACGTTGACTCGAAGCTGTTGTAAATGTCTGGAGGCTACATCGAAGGTTAACTTGTTTCGCCTGTGGGTCTCTCACTTGTCACAAATTACTGCCCTCCTAAACCAATAAGCAGTATCTCAAAATTAATAAACAAAGCAGTTTCAATTCACTTGTTTTAGTAATGAGGTTGATATTGCTATAGGAGTTTTATCTGAGATACTTGCCTATTTGGCTTAGAAACCTATAATAAGATTGACGAAAGAGATATACAGATCGAAAGTGAGTGAACGCGTCGGAAGGGGCCGCCATACGCGTACTTTTTCGAGTCAAATCGGAGAAATACTGGAAAAGGGCCGAATCTTAAGTACCCGAAACCGACGTGCGTGCATGACTCGATGTATGAATGTGGAAGCGAAAGAAATTTGTCAAGATCGTAGCAAATGGAAAGAAGTGGTCTCTGCCTACCCCTCTGGGAAACAGGCGTGATTCAATGTATGTATGTATGTACCTATAATAATTCAAAATAGATACCTATCCAATCCTCTTTCTGACACCGAATAAAACTAGGCGATTGGAGTGTGACTAAGAAGTTGGCGTTTTATTGATTTTTCAATGTCAAATACCAAATAACAACCGTGTGGTTGCCGGGTTAGAATAGTGCCACTCCATATCTTCCCGTGGATGTCGTAAGAGACGGCTAAGGGAATAAAGGCGTATAGTAATGTTAGGCGATGGGCTTGCAACCTGTCACTAATACCTACCACTGGTAACATCTTAGCCTAAAAGTGCAAAATGTGGTTACAGAATTATTAACAAATTTTTAGAGTTGTTGGTAATTCTGTAGCTCTGCCTACCCCACTCTGGGAATAAAGGCGTGAGTTTATGAATGAATGAATGAAATACTTACCAAATACATTAAATATTAGACGGCTTAATCAAATCACTAACATTTAATAATATTATACACGCTCATATCGACTGAAATCTTATTGAAATGCGTTTACTCGTTGTTGAACAACTCAGGAGAATTCCCAATGTGTTATCGCGTCGGCTTAGAATCGCTACCGTTCGCAAACTTTTTCCGGTCACATAGCGGTCTGCTGAACCCACGTATGAGGTCATGACTCGCAGACTTCTCACGTACGAGAGTTACATTTTAATAAACCCTTTTATGGTTATAAAATATTATTTTTCTACATGCATAGCATAACTTCAGTATAGTATGTTCAGAAACGAGACGCAAATGCCCTATATTTAAGTAACCTGTATCTGTGGTTGTACTTTAATGTTAACATTAAAGTATTACATGTCATTAAAATATCGGCTTTCGCTGTAGATGTCACATAAATAACTAATTTATTTATCTCATCTTTATTATTTTTCTGACAGTGATATTAGCAGCGGGAAAATCGGAGTAGTCACTTAAAAATCAGTATTGCCATCCTATTAAAAGACACGTAAAATTTTAAGAATAGTCTACTCAAACGTGTTCATAAAAAAATTAAATATAAATATTTTCTTGTCTCTTAATAGGATACATTTACTGTTATTCTTAGCGCCCTCTATGGAAACATTTATTTAAACAGCAAGTTTTTTTAGCTATAGTCAAGCTATAGTACATTAGACGCACCCATTTAGCAGGAGTTTAATTTTAAATAAAATGAATTATGTAACCGCAACGGTTACGCTATGTGGTAGTTCAACTTTGTATAATTATTCAGTAATGTTAAGTGTAATAATGTTGCCGTTTTATAGATGTTTCTTAATGAATACCTACTTAAGAGTTTTAACATTCGCATGAATGCATTTTACACTTGTATGAATATCCGCGTTGGGTTGACTTTTATGTCATAGGTACGCTTGCACTTCCGTGTTTCAAGAGACAATTTGTTGACTTTCTTTTTTAAGTAAGTACCTACTACAACGCTCGGTACCTAATAAAATAATGGTGTTATGAAATTATGCAATTTATACGAATACTCTGAATGGCATGTCAAAAAATTATACGAGAAATGAGAACAAATTGTTACACGGGAATGTCTTAATAAATAAGTTTAATAACTAGGAACGATTATTATTATTATGTAACTTCATTAGTGCAAAAGGAATTAATTTCAATCAAGTAATTTCATTAGCATGACCAAAAATATTGAAAACTTCATATACTGGTTCCCGTGCTACTTTTTAGGGTTCCGTAGTCAAACAAGGAACCCTTATATTTTCACCATATCCTCCATAACTAAAACGTTTCCTGAATGGGTAGGTACTCTTTATCATTCATTCACTAAGGGTTACCCTTGTTTGGCACAAAAACGATCTCAAACTGATTCATTTCCCAAACATATCATATGGGCAATCGTTTTTTTCGAAACTGTCAATATTTCAGGACTTTTATAAAACTAACCTTACCTAACCAATAGGGTTATACGCTTTGGAAACTTTTTTGTGCCACATGTAAGGACCTTTCGACAATATTTAAAATTTTAATGTAAGTAGGTATATAATTAGGTACTAGGGTAGATCAACTTTTTGTTGTTGTTATTCTGTCCCATAAGACAGGAGACAACAGTGAGAGTTTCTTAGAAAAAATGTTATAATATTAGAAACTCAGAAGAAAAGCCAAAAAATAATGGGGTAGGAATTGTCAATAAAAATTTGTATTCTTTGAAATCATAGTTTTAAAGAGTGACCCAGGTGACGTCGCCATGACACAAAAGATAAAAAGTTAGAGTCGACGAATAGACGGACGGACGAACGGACGAATAGCATAGGCATATTAATAGCGTTCGGCTCCCTTTTGGTACAGAGCCCTGAAAACTGTTTTTTAGAGCAGGTAAATGCGCGTAAATGTAGGTAAAGCCTCGTAAAGCAAGGGTAAAATTATTTAGGTACCTTGGTAATTTCACGCCATTGTGTGATTTTTGGATAAGTATAAGTTTTTTGTTAGTGTAGTAACGGTGGCGAAGCCTACACTGAGCATAGTCCGACAATTCCCATTATGCTCTTGCAGTTAAGTAAGGAGGTATGTACCCAGTTAACATTTCCCGCGACGACTTTTTTCTCCTAGATTTGGCAGAGGAATGCAGGTATTTTATTCTTTACAGTGTAGCGAAAACATTTCATTTGCTAACTTATTTCTTCTAATTATACCTACTAATCTTAACTAAACACTGGTTTATTAAGTATTGTTATCGTTTGTGTACAATGAAGTAACCATTGACAACAGGTCCGGTTACATAATTGGATTCGTACCTACTTACGCCGTGTTACATGATATTGCATGTCTTTAATCCTGTTAAAAGTACCTACCGATTAATTTAAATTGAGTTAAACCAAACAGTCCGTGATACCAAAAGTAATACCTGTAATCTACTGTATTAACAACGGATCTTCAATTTCTAACAATGTTGAAAAGTATCAAGTAGGTAGGTGAATCAGAAACAAGTGACAGGTCGTTCGTAAAATTTCAAAATACCTACCGTCAAGTCTGGCAACTTTGCCAACGTTAAGGTCTATCCAAAGTTCAAGATGCATTTTCTACAGACAAATACTACTTCAAACAGTTTCAAGTCGACTTGTCGTTATATAAATATGTCAAAAATTATTTCAATACCATTGGAAATGAAATATACAAATGATTTATTAACAAAAAAGATCAAAACAAATTGTGGCAAAGAAGGCACTACCCTGTGGTAACTTTGCCAACTAGATTTGTGTTTATAAAACGACAGTGTTTCTTCTTGCTGTCCATAAATGTAATGTTACTTGTTTCGTATACAATAGACCCAACATCTTGTAAAATATTTTTCTTTTAAAGTACTATGAAAAACAAATAAGTGGCAATGTTGAACACCCTTATACGAGGGCTGCCTTTTAAGTTGTGTCGTTTGGAAAATCTAAAGACAATTTAAGTGTTAAATGGTATTTATTGTTTTTCAAAGTAATCACCGTGACATGTAATACACTTTTTCATTCGATCGAACCAGTTTTCGAAACACTTATTCCAGTCCGAAGTCGGGGTCTCCAAAATGGCCGTTTTGTATGCCTCAACGGCTTCTTCAGGCGTCTGGTACCGTTGACCACGAAGTCGTTGCTTGATTTTTGGAAAAGTAAAAAAATCGTTAGGGCTTAAGTCTGGACTGTACGGCGGGTGTTCCAGAATTTCGACGTTTTGCTCTTTTAAAAACGCAATTGTTTGCCGGGCTGTGTGCGAGCTCGCATTATCGTGGTGCAGTCTTATACGACGTCTTGGGTTATTTTTTCGAAACTCGCCGATGACTTCTGGTAAACAGACAGTGGTATACCAGTCAGCATTAACCGTTTTACGATCCTCGAGCACGATGGTGGCAACGTGGCCACTTTTCGCCACAAACGTGGCGACCATTTTTTTCGAAGTGCTCCGTGAGCGTATTACTTTGGTTGGTTTTGGCTCATCTTGGAACACCCAAACAGTCGACTGCTGTTTAGAATCGGGATCGTAGGCATATATCCAAGATTCGTCACCACTGATAATGTCGTAAACATGTTTCGAGTTTCCTTGGTTGAATTGCCGCAGAGTTTTACGACACCATCGAACGCGAGCCGTTTTTTGGTCTTCACTGAGTAAATGTGGTATCCAGCGTGAGATCAACTTTTTTAGGCCTAAGTGATCATGCAAAATACTGTGAACACTGGTCCCTGAAATACTTAAGGAAGCTTCTATCTCACGGTATGTCGCATGGCGATCTTCGACGATCAGTTGCCGTACAGCATCAATGTTCTCCTGGGTTACGGCTGTTTTTGGTCGACCTTCACGATGTCTATCACCAAGACTAGAGCAACCACGTTGAAATTCTAAATACCAGCGTTCCACAGTCCGGAGGCATGGTGCTTTATCATTGAAAACCGTAGTCAACTCTTCGAAGCACTGAAGTCGCGTTAAGCCCCTTTTGAAGTTGTAAAAAATTATCGCACGTAAATTTTCCTTCGAAATTTCCATTTTCACAACTGACTTGTCAACTTTGAACGAACGCTGTACTAAAACGGTTGGGCCGATTTCGAGTCATTCTTTTGTTTTCGAATTCTAAATTCAAATATTTTAAGATGACACTAGTTCTTTTTTATGCAATCACGGGAGGTTTGCAAACGACAGAACTTAAAAGGCAGCCCTCGTATGCAATTTTCATACAATGTCATTTTTTTTTTTTTTTTGAATTTTATGTCCTGGTTACAAGACCTTTAGGCCACAACTTTATTTTCAATCCAATCTTCTCTGGGAAGATTGGGGCAACGTTGTTCGGTAGTTTGTAGGACAGAGGTCAAGATAGTTTTAACCTATGTACCACTTCGAGTCCACTTGTAACGAGAAGAAAGATGCCAGATACGCGAAATAAGTCCAAGTTTTCAATCACTGTGCAACACAATGGCATAAAAAGTACAAATCACTATCAGAAAAGAACTTTAAACACCTAAATACACAAAAAAATAAAACTAAAACAAATTACACATCCGCCATCTTTTAACGTTGCAAATGGCCCATACAATGTCAAAGATTGTCGTCAGGGTTGTCACTAATTGAAACATTTAATGTTATTTTATCAGCATTTTTTATTGCACACCAATCTTAATTCTCCGTTTTAATTAAATGATGAAAGTAGGTTATAACAAAAATAGGTCAAAAATAAAATCTACTTAAAGAAGAAACTTTTCACAAAATTAAATACCTATATAAATTATATTAAAAAATATTTGAATTTTATAAATCGATTATCCCGAAAACTTATTATTGTATTAATGATAAAATTAATGACTATAATAATGATAAAATTGACAACCCTAGGTCATTTCAAAACATGGCAAAGTTGACTTCCCATCCTTTCTGCACCGGTATGGTAACATTGCCAATGCAATTTTTGAAGGGTTTAACAAAGAATGGATCAAAATCAATGGCAGTATTTGAATCACTGGGATATTAAACACGTTGACAAAAAAGTGTACACAGCTATATCCAGTCCATAAGCACAAATTCGTTGAAAGTTCCAGACCACTAAAAAGTGAGGTTAACTTACCGGCGAAATTTGGATGTCAACTAAAATTTTTTTTTTTTTTTTCATTTGTCCTTACGAACAGGCTAGGGCCAAAAGCCATGCTGCCTCGTCTTCAGTAATTCTCATTTTCATGAACATAAAATAGCGAGAAGTAAAATCCCTTATAAAAGTCTTCAGTATAAATCTTCAGTTGTTTCTATGTATACTTGAGTAGTAAAATCCATTATAAGTCTTCAGTTATATAAATTATATTATAGTCAAATCCAGTGGTGAGTTTTCTTCAGTTGTTTCAATACTTATAGTCAAATCCGGTGTTAAAGTCTTCAGTGTTATATTTTTATTTTATCAAGTCCAGTTCAGGTAGTCCAAATCAAGTAGGAACACAGTCCTCATTTTAAAGAATAATCCAGTCAATAAATATAAATATCATCACAGATAAGTCTGCGGTATTCACAATATATATATATACAAACATATCAGAATTATTTACAATATTATACTATATTTCTCCAACAGTGCTAACAATGAATTTATACAAAGGTGAGTATGTACAATTATTTACAAGAAGTTTTATTATGTCACGCGGGACCAAATGAGACTCATAAATTTTAGTAAGTTCATCTAACAACACAAGGCGCTGAATGCCGAAGGATGAACAGTCGAAGATGATGTGCGAAATGGTTTCTTCATGAGAATTGCAATGAGAGCAAATAGGGCTATCAACCATTTTTAAACGATGAAGATGGAAATTCAACCGGCAATGACCGAAACGAAGGCGTAAAATAGTTGAGTAGAAATTTCTATTTATGTAGTAGTTACTTTTACAAAACCATGGTTGGCTATTAATCATAACATTAAAAGGAGCATACCAAAGTCCCTTATTTTCTACTTGTATAGTATGATTCCAGTGCATTTTCCATTTTGTAATCATTCTTTGTTTTAGGATATTAATCAGATCTGTATAAGGAATCGAGACATTAAAGCAAGAAGTTACAGAATGTGAATTATTAATTGATTTTGCTAAATAATCAGCTTTTTCATTCCCTACGACACCTATGTGAGACGGAACCCACATGAAACTAACTATTATTTTATTGGTAACAAAAAGATCGTACCATAACTGTTTAATGTCAAAAATTAAGTAATTTGTTTTAGCATGCAATTTATGATTATCTAAATTTATTAGTACGCTCATGGAATCACTAACAATAAGCCATTTTTGAAATCCTTGATTCTGATGCTTGATATGTTTTAAAGCTGCAAGAATAGCTACTGCTTCAGCTGTAAATATACTACAATTTTTATCTAATTTATAACCCAAACCACTATTTAGAGAAGTATCAAAAATGGCAAAAGAGACATTAGAGTCCATTTTAGACCCATCAGTATAAATCAAACGATGGTCATGCCATTTAGATAGATTGCAATTAACTTCCTCTTTAGACGATAATTTACTGTCAATAACAATTTTCATTGCAGGAAATTTACTTTCAAAACTGCCATTGTAACATGGCAACACCCAAGAAGATGGTTTGTAAATATTGGAACTGTCAAGGAGACTCCGTAATTCAGTTAAATTCTGAAGAACGTATAAAGGATTTCGAGGCGGAACACATGGTAATGCAATTAAATTGGACAATAACTGATTATTAGACGAAAACAGTTTTAAGACAAATTTTTCCTTTAAATAGCTGAATCTAATAGACAACGGAGGAAGGTTACATTCGACTTGCATGACATTTATAGGTGTGCTTTTAAAAGCACCAGTTATCAGACGCATACTTTTATTTTGTATTTTATCTAAAATATATACAAGCTTACTATCACCAGCAAAACATAAGAAACCATACTCAAAGTGACTACGAATCATTGATTTATATAAAAGTAGTAGAATTTTGGGGTCAGCACCCCAATAAGTTGAGGCTAAAGATCGTAAGATATTGAATGCTTTGTTAGCTGTTGCAGTAATTTTATCAATATATTTTTTCCAGGATAGATTATGAGTTAGTATGACACCTAAAAATTTAGTTTCTAGAGAAATAGGAATGACAATATTATTATAGTAAACATTAGGCATTATTGCGCTTTTTTTCCCAAAAACGAGCAGTTTTGATTTGAGAGGATTGACATCAAGATTTAGGTACGAAAAATATTGGAACAAGTTATTTAAAGCATTATTAATGATATAAGCCAAGTTTGTTAAGTTTGTACCACTTGCATAAACAACTAGATCATCAGCAAACTGCAGATTTTTAACATTTGATCCCAAGATTAAATTTAAACGACGAATGTAGAGTAAGAAGATTAGAGGCGACAAAATTCCCCCTTGACACACCCCAACAGATGCAAGTCTAGGTCCATAAAGATAACCATTATGTTTAACAAAAACTGTTCTTTCAGACAGAAAGTTGCTAATCCATTGAACCACTTTCCCAGGGAGCCCAATAGAAAGCAGTTCAATAGAAAGCACATCAATATTGACACTATTAAATGCTCCTGCAATATCAAAGAAAACAGACACAGAACAATTACGATTAGTTAAGCTATTTTGGATGTCAAGTTGCAACTGACAAAAACTCTCTGCAGACGATCGACCTCTACGAAACCCGAACTGGTTAGATGGTAATATATTATTACTTTCAACAAAAAACTCCAACCTTTGTTTCAGAAGTTGTTCAAATATTTTACCAACACAAGATGTCAGGGCAATTGGCCTATATGAATCTACATTTAGTTGAGGTTTACCTGGTTTTATAATAGGAATCAAGCAGTCTGTCTTCCAGGATGAAGGTATTTCATTACTAACCCAAAGATGATTTAAAATATACAATAATATTAAAAGACTCTTTTCTTTTAAGTTTTTAAGCATTTTGTAGGGTATTCCGTCGAGACCAAAAGCACTATCTTTTCTAGATAATACAGCAGATTTCAATTCTGGTAAAGTAAAGGGTTGTGTTAAAAAAATATTATTAGAGTTACTTACACAAGTGTTCATCGAAAAATTTTGTTTATTGTTAACATGATCTGGAGTATATTTTTGAAGAAATTTAGGTACCCAACTACAATTATTACTATTGTTAGGAACGTATGACTTATTGAATTTACGCATGTATTTCCAGATAACAGAGAGAGGAGTACAACGATGAAATGAACTACACAAAGATGCCCAGCTTCTTGCTCTTTCCTGTTTCAAGGTAAGTTTTTTAAAAGCTTGTAACCTTTTAAATTCTAAATATAACTGTTCAGAAGGGTTATTTTTAAAATTAACATAAGCACTTTTGGATTTTTGTACAGCTTCAGAACATTTAGCATTCCACCAAGGTAAAGAGGGCTTCCTTCCTGACTTTCTAGAAAGAGATGTATAATTATTTGAGGAACTAAGTTGAGCCGGTAAAGATGATTCAATGGCACATTTAAGACACTTACAGAATAAGGAATAAGCTTCCAGAGGAGAATAAGATGAAACATTAAAATTAGACAACAAAGTATCAGTTTTATCTTGATATTTTTTCCAATCCACCAGTTTAAAGTTAGTAAATTTAGGAAAACATAACATGCTATTTTGACCAAGATCGACGTTACAATGATTATTAAGAGAGACATTTATTATTACAGGAAGGTGATAGCTACCAAGTGGATCATTATGAACAGACCAGTCACAGGACAAAGCCAAAGATGGACTAACCAAAGTTAAATCAAGAGCGTTTGGTCGCCAACTTAAAGAACCAACTGTAGTTGGAAGACCATCATTAAGAAGCACTAGATTATTGTCTTCAATGATTTCAATGACATCTCTACCACGTGGAGTAGTGGAACCACATCCCCAAGTAATATGATGAGCATTGAAATCACCAGCAAAAATCATAGGACCGGGAACAGACTTTATTAAAGCATCAAATTTATTTTTACTAAATACTGGATTGCAGTTTTTTGGACTATAAAAACTAATGATACTGATTTCTTTATTACCAACCACTATACGGGCTCCAATATTTTGTATGGAATCATCAAATTTCGTAACTATTTTTGAATATGAAATACTATTATGAATCAGAATAGCCACTCCGTTATGTTTGTTACCAGTGTCATTTCTTTCAATATTGTAACCTCTAATGTTAAACCGTTGGTTTGGTCTTAACCAAGTTTCTGATATAATACCTATATGTATATTGTTTACGTACAAAAAATTACTTAGTACCAATTTATTACTAACAATACTTTGTGCATTCCATTGAATTATATTTAATATATCCATTAGTTTACTAATTAAGTTTTTTTGCTAAAGGTGGATCTTAAACTTTCTTTTATGGATGATGAGTTAATTGGTGTAGTTTTATTTGAAACTAGTTTCATTATTGACTCTACAAGTAAATTCATAAATATGTCTGATTTTGTAAGATTGTTTATGTGTGTTTCTATAGATTTAGCGTTTAGGTGCGGGAAAGATTTCTCATTAAATAGATCTGCATATTTAACCGACCGAGATTTTATTTTGTTTTCTTCTATTTTTTGTTTTTTCAATGGACATGCTGCTGCTATGGCAACATGGTTGCCACCACAGTTTGCACATTTGGCATTAGCTGACTGTACAGAGCAAGACCGGAAGCTGTGATTTTCTGTGCATATAGAACAGACCTCTGCATTCTTACAAAATTTAGCAATGTGGCCAAAACGCATGCAGCGCAGGCACTGTTTAACTGGAGGAATATATAGGCTGACCTCGTGTCTCCAGTGATCAAGGAATACATGTTCGGGCAGTTGAGTCGAAGCGAAGGTGACCGCGACAGTCTGTGTAGGTAGATATGACACAGCGCCATCTTCACCACGCATTCTCCTCATGAAACGCCGGACCTGGATTACGTTCCTCGAACTTCCTATCAACGAAAAAATTTTTTTATTTGACAATTCTGTGGGAACGGAAGTCAGAACCCCCGTGACTTCGGTGTCCGCTGCAGGTATTGTAGCCACCATGTCCAAGTCGTCTAACAGGTTGGTATTCTGTAAGAATACATTGGCGTTATTTGATAAATCAAAAGTTACACCAACTTTGTATCTATTTATCGGCCTCAGATGTAAAATGCCGGAGACGCAGTACTTGCGAATCGCCTCAGAGAGTTTCAGGCGGTCTCTATCGGTTATTGGGCTGTCAACTTTGCCGTGAGCCAAGAAAACTACGAACTCGGTTTTGTTGGAGTTTTCCGGGTATTTTCTCGCATAACTCCTGACTTGATAAACCCTATATTTTTCTTCGGCGACCTCGGGATCATCGGCAGAGCCGGAGTGTTTGGGTCGCTTTGGGGCCCCCCCCATCTCTATATTACAAAAACCTTATTAACTAAATGTATACAGACCAATTTCACAACAATATATACAGTTAATACAGGAAAAAGGAATTTTCCAAAAATATTTTACAAAAAGTGCGCCTTTCTCAATCAACAGTTCCCGCGCTTTTTTTCTGTCAACTAAAAGTTTACACTATCCTTAGGGATACCATACATTAAACAGTGTTGTCAGTTAATAATCCGATTTTCTACTCAGGGTGTCCAACGATGAAAAAATATTGCCGTATTTAAAATATAGGCGTTATTGTTATAGCACACAGCAGGTGGCAAAGTTAGTATCCAATTGCAAAGTTGCCAGACTTGACGGTACTTATATTTCTTGCCAAAAAAAGGTTGCCAACAAAACGTAAAACATAACTTTATACTTAAATTACCTACTGGTTTTACTAGACCATACTTAGATAGGTAAGTATATATATTTAACCATAATTTTAATGTAAAAAATCAAGCTTTACTTACTTTTCAATGTGTAGGTACCTATTTCGCAAATTACAAAGTTAGTTTTGATGCAACTTAACTGAAATATACGAGTAGGTACCTACTTGAATTGAAAAGGAGACAGGTAGTTACACCACTAGCAATTACCAGTCTTGATATTTTAAATGCGGCCTTAATGTTGGCAGGCCTGAGTCAGGGATCAAAATTGCAGGAATCTAGTTTCGCCACACCTGCCTTTACCTCAACCGGATGTTGGGGCACATACCTACCTATACACTTGTCTGACCAATGATGCATACACCGAGTGAATAAATGGTTTTAGCTTAGGTAAGATAACGTTAGAGTGCTTTTTATTAAAAGTTCACACAAAGAGTTCTTATTCATTGGTAACTCATATAAAAAATAGGTACCTACTGTAGTAACTTTGCCTTGTTCTTACGAAACCTGTTGATTGCTTTTCCTTTTGTGCATATCAAATGTCATAGGTACCCAGTTGCTTACTTAACCGCCACTTGAGACCTTGATAATATTGGTGTTAATTCTAAATTATAAAAATAGGTTAGACATTATGTATATAAATGCATCCTAAATTTCATTGGAATTATTAAAGTTTAAAATGGAATTCAAGTTTTCTTTCATGAAGGTTATTATGGTAGGTATCTTGCTATAGTAGCAATTAACCTTTAACTACCGACCTGGTTTTCACGTAGCACTTACACCGATGTGGTGTCTGAGAGACGTAAATTTTAATCTTCACTATTAATAATATAATTAACATGCTAGTTTTTTTTTAGTTACTCTATTGCATAAATGCTTTTAAGAAATTTAATTAATTAAAGGATAATAAAAACAAATCCAGCTTTATTTTGAGAATTAATAGTATTTATTAAAGAGACCACAAAACCTTAGTACTCAATTTTAGGAACGTCTCCAGTCTCCGTTTTTCTTATAATTAGGGAAAATTTAACAAAAAAACATAAATTATTCTAACTTCTTGAACTAATCAACAAATTGAAAACATTAAATCCCTTCTAAATTGAAACAGAAAAAAAATGACAACAGTCAGACATGGCACTTTTAATGGGCCAATTTGCAGTCACTGCATATCTGAAGGCAGCACGTAAGGCACATGGGTTTAAAGCATTTGCAGCAAAAGTACTTCGTACGTCTTTTTAGTCGACTTGGACAGAAGCACAAGTTTTGCGAACCCCTGGTTCCTGATTTATGCCGATTTCGGTTGGAGGCTCGGGCATATTATCGGGTCCATTAACACCGTACTTACGTCTCTCAGTCGGCGACAGCTCCGCAACGGTCACATACCTACGCACTCGCCGGGCTCGCGGCGGCGCCTGACGGCTAGCAGACGCGGAACGGGGAAGGTAGCGAAAGGGGCAGCACCGCGAGTGGCGTAGTTTAAAAAAAAAATTCAAAATAAAAGTAATGACGTCTGTGAGACGTATAGGTCGGCAGTTAAAGGTTAACTAACATATTAACTTATTTTTCACGGTATGTATCGCTATACCTCACACTAACTATTGAATTTTAAATATTCTAAAGCGAAACATTTAGCGATAGTAATTACAACCAATACGGTTTGTCACATAGGTACTAAACTTCAAAAAGATCAATTCCAAAACTTTAACTCACCCGACAAAAGCTGCAACCATCCGCAAATGTGGAACACGGTGGTAGACTGACAGAAGAAAAACAGCAGCATCGTGCATATAGTGAACAGGGCTGCGGCGACTGCCACTCCAACAAGGACGGTCGCTACCTTGAACACGAACCCGTTGATCGAGAAGAAATCATCCAATCTTCCTTTGCAATCCTCCAAGGCATCATCAGTTCGGCAGACTTGCCACAAACCAAACTTCCTCGGATACTCAGTCTCTAAATCACCTATCCACTCAGGAGTGACGAACGCCACAACGCTTATAATCGCGTAACAGATCGTAAAAATCGCCCAAAGTACACCAATCGCTTTCGAATTTCTGACATAGTTTGTCGCGTACAAATGTGACGAATCCACGTACTCGATTTTTGAACCCATTGTTACGGATTAACTTCACAACACTGTAACCTGTAACACTTAACACATATTGTTGTTATTGTAAGTTCGATAATTCCGTTTGTCTCACTGCAATTTTTCCATTCATGTCTTGAAAGGCGCAGTCGAGGACGCGAGAAACACGACACTAAACGGGCGCAGCGAAATACTAGCCTGCGCAAGCTGAACACAACCTCTCGCCGCGCGCCATTTCAATGAGTGGGGATAAAGGTACAAGTACAAGCTGACCTATTGACTCTTCTCTAATCCCATTTTAAAAGGTTTCTCGGTGTTCAACACGCTTTCTTTACGTAATCTGATTTGAATTAATTTTTAATTTAATCCAATACGCTTCAAGGAAGTCAAAGCTTTGCTTTTATAGTTAGTTCCGTTGTTAACTTTAACACTACATGTTTATAAACAACAACTGCTAGTGCCATCTGTGATGAAATATGTAATTTAATATATCTCGATGCTAGAGACATCTACCGCGATCTATGGTTATTTTGTTGATAAGATCATGCTTGCTATTTTACATTTCTACGTATATAGTAGCGACATCTATGCTGTGAAGAAGTGAGAGTATCTTGAAGACTCGTCCTTAAAAATAAAAATAATTATGCATAAATAATTTTATTAACCGCCTGTTTCACAATCGACAAGTAAAGGATATTTGACGGATAAGTTTAGCCCTTTCTTTGTCGTACACTTGAAAATAGACAAGGAGAGAGACGACTTTATGTGACAGATAAATTTACTTGTCGATTGTGAAACAGGCCCTAAATGACATAAAACATTTAGCACCTTGGTGTGACTTGGCGGATCATAAATTATCACGTTAATCATGAAGTCTACTCAAACCTGCTACACTTTTGACAGTTCGTTCAGTTCAGTAAGTGTCATTAAGTGAAAGAAATGTAATCGCATATCGGAACGAAATGTTTGTTTTCACTAACATTTTATGCATATTTTAAGCGAAATCCTTTCAGTTCATGTCGCTGATTAACTTTCTCTCTCTCCGCGCTGTCCGCGTCAGTGTTTAATTGTGCCCAAATGTGATCTAAAACTGCTTAATTGACAAAATGTCCGGAAGGGACAAATGGGTACGCCGGTTTTCGGTTGATGAAACAGCGAAACACAAAAATGGGTTTACTATTTACAAAATTACTTCAGTGGTAAGTAGTATTCGGTAATTTTAATAAGCTCTTGGATAAAGTTGGTCAGGAGCACGTTACATATTTTGTATTCTCAACATTGATTAAATTAAAGTGGATTTTCCTTCTTTTTATGCTGTTTTTGCTATAATTTCATCATTATCTCTCAATATTGATTTTTTTTCGACATTTTAGAGCTGCTACAGAAGTAGAAGTCGAGTGGTGACATACCTTTGTTGATTTTTGTAACTTTTATCTATTATTTGTTGTGAAGGTCAAGCTTATGCATGTATGTTACTGTAATAAATAAATTATAATTAAATTATGTGTTGGTTTACTAACCAGTACAATCTATCTACACTTTAAAAATTTAAACCAACAGCACCTTAATTTAGTCAACATTACGTCTGCACTCAGTCTAGCAGACTCCATTGATATATGTAACAGTATTTTTATTATTTTTAAGTTGTTGGATCGATAATTAAGTAGACAACTTACATGTTTTTGAATTACTTAATTGTGTAGTAATTTTACCTAAAGGCTAGTTGCATAGGTGTCCAATTGTCCCCTGATATTGAAACTTATGTCTTTAAAGGCTCTAATGATCATTTATTTAATTTAATTGTATGGCAACCTGTAGAATAGGCGAATAGATTATAGATTATTATTTATTTTAAGTCAACATTCAGCGTTCTCAGCCAATTAGCTGCGTCTTATTATGATCATTGTACAGTACCTATTGGTATAAGGCTTGACACAGTGCTGTGTGTTTATACTTGGTTACTTTTGATTCTTTTTGAAATGAATTTGTAGTAGGTAAGGGAATTCAGACCACGGGGTACACAGGTACCCAAAATACAACAAACACAAGCTTTTCATGGCATAGATCAATAGCTCAAGACCCCCAGGATCTGCTCCTGCAAAAACATTCTACTAGATGCAGCAATGTCGGTTAACTTCATGCCTACTTTCTTTCTTTGATTAGAGCATAAGAAACTTAAGCCCTAAGCAATGTAAATAATCTTAAAGTTTCAAAAATATAGTGTATCCCTGGTAGGCATATGAGTGCAAGAGTGAATACACAGAACTTTATAATTTTTCTCTTTAATAGATAATAGAGGTCAATTGACAGACGATTTAAAAAAGTTCTAATTGAATCACTTGAAATGTAATCTAAGCAGTCCAAAGGTTAAATTACTTTAGACATATTAGAAGACAATTCTGTGGTATTGATTGCACAACACATACGTATGAGTCATGTTGAATGTGAATAGCTATTATGACTTGTAAAACAGCTGTTAAATGAAGGACAGTATTTTTACACAAGTTTGTATGATACATAAAAAAAATTGAAGCCTTTTCTATGTTTCACATGTATAAATTAAATATTGGGGGATAAGAATGATCCATGATAAAGTTACAAGACATTAAATGACAAATAATGACAGGATAGTGAAGCATTCATGGAAGAATAGTCACAATTCTTTTTTTTTTATTTCAGGTGCTTTTTAATTAGGTAGATTTTTTTGGACCACATCAGTAATAACAACAGTGAAAACCTCACTAATGATCCTCCTACCTTCCAGCTGTTCCCAATCGAGTCTCCTGAGGCGGTGACCGTGGTCTCTGTCTGGAAGCGTTACAGCGACGTGCAGCGCTTGCACAAGGGCATGGTGGCGCTGCACGCTGGCTTGCACCTGCGAGGGACCATCTGCCCGCTGCCCAAGTTCAGCTACTTTAGAAGGTTCCAGAAAGAGGTCAGTGTGGCTTTCTCTGGTTCACTAATGTCGAACCAAATCAGCATTGAAGATGCGGGAAGCCAAGTTGGTAGTGTTGCTGCCTACAGCGCCTGCAGCTCGGGATTTGATTCCTGGTTAAGGTACAGTAAGGGTTACTGAAGGATGTACCTTTTTATACCTTTTTCCCATTGTGACAAGAGTGAAAAAGGTACTTCTCTCAGATTCCATTATATTTCCTTACATATTTGTGTGATGAGCTTGTCTATTGGATGTTTTCTGTGTAAATTCTTAAATGTTTTGTTTTATATTAACGGTAAGTTTTTCGTTGTCTCATACTATGTAGATTGAAGTATACACCTTTTCACCTTATTCCATTGAAATAAGGTCAACAAATGTATACATATCTTTGTATTCGACTGTACAAGCATTTAGCTTAGTTTGGGACTAGCTCAATATTGTGTGAATTTGTTCCTGTATGTTTAGTTATCATAAATCATAATGTCCGCACTCATCTGGATTATGGCGACCTTCACCTTGTAAAATTAGTAGAATTCAATTTCTTATTACAAACTCAACAAATGAATAAGGCGTAGGTAGATATAAGTGCATTCAGGCGTGCAGTCAGTAAAGAGTTTTTATAGGCTTTTAGAACTGTATTGTTTGAAGGCAGGAAGCAAAAGGACGTTTTATTTGTTCTGTGAATAATAATAGTGTAAATTTGTTGTTTTTTCTTTATAAACCTTCAATACATCTTTAGTAGTGTAACTTCATTTGTTTAATTCTACTTTTATCGACTGGTCGGTTTTCCGCCTTGAAAATTAATTCTTAGTCCAAAAGTGACATCATTATTTAATAAAACCGTTTCGTGGTATATTAACTATTGGTACGTGTGCCATAAATGGATATTGGATTTACTCTTTACAGAAATCTTGGAGCCTTAAACTGTGTGTAACTTGTAAAAAATTTAAGACTTACTATCATCCTACATATTTTTATTGGGATTTTTCAACTAACAGTGTGAAATATGTTGATACAATATTATATTTAGGACTGGTCCAAATTAGTTATTGGGTTTTCAAGTATTTATCATTTGCTGTATTTCCGCAAATTATACTTTATTTCTTAACTAGTTTTTGTCTAAATTAAAACTTATTAATCTTATATCAATTAATTTATTAATTATTTGGCTATTGTAACTTGTATAAAAATAAATTATAATATCAAGTTGTTAACTCTATACTCTCCGAAGGCTTAGCTCAAAAGTTTTCTCTAGTAATCAGAGCGAAACGTTTAAAACGGTGAGATCATGTGCATTAGTTAAATCTTTTTAGATAATAACTGTTAAAAGTAGGCTTTAATTGTTAAAGTGTTTTGAGGGCAGAGGGTATTTGTGACTCAGAAAAAGTGTATAAGGATAATATGGGGATTGAAGTCGAGAGAATCATGTAAGCCATTGTTTATAAAATTCCAACTCCTGACAATTCCGAGTCTCTACATATTTGAGATTTGTAAGTTAGTCAGAATGAATACTGAACTTTTTACAAAAAAGTGTAATGTGGGTAAGCGTACCACTACCCACAGGGCTCTATTAGCTCCCAAATGTAAATTAAAACTCTGTTGTAAAAACGGTTATCAAATGGCAATCAAAATATATAATTCTCTTCCTATCGTATGGACATATTTGACAAACAATGCATTCTTGACTAAACTTACTAAATTATTAATTGAGGGAGCATTTTAGTCACTTGACGATTATTTTATGAAACGTAAATCGATGTGTTAGATTTTTTTACTTTAATAATGATTTAATGTACCTTATTTTTTTTTTAAATATTATTTATACCTACGACTACAAATTGCATGCCTTAAAGGTGAAATAATGAACTGTATTAACTAATTTTTAAGATCCATGTAACATTATTTCGAGCAATAAATTGATTTTATTTGATTTGATTTTGACGAATGTGAATTGAATAGGCGTCTTCTAGGTGACCTCGCGTCAGTCTCGTCATTGTCGACAAAATCTTCGTGCGGAAACAAACCGGACAAACGCTAGTTGGACTCGTGCACCGTGGCTTCCGCACAAGCCATATCCATACTAATGTTATAAATGCGAAAGTGTGTCTGTCTGTCTGTTACCTCTTCACGCTTAAACTGCTGAACCGATTTAGGTGAAATTTGGTGCAGAGATAGTTTGAACCCTGGGAAAGGACATAGGATAGTTTATTTCCTGAAATTAATCCCCTAAGGGGGTGAAATAGAGGGTGAACATTTGTATGGAGTCGCAGGCAGAAGCTAGTAAAATATAAAAAAAAAAAACCCGTCGGGCTCCCTTTGAGTAAGGATCCTTAAAAAACCATAAGAGTTAAATTTGAACTCCTTTCTCAGCAAACGTTTAGCCAGCCATACTAAGTCAAGTAAATGTGGAGTCAAGTCTCCTTGAAGGAATCCAGTTCGTCAAGCTGTTCTATTGACAATCATTCAGATGAGGGTGTTCAGTGATCCTACCAGGAGATCAGAACCTGTAAGGGTCTGCTCCAAATGAAAATGAATGGAAATACTAGGACATCACGTTTGCTGTTGATGCTTTGTATATTTCTTATCAATTATCATGAGTCGTGGTGAATCAGTGTTTTCATTTTACTCATGTTCTGTTGTGACATATCTTTGTTTGCGTTCCAGGTGATAGAGGAGAGGGCGAAGGCGATTAAGAAAGTGCTTGAATTCGTGGCTGAGCACCGCTTGTTGTTCACAAGCACGGAATTTGTCAACTTCCTGCAGGTAACTGACACTTACTTTACTAAACATTTAGCATTGATACCGTTTCATTTTCATAAACAATTCGTTTTGAATTACACGATTATTAGGGTTGCGTATGCGTACCAAAAATCTTTCGTCTGTCAGTCAGTATCATATTACAATTCCGAGATTACACGGAGCAATAGCAAAATATTTGCAATATCGAAATTGAATAACGTAAATTCGATATTAATTTCCTTTTAATTCCGGTATTGTAATATCGTATCTAATAGAATTGATTTTAAATCTGTGCGTAGTATTCCGAAGATATCTGTGGAGGTGCTAGGTTTAGTCTCAAATTCCAACATATAGATGATAGCACCTTTGCGTTACATGTTAATTCATTCCATCCATAGATTAGCGACTTGTCATCTGTCAGACTTGTAAGGATGGGATCACCAAATGAAAGGCGCACTCGAAGAATACGTGTTTATTATACCGAAGCTCCTTACAGACTGCCCATACCCTTAATATCTAGCCTTATTAATAGTTATGGGTGGATCAACTTTTTGTTGTTGTTATTCTTTCCCGTAACCCAGGAGACAACAGTGTTAGAGTTTCTTAGAAAAAATGCTATAATATATACTTCTAGCACACTCAGGAGAAAGCCCATAAAAGAATGTGTTTGGAATTGCCAATAAAACTGATTTTTAGTGGACTTATATTCTTTGAAATCACAGTTTTAAAGAGTGACTCAGGAGACGTAACCATGGCAACGAGCTACAAAGAAAAGTTGATTGACCCTTATACATAAGTATCGTAGAACGCTGGTGCTCAACCAACAAACTATCTGTCAACCCAAAGAAAACGGAGATGGTATTGTTCACTAACAAACGCAGCCTGGGCAACTACCAACTCCCCAAGTTGTTTGGAACAGAACTCCAGCTATCGAATGAGGTAAAGTATCTAGGAGTCGTACTTGACAGCAAATTGAACTGGAGCAACCACCTGAACAGCAAGATAGACAAAGCAACAATCGCTTTCTGGCAGTGTCGCAGGATGGTAGGTAAAACATGGGGTCTACACCCCAAGATCATCCTATGGCTCTACACGTCAGTGATACGACCAATCATTGCCTATGGTGCGGTAGTCTGGTGGCCACGCACCAGACTGTCCACTGTGGAATCAAAACTACAACGACTCCAGAGACTAGCCGGCATGGCAGCCACCGGATGCATGCGGACTACGCCCACAGCATCCCTGGAAGCCATACTCGACCTCCCGCCACTGCACCTCTTCATCCAGCAGGAGGCGGCGGCAACAGCGGTACGTCTTAGGAATTTGCACCTGTGGAAACCTGCCAGGGTACCACACACCGAAATACTCTATGAAGCGGTTAACGAGGAGCCACTCATAGAGGCGGCTACCGACAGAATACCGAAACAGTTTATCTTCGACAAGAAGTACAAAATTCAACTGTATGAAGATCCGTGGGAAGGCCTCAATCCCAGGGAAGTGAGGATCTTCACAGACGGATCCAAGACAAAGTCTGGATCCGGAGCAGGTACTTTTTCAGAAGATCTAAACATACATATCTCAACGCCATTAGGAGCCCATACCACAGTCTTCCAGGCAGAATGCGTGGGCATCATTATGGCTACAATAGCGATTGAGCAAAGGAAGGTAAAGGATCTCCCCATCCGTATACTCTCCGACAGCCGATCAGTTCTCCAAGCCTTACAGTGCTATACAGTAACGTCAGGGCTAATATACGAATGTCACAACGCCCTCTCTAAGGTATGTAACCTAAACCCCATCACCCTACAGTGGATAAAGGGACATAGCAACTCACGCGGTAACGACGCGGCTGATGTACTCGCGAGAAGGGGCTCAGAAATGGAACTGATAGGTCCTGAACCGTTTCTGCCCCTGCCGACCAGCTGGCTGCGGAACAAACTGCGGCGAATCACCAAGGTAAAGCACCAGCACCACTGGAGCAACCTAGACACCTGCAGGCAGAGTAAGGAAGCTCTTCCGATAATCAATCCCGGATTGTCGCGTAAGCTACGATTACTCAAAAGGGCCCAACTCCGATTGTTAACTGGAGCCATAACTGGCCATGCCTTGTTTAACAAACACTTGTTCACATTAGGTGTTACAGACAGCCCCCTGTGCAGAGCTTGTATGACGGCGGAGGAAACCGCAGCCCACGTCATCATGGAATGTCCAGAGGTGGCAACATACCGGGCACGTCACCTCGGAACACCGAGGTCGCTACCAGAGGCCGTCGGCAACATCAAGGGTCTGCTAGGCTTTCTGGTTGAACTGGGCTGGCAAGAGTAGTGCCAGAAACCCAGCACGCAAAAAAGGCGCATTTGTTAAGTCGTCGAGTTGCGGAAATTAGCCCGCTACAACCTATAACCTATAACCTATATAGTTATACATAAGTATATATGTCAATACACACTACAGACTTACTCGTATGCCCTGCGTAATTTGAGATTCTAATATAGAGGTTCAATGCTGACTTTTAATTCTGATACTGGAAATTGTCCGATACTGCATGCCCTACCTGCAACCTGTCCACCTTTGGCCCGTTTCTCAGAAAGTATTAGGCTAATAATATTAGTGTTTTGTCTCATTTTGTAGTACTATTTACGAGACAAAACACTAAACCCCTTACTTTTAAACGTGGAATAAGCTTGGAATAGTTTATGCCATGCTTTGTCCTTATCTGTAATTGTGACATTTGCATCTGACAGAAAGTGACAAAGCATGGCATAAAGTATTCCAAGGACTTGACAGAAGCGCGTGGAGCTAACCCCATGTGCTTCTGTTTAGTCCATTGGAGAAAATTCTCATTTACCGAACAATTGTCTTCGCGTGTGATATCCACGGACTTATTGCTCTAATAAGTCCATGGGAGTGTGACCTTAAAATTACAAAAAAAAAAGTATTCCAAGCTTATGGCACGTTTATAAGTAAGGGGGTAATATTATTAGACTGATATAGTTTGAGAAATGCAGTGGCTTTGTGCAGAGCGGGTTCCCGGCGCCAGCGACGCGCGCGGGCGTCACCGCGCTGGCGGCCGAGCCCGGCGCGCCGCGCGACCACCCGTCCGCCGGGGGCGACCACCACGACGGTACGTACCACCGGACGCTTTTCAATGGGGGGTTAGTATAGTCAGACATTAAGCTATCAGACATTAAAAAAAATGTAAACAAAACAACCACGTGATATCATCATCAGCCCACACTAGTCCACTGCTGGACATAGGCCTCTCCCATTGCACGCCAACGAGCGCGATTCGTGGCCACTCTCATCCAGCTCTTGCCAGCCACCTCGCGAAGATCGTCACTCCACCTAGTCTGAGGGCGTCCTACACTACGTTTGCCGATTCGCGGTCTCCACTCAAGAATACGATAACTCTAGCGATTATCGGTTCTGCGGCACAAATGGCCGGCCCACTGCCACTTCAAGCTGCTAATTCGATGGACTACGTCGATAACCTTAGTTCTCTGTCGGATCACCTCATTACGGATCCGATCCTTCAGAGAAACTCCCAACATAGCCCTCTCCATAGCTCGCTGAGCGACTTTAAATTTGTGAACCAGCCCTTTCGTAAGTGTCCACGTTTCGGCTCCGTATGTCATGGCAGGTAGGACGCACTGATTGAAGACTTTAGTCTTCAAGCTCTGTGGAATAGTCGACGTGAAAACTTGACGCAATTTCCCATATGCTGCCCACGTGATATAGTTCGTCAGCCAATAGAAGCAGGCAGAGTTCTGCTTCTATTGGCTGACGTCAAAGTCGTCGTACAGTCACGAGATTTAATACGGTACCCACCTTAGATCCACATTCAATCTGACATTCTACAACAATAAGGTTGAGTTTCCAAAAAGTTATAAATGAATTGACATCTCTAATGGCATTGACGATTTAGAGGATATGTTTCTTAAAATGGGTCCCAAATTAACGCTCGTGACCGTACGTCAAAGTTCGATAAAACAGTTTTGATTGGCTGTTTAATAATGTCACGTGGTTTGGAATGCTTACATTTTTTTAAATACCTAAAAGTATTGACTATAGTAGCTCCAGTCCCTACGAAGACATACGTTACAAAACGAAGCGCTTTAGCATATATATATTTTAACTGTATCAAAACAAGGATGTTATAAGTTTACGCCGTATTTTTCTTTTAGCGTGTCTATCTGACTATAGCTCGCAAACGGTTGTACAGTACTATGGCTTTACTCAAGATCTTTGCTCGGTTTCATAAAAATGAGTTAGACTATTTTAGAGTTGTTAGCTGTAAAAGTAATAGAGCACAATTATTTTAAGTGTCTTAATACCGGTATCATGCCTTTTGGCCGAAATATATTTGGCCAAATGTATCGTTTCCCAACTCTTTCATTTGCCAACCCGCTTTTTTTCTTTAAATGTAAATATTTCAGGAATTATTTCAGTACCATCATATAGAACCCTATAAGGTTAGGTTAGGTTAGTTTGTATAATAATCCTGAAATATTTATAGTTACAGAAATAAAAGCGGGTTGGGAAACGATACATTCGCCCAAATATTTCTGCCAAAAGGCAGAGGACCCTTAATACCTTTTCAAGTCCCTCCCTTCATTTGTGAGTTTGTCATAAAATATAAAAAAAAAACTTATTAATTAATTACGTATTTGACACATAATCAAATCAACCGTATAGGTACGGTAGTCAAATCTCAATTTTCAAAAGGGCATGCTTCGATGGTTCGGTCATTTGGAAAGGATGGATGAAAGAAGATTGACGAAAGAGATATACAGATCGAAAGTGAGTGGACGGGTCGGAAGGGGCCGCCCTAGGCGTACTTTTTCGAGTAAAATGGGAGAAATACTGGAAAAGGGCCGAATCTTAAGTACCCGAAACCGACGTGCGTGCATGACTCGATGTATGAATGTGGAAGAAGCGAAAATTAATTAATTTGTCAAGATCGTAGCAAGTGGAAAGAAGTGGCCTACCCCTCTGGGAAACAGGCGTGATTTAATGTATGTATGTATGTATATAAATCTCAATTTTTACATATATTATTCCAGCCCCCAATCCCCCAGACGCTTCAACAGACGAAACCGACTTCTCAGGCATCCCACAAATCCCAATATACGAGGCGGCCAACATTGAAATGGAACCGGCCGTGTCCCATGCAAACTCCTTTGAGTCCATCAACTCCATAGACAGCCTCAACGACGACCTCTACGACGAGCTCAGCAAGCTGGCAGTCGAGAAAAGAACCCTAGTCAAGAAAAAAATGTTGCCAGACTTGATAAACTTCGACGCGCCATCGTGTTCAAGATTCGAGGATTACCACACAATGCCGAAGAATTCTGACGCTTCCTCTCTAAATTCTACGATGACGTACGACAGTGGGAGGAGTAATAGTAGGGTCTCGTTGTATAGTAAACAGAGCGTGTTGTCCCTGTCTAACGTCGATAGTAAGACGAGGACGGAGGATAGTTACGTGTTCGAGGCTGGGTACCTGTTGAATCTGGCCGCGAGGTGTGAGGACGCGAGGGATTACCAGAGGGCCTTCGAGTGTTACAAGTCTGGCATTGAGAAGATGCTTATTGGAGTACAGAGTGAGTATTTAGATTTTATATAATTGCTTTTTTTTTTGGCATAGAGAAGACAAACGAGCACACAGGCCACCTGATGGTAAGTGGAAACTGTGACCCATAGACATTCGCATTCACAAGACTGCAATGCAATCCTAAGACTGCAAATGCGTTGCCAACCCTGAGGACTAAGATGGAATGCCTCGATGCTAGTCATTTCACCGGCTGTCTTCTCCCCAAACCGGAATACAACAATGCGAACACTGCTTGCGTAAGTTTAAGGGTTGCTTTATATCCGATTAAAAAACTGAACCTTTGCAAAATCACGCTATATCAATTTTTCACAGCCTTCCTTCGTTAAAAGGGCTCGTTTAATTACGAGGAAAAAAAATAGGCTCATATTTTTTGAATGCCTAGGGGCTATAAAAAGATAATAAAGGAAATATACATATATACGAAACTCCAGATCCTTAAATTAAAAAAATGTTATTGAAAATAGGGCGTTACTCATAGATTACATGACTTTAATAACGTACCTAACTATTAAAACAAATAATTTTTTTTAGAAAGCATGTGTAGTATAAACAGTACATGCGATAATTTATAGTACTGAAGCCACGCGAACTAAACATTATTTTAGTATAGTCTCCTTATCGTTGTTTTCTAAGCCAAATTCTAGGAAATCCAATTATGAAGCCATACACATCGTTATATTATTTTATTCGCTGTAGCCCGCGGTTCAAGCCAAAAGATATTTGCCATTATTCGATATTTAATAATGTAAATTTGTTTAAACTAATTGCCTACTTTTAAGCCTAGCATTAGTTTAACTAAAATAAGTTTATAGGGTAAAGTCACCAGCCAGAAACCAGTTGTCGACCTGATCTGAGTGCGAAGAGTGGGAAGTATATCTTTCGTACTCTTGCCACTCATACAAAGTATAGCAGAGGCCGACTACAGGTCTCTGCCCGACGCCTGGTGACTTTACCCTAGTGCGTTTATGAATAATGGAGTAAGACTTTATAGCATAAAAAAAACAGTATGATATATCGACAAATTTGATTGCTCTAGCTTGTTTCAAGATATGAAGTTTTATTTTCGAAAATCGATAGGAGAAACTCTCAATGCCAAAAGCTTGTAGCTTGCCCCACACACTTATCAATAAACAAGCCGATAAACCCTTATCAATAGCTGATAAACAAACCCGCTCAGTCTGCCCCGGTCCTTACTACTACATACTTGTGCTAGTCTACGCCATGGATTTTCTCCACCTGTGCCAGTACGTTCAGGAATATGACATGGCCGTTGAAATGCGTAAGTTGTAGACAAAATATCGTTGCCTAAATACAAAAGCGACACAAACCAAAATGTGTTTTGGTTTGTGTTACTTTAAGTTTTAAATCAGACTATATTTGTTTCTGATTTGTGGCGCTTTTGTATTTAAGCAGCGATGTATTACTGTGAAAAGCATTGTGGAAAAATGCAAAATTGTGTGTTTTCACATAGTTTAATTTCATAATAACAAGGCGTTATTATCGGACATTTCGTTTATTCGTTTTAAAGCATTTTTGACCTGTGTGCATGTCTTTATACTTTTTTGTTCACATTAGGATGAACAAAGTGTGTCGTTAGATTTGAACTAGGTATACTTACGGCAAATAAAAGGTTCGTCTTTGGCGTCGTCGACATTTCGAATCTATTTCAGCGTCTTTAAAGTCTAAAAGTAATTAACCTTTTCTTACTGTGACTACACTAACACTTAACTTAAAAATAAAAAACGAAACTGGCCGATTAAGAAATAACTGTGGAGCAGTTTTAAAAGCTAATTTATTTTAAAGTTAGGTAAGGTGGAATTAACAACCTTTTTTTGGATCGATTTAAATAAACTGGAGTTATGTAAGGAAATTCTCTTATCCCCATTCCAAATATTAAAACTATGTATAATATAATATTTCGTTGCTTAAATACTAAAGAGCAACAAATCAAAATGTGTTTGTGTTGCATTTAAATTCGGAATGCTATATACTTTAAGTTTTAAATCAAACTATATCTGTTTTTGTTTTGTGTCGTTTTTGTTTTTAAGCAGCGATTTGTCCACTTGAAATTTAAATTTGACACACTTTATAAGTAGAAAATTATGCCAAATCTTAACCTAAAGCACTCAAAACTATTTGCGGTTAGAATAGGCATGGAGCAATGATCGTTTATGTCCAAATTCGGTGAATGATTAATGATTAATCATTAACGACGACAGGTAACATTTTTAAACGTAATGACTAATATGGATAAGTATGTGTTGTTAAAAATAAAACCATAATTATATTGTTAAAATCGTCAAAAACTCACTGAATTTAATTTATTTAGTTTTCCATTGTTCTTTTTAACTTTGAGAATCCATTTATATAAAGAGAATTTATTTATTTATTCGCATGGCAATATCGCACTGCTAGAACAAAACAGTGTCAACTCAAAATCCTTGTTAGTTTTTTTTAAGCTCACTTAAGTTGTATTAACGTTGATTTTAGAATCCAGTTGTATTTTGAGTTACTACTGTTTTGATCTAGCAGTGCGATATTATAAATCAAAAATACATGCAAATCAAAGCAGTACACCCAATTGCTGGATCCATTGGGTGGCATTGTTATTTAGGGTGAACAAATCGGCTGGGCTGCCCTGGTACTTGGTGAGTGGGCACTCGCGGACTACATGGTCCATGTCCTGCACCGCAGCTCCACACTCTCATGCCGGAGACTCCCTCCATCCACATTTGTGCATAAAGAGAATGACCTTTTTACATTAACAGATGTGATAGGTGCGTAGTTTTAAACCGATATTTCAACGTTTAAGACATAAAAACCTCGATTATAAAACTGCAAACATTTTTAATATATAAGGTGCTAACAAATTAGCTACGGATATTTTTACAGCTGATAGTACTCGGTTCTCGGAGTACATTTAAGTATGAAACATCATAGGTTTTCTTATGTTTTTTTGGAGAAAACTAGGAAACAAATTTGCTACGTTAAAACACCCTGTTAATAAGATAATTAAATGAGACCTCCTTAGACATTCTAGAACCTCTTTAAACTATCATTCAGACGCTAGCATTTAATAACCTACACAGTTTTCCCACCGAATCATAATGACATTTACGAAAATCAACTTTTGACAAACAGTGTTAAACATCTTGACAGGTACATAATAGGGGTGATTATTTTAAAGATTAATTATAATTTATATTTTTTGTTCGGTAAATTAAAACAATAAAATGATATACAAAGGTTCCTTAATTACAGTTAAAAGTTGATTGCTTTAATGTAATGTATTATCTCTTAAAATATCCGTGACTAATTTGTTAGCACCTTATATAAATTGTGCACATAATTTAAATAAAATCATATCTATGTTATTCTTTCCTCAAAAAATTGCCACCACTTGCTGGTAATTAGTGATTAACTGATTACGTGCATAACATTAGTTACGATTTATAAACTGTTGCTATGCCGTTATTTTAATAGTGATTGTTTAATATTCCAGCTGATTCCGACCCGCAAAGGCGCGCCCTGATCAAAGAGAAGACGAACAAGTATTTATCGTACGCCGAAGAGATCTATAAGAACCACCTGTGCGGCGCTGACGACGGCGTAAGTCTATAGAATAGAATATAATTTATTTTCAGACCTTACAATCCATAGTTTCATACAATAGAATAAAATAAAATAAAAATTAAGTATATTATTAAAATTAAAATTATCATTCTTTGTAGAAAATTAAATAAATATCTGAAATAACAATAGAAATAGAAATAGAAATATCATTAGTCATTTAGTTATTTGTATTGATTAAGACTGCGCCGAGCAAACGCCGAGCGTCCAGTGGCGCCCTCATTACTATTATTGGGTTTTCTAATTAACTAAAGAATTTCCTTGGAACCAAATAAATGTGTTTGTAGCGCAAGTATAAACACAATTTATGGGATACGTAACAAACTTTAATAACAATTACCCTTTGAGTAGTCAGCTTAACGGGAAAAAGTGGCCACTTTTTTTCGTTAAGTTAAAAATTCTTTAGTTAATTAGAAAACCCAATAAAAGTAATGAGGGCGCCACTGTACATCCGGCGTACGCTCGGCGTAGTCTTAAGGGGTTCAGAGAAACTGACAAGAAACTATCGACTTATTGTTACTGTCTTGTCTATTTGACTTTGTATATGATTCAGTTTTTATTTTAACTACACTAACTAACTAGCGACGTGCCCTGGCTTCATCCGGATGTGAATGTAAATATAATTTTGACGTATAGTCCGTGTCAATTGACATTGGCTAACATTTGAACAAAACTAAAGGAACCAGTTTACCATTATTAGTGCAGTCATTGAAGCATTATTGGTCCGAATTTTTTTACTGTGAACCGAATTGCATACATTTTTGGAATTAGGTTCATCTTACCCTTAACTTCAAAAGTGAAAATGATTTGAACTCCGCAACCACCCTGGGGGTGGTTGTCACCACTTCTCGGGGGTGTTTGTTTTTTTCTTCAAAATAACCTCGGATATCGATAGAAGGCCTAATTTTAAGCAAAAAATTATCTATAAAGTTTTTCGAAAAATCCAATACTTTTCAAGTTATTGGCAATTGAAAATTCGCAATTTTTTCACGTTTTTCATCGGTTTTTTGCAAATATCTCCAAAAATATACGTTTTAACGAAAATTTTATATGAAACAAAATTGTAGCAGGTAAAAAAATTAACAATTTGAGTTTTTATAAAGTATTCTAAGTGCAATATTAAGCTAGATATTAAAGATCAAAGCCGTTTTTATATTGTCTGAAATTTAATCGATGTGGTCAATGCCATCTAGCGGCGAGCAGATGCATTTTATGCATTCTAATAAAAAAGGGTTTTGTAGTGCTTGAAATAAGCTTTAAAATGAGCACTATTAAAAGTCTTTTGCACGTAAAATAAGTAAGCTGTATTGCAAATAAGAGGAGCATCTAATGTTTATCCTTAAAAATCAATGGGTTTCATAGGTGCCATTTCCACAAAAATTTAAATTAATCGTATTCCGCCTAGAATTAACTTTATTATGAAGAGTTTGATAGATTGTATTAGTTTGGCTGCTTCAGGACACATATTTTTCAAAAAAGTCACGATTAAAAAAAATCAAAAAATTTCAAATTCTTAAAACACCCACCTTTTTTTCATAATATCTCAAAAATGACGACAGATACGTATAAAAGTGTAGGAATAAAAAATTTAGGTATTTTTTTGACAAACAATTTGGTTTTTTTGTTTTTTCTGTTAAACAAAAAATGACGGAGATATGATTGTTTAAAGAGCGCGTGGCAGCGCAATCACAGCCTCTCTTAAGCCCTTTAACCCTTCACCGTTTTAGAAAAAGGTTTTTTACTATGTATTGCAATGAAGGATCTTGTAGCTCTCCCAAGTAGCATTTCAAGCTGTATATAAGCTGTATTTAAGTTCATTCGTATACTAAAAGCTGTATATGTTAGCTGTATAAATGCTGTATAAGCGCTTATACAGCCCTTATAAGAGCAAAAAGGCCCCAAATAATACAGCTTTTAGCGTTATAAGGGCTGTATAGTAGCTGTAGAAGCAATAGATAAGCTGTATAATAGCTGTATTAGAGCTGTTATTCGGTGTACAAGGGAACTATAACACTACAGATAGTCTCTTATAAGTATCTTTTAAGAATAATAGTTTTAAATAAGGTTTTGAAGAGAATTACAAAAGAATAAAATTAACACATGTACGATGAGGATTCGCAACATTGCTTTTACTTATTAATGGCGTACGTATTAACCAGAACTCAAAATAAATAAGTAACAGACTTTAATCACTTTAGCGGATGGTATAACGGTGTAAATAAGTGCCGATTAAAATTTATGGTAAACCTGTGTGTTGTTTGCGGAAAAATATTCACGCGCCAGCTAAATAATCAAGAAAAACCAGGGAAATATACAAATTGGTAAGTATAAAGTGTTTCTTTTTAAGGTTATAATATCAAAATATTCATATTGTAAATACTAAATCTGAGACCAGTCACATTATTTAATGCTGGTAATCATCATACGGCTTTAGATATTGTCAAGTATTTCTTTATTTATACTTTCAAATGTGTTTTTATTCATTCGAAAATGGCGACAATTCTTAAACAGCCTCAACGATATCCGGAGAGCATTATAAGCTTACTAACTGCACTATGTAATCAATGGAGTCACTTATACAGCTTTTAGCCTTTAATCAGCTTTATAATAGAATATTTTTATTCGTTTGGCTGTATTTCGATTCTTCATACATAACTTATAATTCTCATTGACTGCACCCGATCTTTTTCTTTTTTTCCACATTTTACGTCGTAAAACACAATAATGATCCGAATAAATAGTTCGTGCACCTGTCAGTTATACAGACTAAAGCTGTACTATAGTTGTCATTTATTCTTTTAGTTTTATAATACCCTCATAGACGAAGTCATAAAACTAATACTTATAAATACAGACTAACGCTGTACTATAGTTTTCATTTATTCTTTTAGTTTTATAATACCCTCATAGACAGAAGTCATAAAACTAATACTTATAAATACAGACTAACGCTGTACTATAGTTTTCATTTATTCTTTTAGTTTTATAATACCCTCATAGACAGAAGTCATAAAACTAATACTTATAAATACAGACTAACGCTGTACTATAGTTTTCATTTATTCTTTTAGTTTTATAATACCCTCATAGACAGAAGTCATAAAACTACTATACTTATAAGAGTGTAAAATTACGCCACCAGAAATAGTTTTAAAACGGAGTTGACATATACCCTTGTGCAGCAACAAGTGCCAAGTGATACTATAATAACACCTAAAGCTGTAATAAGTAAGTGATTACATGTAAAATACAGCTATTATACAGCTTTAACGATATAATTAGCTTGGAGTGTCACACAATACTTAAAGTTTTATAGTAGAGTTTTTATATTCTGATAAGGCACCCTAAGCTTACACGGATTCCTCTATAATGATTTTATACAGCATGAGCTGTATAATAGGTGTTAAATGACTCTTATAAATATTAATGCATTTTTTGAAACTCTTATGCGACTCTTAGAGAACTCTAAGTTCTAAATCGGCTGGTATATTGATGTTGCCGACACTTACGTGCTACTTGGGCTCTTAATTACCTTTACAATGGTTTTTTATAAATTGTGATAGCATGAAAATTGAAGGAGTTATGGTCCAAAAACTTATGTTACTAACTTATATACGTAAAATGGTAGCCGTAATCATATATATTTACTGTTTTAATTTAGAGGTAGTTTTAAGGGTAGAAAAGCTTAAGAATATGATAATAATTTTCGAGAGTGTGGAATAATATTTAAATCCTTTTCATTTTATCAAAAAAAAAAAATTTACAATTTTTTATCAAGGGGTACTTTTTCAAGGGTTGAAAGGGGGTTAAAAATTTGATAATTATTATAGAGAATATAAAATATTACTTACTCTATACTTACATCTTTTTATGTCATACCAAAGTATTTTTTTGTGATTTTTTCAATTTAGGGGTTGTTTGCAAGGGTTGTAAGATTTTCAAGGGGTTGAAAATGATTTTAATATGAGGTAATTGTGTTAGAAAACACTTTACAATTTCACCACTTACTATGAGACATGTTTTCTAGCGATAAAATGGCTCAATGTAATTTTTTCCATTAAGGGGTTGTTTACACTTCTTAAAAATAATAGGCGGAGTTCAGATCATTTTCACTTTTGAAGTTAAGGGTAAAATGAGCCTAATTCCAAAATTTCATGCAAATCGGGTCACAGTAAAAAAATTCGGAGGTAAGACCGTATTTCTCGCTTCAATGACTGCACTATATTACTCCAGTGAGGTCTTTGCAATGATTTATACACTTGATTATACGTTATTTTCGATAAAAAACATGCTTAGTGAATATTTGAGGTTAAAAACAGTACTAATTTGTTTACACCTATGCCAATTTGAATCGGCACAGTCTATAATGTATAATACCCAAAAATCTTATCTTAACCGCATCAAAATTGATTGTCGTTTAGTTTCTAGTATTGGTAAGGGGTTCAGAGAAACTGACAACAAACTATCGACTTATTTGACTAATTTAACTTCTGACTTATTTGTCTTTGACTTATTATACTTTAGACTTGTTAATCTTCGACATATTTTACTTTTGACTTGTTAATCTTTGACTAATTTTACATCTGACTTGATTTACCTGTGACTGTGACTTATTTTACTTCTGACTTGTTGATCTTTGACTAATTTTACATCTGACTTGATTTCCTACCTGTGACTTATTTTACTTCTGTCTTATTTATATCTGACTTATTTTACTTGTCTTACTTATTGATCTCTGACTTATTTTACTTGTCTTACTTATTTTACTTCTGACTTATTTATTTTTGACTTATTTTACCTATCTTACTTATTTAATTTCACCTTATTTTACTTCTGACTTATTTACCTGTGACTTATTTTACATCTGCCTTATTTATCTCTGCCTTTTGTTTACTTGTCTGACTTATTTATCTTCAGCTTGTTTTACTTCTGTCTTATTTATGTCGAACTTATTTTACTTCTGACTTATTTACCTGTGACTTATTTGACCACTGACTTACTTTAACCGCAAACGTTCCAGGTGTTACTGGTGCGCGAGCCGAGTTCCCAGCATCACTGCCCGGTGCCGGCGTCGATGCTGCAGCGGCCGTACGAAGACCTGGCGCTGTACCGCGTGCTGGCCGTCGTGGGGGGGAGCATGATGCTCGTCATGCACAAGGGGGAGCAGGCCTGCTACGCCATGAAGGTCACTCAACTTTATAATCATTTGGAAGAGATACGTCTCTGAAAGATAACTGTCATAAGGCCATTTAAGCTATTAGGATCATATGGAAATTGTTGGTAAAAGGATTTTGAAGGATTTGGAACTTTGTGTGTTTTGTGTGTTGATTTTAAATTGACAAGAAGAATTAATTCTTTTTTGATAATTATACCTTTAAACTGTCAAACGGTTATCAAAGAACTGAATTTTGGTTAAAACTTTCAAAAATGTTACGTATATTTCCAGATTAGTCTGTTATGTTCAAGTGACGTAACCAGTTAACCCATTATCGCCCAAAAGTAAACTGTCTTTTTTTTATTATTGCAACTACACTAACCAATAACCTACGAAAATCCAAAACAAAATGAGAACTTTTTTTTCTGTAACTAGTTTTATTAACATCTAATTCGATTTTATTAATGCATAATTTATTTGGCATAAATTAAGAGAGACCTATGACCATAACGAGCAATGATATCAATTGAGACCTCAGAAAAACCACTGAAATCTTACTTTTATTAGCTGTACCCGTGCGAGTACAGTGGGGGTTAAAGGGTTAAGTGGATATAAAAAATGAAAAAAGAAATATGTTCAATAGTGGTTATTTCTACCTTTTTCTATTACTTGAGACATTGATTGAAGATAACAATTCTCATAAAGATATTCTGTATACAATGTTGTAATGTACACTTAATCGTAATGCTTTTCTTTTTCAGGTCATACAGAAAATACCTAACAACCTTACGGAGTTCGACGAGTACTTCCTCCAGAGAACCAACGAGACCCGCCAACCCATCCTACCAACAAGCATTCCGTACATGGTGCCTCTCCACGCCTACATAGAAACAAACAGCCTAATATTCCTAATACTAACATACGCACCAGGAGAAAAATTACTAGATTATATCAAAAACTATGTCAAGTCCGTACCTACCACTCCAGCTAGAGAATTAAATCTGGAAAACGTGTTCTGTGAACCGATGAAGCGGGAAGAAAATGATAATAGTGTTGGAAATAAAAGTGCTAGTGATCGTGGTAAAGAAAATTGTGATGATATCAGTGTTATTGATAAGAGTGTTAACAATAATGATGGGGATGAGTTTGAGGTGTTGGTGAAGAATTCTCAGCGGCTCTTGCAGAACGTGGACAAAGTGCTGAATGAGGGCAGCTCAGAGCCCGGGCAGGAGGTGATAGAAGAGGTGGGGCCGAGAGACGCGCTTGGGACTGAATCGCCGAGTCATTTTAGGGTAAGTGTAGTGTATGGACATTTATATATATGTCGAAAGTGAGTGGACGGGTCGGAAGGGGCCGCCCTAGGCGTACTTTTTCGAGTCAAATCGGAGAAATACTGGAAAAGGGTTGAATCTTAAGTACCCGAAACCGACGTGCGTGCATGACTCGATGTATGAATGTGGAAGAAGCGAAAGAAATTTGTCAAGATCGTAGCAAGTGGAAAGAAGTGGTCTCTGCCTACCCCTCTGGGAAACAGGCGTGATTTGATGTATGTATACATGTATGTTATGTTATCTGTGACATCTGCCATCTGTCGTCATTTGCCATATCTGTCGGACGCAGTGCATAGCGAGCGAAACCGAAAACACGTGTCACAGTACATTATACGAGGAAACTACGGTAAGAGTTGTCACGCGATTATTTAAACTCGCGCGACATGTATTGCGTTTTGTTTATTTATTGTTCCTAAACTCATCTATGGCGTCTTAGAGCGTTTTATCTTACTACGTATGCAATGACATTTGCATTTGACGTTTGCGTTTATGACGTCGTGTTTTTGACATCCTCGAATAGTTTTTCAACTTGGGCTGGCAATCCCTTGAGCTGATCTGTCAGACCGGTGTTGCGTTTATTTCTCTGGAACGCCACCGTGACGAACGGGCGTTCTGACCATGATGTTCTAATCAGAAGCTAAGATAATCCCGTCAATCTTATTGGACTTTTATTCGGGAGTTGCTGATTTATAGCGGTGATGTAGCACCGCGTCGTTATATAACGAAATCTTGGGAGAACCATCGGTAAATATACTTTTATTTCAATGGTTATTTCTTTCTATTTTCTCCAGCCTCGTGCCTCGTTATTTCACGTACTGTTTTATTTCAGTCGGGATGCTACTGTGAGCAATTAAAACGAAGTACCAGCGGATAACCGGCGATGGAATCCGGTCTCTTTTTTATAAATGGGTGGTACGTATTTTCACATTTTCTTGTGAGACGTCTTCTCGCCGCCATGCTGCGTAAGCAGGCAACCTGTTGCTACCAAGCACGTGTTTTGATTCGGTTCTTTTCTTTTTCTTTTTCAGCGCTATCGCACCCATTTTAACTCCATTTAAATTTAATCTAGAACATTCATTTTGGATTCATTTGAATACCATTTATTTACCCGTCATTGTTAACTTTCTATTTCAACTCACAATGTTAACTTGACATTTTCTTTTTAGACTATTAAGTCTACTCATTTAAACTTTGTGGACCATTCTATATGGAACCATGTCCCTTTAACCCATTATATATGGACCCCTATTTTGTGCATTTTATGCCATACTTAGCTTCTCTTTTGTTAACTCCCATGTAAGCACTTTTTATACTTACTAAGTATTTGGGCTTTGGCCTCCTACTATTAGGGAATTATGACTTTTTGCCTTTGTGCAACCCCGCTTATTTATGAAACCTCCGTGTGAGCTTTTCCAAGCCTTTTCAGGCTAAAACCGCTTGTTCCTAGGGTAGTATGATTTCATGCCCATGTGCATTTTCTTTTCCTTAATTTCCTGTGACTTTTGTCTCACTATTTCCCCCTCTTCCGACGTTATTCCATTTAATACTCGGTCAGGATCCTTCCGATCCAAGTCCCTTTAATTTTCCCCTCAACGCTGCTGCTTCTTCATCGGTACCGGATCTGTGAAGCAAGAGTTCTGCGACCGGACGTGGTTGGCTTGCAACGACCCCGTTCTACCTGGAGACTCTGGTGCAGGCGGTGCAGTTGACAGTGACAGTTGGTGGACAAAGTGTAATTCTTTCTTCGTTAAATTGTAAGTTTTCTTTCCTTTTCTATATAAACATGACCAGGTGAACGACCAAGCCATATTCTAACTTAAAACCTAAGATCTAGATTCTATGTAACCTATAGACCTAAGCTCTAGCTAGGATACCACCTAAGTATGTAGGTTATTAACTTCTGTGTAACCACCTGAACATAATTTGTTAATTAAATCGCCTATAAACAATATTGTGTTAATTATTTAACTAGTGACTATAACCACGCCCCCCTTGAGATTAAAGTTTCCAGTACTCTACCATTTATCTTTTTAGCTATCCGTTTACTCTTTTTGCCTGGCATAGGACCCTGGCGCCCGATAGACTTCTTTTCTTATTTTGTGCAACTTTGCATATTTATATTTTTGGGTTCTAGCCTTAGGTACTTTCATTACATTTTTATGTGACATCTGTCACAATTGTATATTTTACCTTTGCCGCTTGTACAACGTTGCAAGAGGAGCTTTTCTCCCCCTTTTTTCCATCAAAAAATATGACAATTGTCGCTCGCGAACAGGGACATGATATAGTCATTGTTTTTGTATTTTATTTTTGGGCTTTTATATCTCAAGTTTGGGTATTTTGTGGTGTCATTTATGACATAAGTTGTGTTCAGTGTAAGTAGTGGTCATTCACCTGCTTCTTTTTCTGTTAACAGTGTTTATTTTTTATTATTTTTTATCTCAGCCATAAGACGTTTTTTGCTGGTCATATGCTGAGTGTTATTTTTTATAGTACCAGTGTAATATTGTTACTGTAACTTTTACTGTTAACTTACTTTGCGGTTAGTACATGCAGTTTAGTTTATTTGTGGTTGTGTATGAAGTTTCTTAATTAACTTAACCTACAGTTTTGATAATTTTTCAGTCTGTTTATTGTATTTTACCTATACAACAATTTAGTTTCTGGATATTAATTTAAAAATATCATTTTTTATATTTGGTAAAATTAATAACAATTACTTTTCAATATCTTTTGTAACTTGATTTAAATTTAATAATGGATAGTCAGGAACATTTAGTGTCCGCTGGAGGGAATCTTAATCCTTCAGTTACCGCTCCATCTGAGCATACTATGGCTCCTATTATGGAACCAACTTTTGTTTCAACTGGTATTGGTACAGATTCAGATCCTCACTAACCATCCTCATGGTGATTTGATAACATTGTCAGTGTATCCGGAGAATTCTCATAATACTAGTTCTATTCGTTCTCAGTTACCTAATGCATTAAATTTAACTAATGCTCATAATAATACTATGCTTTTGGATAATCGTATAAGGTCAAATAATACTTTTGTAAAACAGCCAGATTTATCTAAAACTAAAATTAATTTCAATGGGCGCACTTGCGTTCGCGAATTTTTGATACAGGTAGAAGATTATCAGTATGCTCGTAGCATTGATGAATCTTATCTGATTAGAGCCTTCTCTTCTTTGCTGTCTGATCAGGCGTTGAAATGGTTTCGTTCCGTTCGTACTACTATTGCCACTTGGTACGAATTGAAAATAGCTTTACTGAGACGTTTTGATAAAAATGATTTTGATTATACACTTGAGTATCAGCTTCGCATACGTAAGCAGAAGCCTAGAGAGTCTCTTTCTGATTATATTATTGATATGATGGACATGTCTAGTCAATTGACATTTCCTTTGTCTGAAGCAACCTTAATCGATATTATTAGACACAATATGTTACCGTCTCTCATGGTACACTTTATAGGCAGACCTATTACAAATTTGGATTCCATGGTTCGTCTTAGCAAGGAAATTGATGCATTTAATTCTGTTAATTTGTTATCTAATCCGCCTACAGCTAGTGTAAGGAAACTTAATCCAATAAATGTAAATAAGGATCTGATATGTTTAAAATGTAAAAAGACTGGTCATCATTACAGAGATTGTAAAACTGTAAATGGTATAGTTTGTTTTAAATGTAACAAAAAAGATGTCACCTCTATGACATGTGACAATTGTAATTTGATGGGCGTGTCACCTGGTACTAGTAGTTCAAAAAACTTGTAGGCTCCGGTCGAACACCACTTTGCACTAAAGTTACTTGTGATTCGGCTGGCAAAGATAATATTACTTTTCCCTCTAACTTTAAACCCTCTGATACAGAAATTAAAACTGATTTTAATTCTTGGCTTGACCATTTAAAAATATTCTTTGGAGTTCATAAAGCTGCCCCAGTGTTGTTTGTTGATACTAGTGATTCTAGGCCTTATTTAAATTTCAGGTTTAGAGATCAAATTTTTTCAGGATTATTGGACAGTGGTGCGAACAGTTGTGTTCTTGGTTCAAATTCTCATTTGGTTTTTTTGAATTCTGGTTTGACACTTAAACAGAATCCTAAGCTTGTGGCTAGCACAGCTGATGGCTCTTCCAGTGGTGTTCTGGGTGTTCTGGATATCCCAGTTACCGTTGATAATGTAACTCACACTATTCCATTTTTGGTAATTCCTTCCTTTGAACGACCTATCATACTAGGATTTAATTTCTGGTTAAAGTTTGGCATAGCTAAAGAATTATTTGATAATATTTCTTATAGTGACGTTCCACCTTCAATTTGTTCGGTAACGTCAGCTGCTCTTCTGACTACATTTCAAAAAACTCAGTTAGAAGAACTTATTAAAAAATTTGAAGATATCTCTTATGAAAAGAAGGGATTAGGTTCGACTCATTTGGTTGAACATAAAATTAATACTACAGGTGATCCTATTAAGCAACGTTATTGGCCTCTAAGCCCAGCAAAGCAAAATGAGTTGTATGCTGAGGTAGAAGTTCTTCTTAAGGATGGCGTTATACAACCTTCAAAATCTCCTTGGTGCTCTCCTGTCATAGCAGTTGCGAAGAAGGATGGTAGTACAAGATTATGTTTGGACTCTAGGCGTCTAAATTCAGTTACTGTTAAGGACTCTTATCCACTACCTTATACTTCTAGAATTCTGGATAACCTGCGGGGCGCTAAATATATAACTGCTATAGATTTATCTAAGGCATTTTTGCAAATTCCATTGGAGAAATCTTCTCGTGAAAAAACCGCATTTGTTGTTCTAGGTAAAGGACTTTTTGAGTATGTTCGTTTGCCTTTCGGGTTGACTAACGCACCTGCTGAATTACAGCGCTTAGTTGACAGATTATTTGGTCCTGAGTTTGATGATGTTTTGTTTAAATATTTAGATGACTTAATTTTGATTTCTTCTGAATTTTCTGATCATATTTCACTTTTAGGTAAAGTTCATAAAGTCTTAAAAGATGCTGGTTTAACCATTAATTTAAAGAAATGTGAGTTTTGTAAGGATCGACTTCGTTACTTGGGTTATGTTGTTGACAGTCAAGGTTTACACACGGATCCCTCTAAATTAGAATCCATTCAAAAATTTCCTAAGCCCCTAATTGTGAAGGAGCTTCGTGGTTTTATAGGTCTTTGTTCTTACTATCGAAGGTTCATTTCAAATTTTGCTGATATTGCTGCTCCGTTAACTTGTCTTACGGGTGGTAGTAAAAATTCTAAGAAGATTGTAGTGTGGAATACCGAAGCTGATGATGCTTTTGATAATTTAAAATTGGCTTTAATGTCCGCCCCTGTCTTACTGTGCCCTAACTTTGAAAAACCCTATTTCCTTCACTGCGACTCAAGTTCGGTGGGAATTGGAAGTATGTTATGTCAGGAGGATGATGCTGGAGACCAGCACCCTATTGCATTTTTTTCCCGCTCCCTTACGAAGTGTGAAAGGAATTATAGTACGACAGAGCGTGAATTGTTAGCGATTTTAGTGTCCATAGAACATTTTAGACCCTATATAGAAGGGATGAAATTTACTGTTATTACAGACCATGCAAGTTTAAAATGGTTGTTAGGTCTTTCTAATCCTAGCGGACGTTTGGCTAGATGGGCTGCTCGGATATCTCAATATACATTTGATATAGTTCACAAAAAAGGTTCTTTACATGTTGTCCCAGATGCACTTTCTCGCATTGAGATTGCTGCTTTTGTTGGTCCCTCTGACTTTGTTTCCCCAGATGATGAAATTTTGGATACTTGGTATAAAAAGATATTTACAAATTGTCAAAAATTTCCCACTAAATATAAAAATTACAAAGTGGAAAATAAAACTCTTTACAGATATTGTAAACCCAAATTTAATCAAAATTCACGTTTAGATTTGAAAATAGTAGTTCCCAAAGAAAATATTATGGATACCATCAGGAACAACCATGATGATGTCAATTCTGGTCACTTAGGTATACATAAAACCTTACATAAATTAAAATTACATTATTATTGGAATAAAATGTTTTTAGATGTTCAGAATTACATAAAACTCTGTGACACCTGTAAAGCTCATAAATGCTCAAATGCTCCTCCTTTCGGTATCTCTGTCAATCCTAAAATTGTTGATAAACCTATGACTATGTTATCTATGGATTTAATTGGAATTTTACCCCGTACCTATTCTGGTCACCGTTTCATTTTATCAGTTGTTGATGTCTTTACAAAATATGTTTGGCTTTTTCCCTTAGCTAACGCTACTACTAAAGTTATTTGCAAATTTCTAGAAAAAGATATATTTTTAAAATTTGGTTCACCTAAAGTAATAGTTTGTGATAATGGAACTCAATTTACTTCAAAACATTTTGTTAATTTTCTTAAAGGATTTAATATAAATAAAATATTTTATAATACTTTGTACACTCCACAAAACAATGTTATTGAGCGTTACAACCAAACCGTAGAAACTTGTATTTCTTGTTTTGTTAAGGACGACCATAGGTTATGGTCAAAGTTTTTGCCTCATATTCAGTTAGCTTTAAATAACTCAATTAATTTTGCTACTGAATTCACTCCTAATTTTCTCATGTTCGGAAGAGAACTTATTTTTGATGCTGCTCTGCATCGCTTTAGTAATTCATTTGATAATTTGGACGACTTAACTATAGATAGTCGCCATTCTTTTGCTAATTCCTTTTCGGTATTAAAACCTATTTTTGAAAAAGTCACTTCTTCCCTATTGAAAGCTTTTAAGCGCAATGCGGCTTATTATAATAAAGGCCGTAGAGCTGTTTCTTATCTTGTGGGTGATGTAGTTTGGAGACGAAATTTCGTTCAGTCTAGCGCTGCACACTATTTTTCGGCTAAGTTAGCTCCAAGGTTCGTTAAATGTGAAATTGTTAATAAAATTTCAGATAATGTCTATGTTTTAAAAGACCTTGCTAAAGGCACTTCAGGCCGTTATCATGTAAAAGACATTATTAAAACTTAATTTTATTTTTTGGTCTATAACTTCACTGTTTGAGTTCTGAGTAGGTCAAGGCGTCTGATTGTGTGATGAATGTAAGGTTGTTTGTTAGAGCCATGTAAGGTAAATTTGAAAGGTAGATTTTTCTCATAAGCACTTTCAAATGTTGTTATTCTAAAAGGAACTTTGGACATTTTCGGTTTTCTAGTTTGCTCTATACCCATTCCTACAAATAAGAGTTTTGTATATTTTATATGTACATATTTTTGTGTGCGTACTCTTAAGTTAGATAGTTGAGTGTCGTACCTATTCTAAAGTACTTTTTATAAGTACCTACTCTTAAGTACTCGTTAGTACATATTTTTTGTTAAGTTTATATTATAAGCATTTCCCTGGACTTGACACATTTTCTTTTGCGCACTTGTTTTGACTAGCCTGTCAGCTGATCCCTGACAGTGCATTTTGTTTCAGCTTCCGGTTTGTCGTAGCATCTGCTTCGCGGTCGCTGAACCTCTTTTCTCTACTCTCTGGTAGAAACCCTTTTTTTGTATCACCGTTTTGTTGTGGTACAAAGCTTCTTTTGTTTCAGCTTTCGATTTTTCGTAGCATCTGCTACGCGGTCGCTGAACCTCCTGTCTGTACTCTTGAGTGGGACATTTTCTTTTTTGTATCACCGCTTTGTTGTGATACAAACTCCTCTCTATGTGCATGGAAAGTTGGTGGGGTTGTGCCAGACACATAGCAGAGTTTTCTTTTGTTTTGACTTTAGTCGAAATCTTTTTTCTCTCCTTGTGCTTGGAAGATTGGTAGAGTTGCGCCAGTCACTTGGATGAGTTTCTTTTTACTTCTCTGTGCGGATGGAAGGTTGGCAGAGTTGAGCCAGTCGCATAGTTGAAGATTGTTTTCTCCTGTTTTTACCCTTTGTGAATGGAAAATTGGTGGGGTTGAGCCAGTCACAAAGCGGATTTGCTGTTATGCAACTAATGCTCTTAGTTATTGCGTTATAACTATTTATAGTTTGAACTTTTGTAAGTAATGAACTATAACTTCATCTTATAAATCTTATAATTTATTTCAGCTGTAGTGGTCGCTTACTGGTTGAAAGATTTCGAGCCGGAGGCGAGGGTGCCTATCTGTCTTTTTGGTCTTCAACTAGGAGCTGCTCTAGCTGATAAATTTTGTTGTGAAGCTTTTATTAGCCGGTGGCTAGGTGGCCTAACCGTTCTATATTGTTAGCTTTACTACTAACTTAATTTGTTTTTTACCTTTTTCATTATAGCCGGTGGCTAGGTGGCCCAACCGTTCTAACATTTTTTAGCTCTATGCTATTTTTCTTTTTTTCACCTAAGGTTATAGGACTTTTAGGACTTAACCATTTATAAGTTAATTTTCTCTAAGACTTTTTGATGTTTTGTGGTTTTTCAGGATTCCTGAAAAGGAATTGATTGCTTGTTGTTGTAGGAGGAGGAAGTTTCTCTACTCCGGAAAGCTATGGCTCTGATGCTTGCTGTCTCTACGAGTCTCTACCTTACGACTTCTTTGTTTTTTATTTTTTTATTTTTCTTGTTTTGCTTGTTTTAGGTGGTTTTACCTATCGTTTGGTATCCTTCGATAGTTACCGTCGTATAACTTTTGGTTTTTGGACTTTAACCTTTTGCATAAAAAATAGTTCCTATTTTTTATTTTTTCAGGAAAGGGGGTAATGTCACGCGATTATTTAAACTCGCGCGACATGTATTGCGTTTTGTTTATTTATTGTTCCTAAACTCATCTATGGCGTCTTAGAGCGTTTTATCTTACTACGTATGCAATGACATTTGCATTTGACGTTTGCGTTTATGACGTCGTGTTTTTGACATCCTCGAATAGTTTTTCAACTTGGGCTGGCAATCCCTTGAGCTGATCTGTCAGACCGGTGTTGCGTTTATTTCTCTGGAACGCCACCGTGACGAACGGGCGTTCTGACCATGATGTTCTAATCAGAAGCTAAGATAATCCCGTCAATCTTATTGGACTTTTATTCGGGAGTTGCTGATTTATAGCGGTGATGTAGCACCGCGTCGTTATATAACGAAATCTTGGGAGAACCATCGGTAAATATACTTTTATTTCAATGGTTATTTCTTTCTATTTTCTCCAGCCTCGTGCCTCGTTATTTCACGTACTGTTTTATTTCAGTCGGGATGCTACTGTGAGCAATTAAAACGAAGTACCAGCGGATAACCGGCGATGGAATCCGGTCTCTTTTTTATAAATGGGTGGTACGTATTTTCACATTTTCTTGTGAGACGTCTTCTCGCCGCCATGCTGCGTAAGCAGGCAACCTGTTGCTACCAAGCACGTGTTTTGATTCGGTTCTTTTCTTTTTCTTTTTCAGCGCTATCGCACCCATTTTACCTACCATTTATTTTATATACCATTTAAACTCCATTTAAATTTAATCTAGAACATTCATTTTGGATTCATTTGAATACCATTTATTTACCCGTCATTGTTAACTTTCTATTTCAACTCACAATGTTAACTTGACATTTTCTTTTTAGACTATTAAGTCTACTCATTTAAACTTTGTGGACCATTCTATATGGAACCATGTCCCTTTAACCCATTATATATGGACCCCTATTTTGTGCATTTTATGCCGTACTTAGCTTCTCTTTTGTTAACTCCCATGTAAGCACTTTTTATACTTACTAAGTATTTGGGCTTTGGCCTCCTACTATTAGGGAATTATGACTTTTTGCCTTTGTGCAACCCCGCTTATTTATGAAACCTCCGTGTGAGCTTTTCCAAGCCTTTTCAGGCTAAAACCGCTTGTTCCTAGGGAAGTATGATTTCATGCCCATGTGCATTTTCTTTTCCTTAATTTCCTGTGACTTTTGTCTCACTATTTCCCCCTCTTCCGACGTTATTCCATTTAATACTCGGTCAGGATCCTTCCGATCCAAGTCCCTTTAATTTTCCCCTCAACGCTGCTGCTTCTTCATCGGTACCGGATCTGTGAAGCAAGAGTTCTGCGACCGGACGTGGTTGGCTTGCAACGACCCCGTTCTACCTGGAGACTCTGGTGCAGGCGGTGCAGTTGACAGTGACAGTTGGTGGACAAAGTGTAATTCTTTCTTCGTTAAATTGTAAGTTTTCTTTCCTTTTCTATATAAACATGACCAGGTGAACGACCAAGCCATATTCTAACTTAAAACCTAAGATCTAGATTCTATGTAACCTATAGACCTAAGCTCTAGCTAGGATACCACCTAAGTATGTAGGTTATTAACTTCTGTGTAACCACCTGAACATAATTTGTTAATTAAATCGCCTATAAACAATATTGTGTTAATTATTTAACTAGTGACTATAACCACGCCCCCCTTGAGATTAAAGTTTCCAGTACTCTACCATTTATCTTTTTAGCTATCCGTTTACTCTTTTTGCCTGGCATAGGACCCTGGCGCCCGATAGACTTCTTTTCTTATTTTGTGCAACTTTGCATATTTATATTTTTGGGTTCTAGCCTTAGGTACTTTCATTACATTTTTATGTGACATCTGTCACAATTTTATATTTTACCTTTGCCGCTTGTACAACGTTGCAAGAGGAGCTTTTCTCCCCCTTTTTTCCATCAAAAAATATGACAGAGTTTGCCTACAAGAGAGTATAGTTAGATGAAACTGGAAATATGTACTCTCGACCCAAAGATAATTATGTAATTTATTTTTGTTAAGTATAACATTCAATTTGAGTTTTTAAACAAAATTTTAATATTGTTGTGTTACGTGTAAAAGCCCCAATGTTTTCAAGCATTTTTACATCTCATATCCACTGCTAGATCTTTGAAACGTCGCGACCTAATGGTTGTTTAGAATTAAAATTATGTCATTACCAGTGATCGGAATAGGTAGAGCTAATTTGCCTAAACTTGATGCACCTTCATTCAATAATGTATTCCCATTTCACTCACGCATGAATTAATATGCCTCAAGTTTAGGCAAATTAGCTCTACCTCTTCCGATCACTGGTCATGACATTATAGTCTATACTTTTAGGCATTTAAAAATATGTCAACAAAACAACCACGATATAGTTCGTCAACCAATAGAAGCAGAACACTAATACGTCAAAGTTCGATAAAACAGTTTTCAGTGGCTGTTTAACAATGTCACGTGGTTTGGAATGTTAAAAATTTTCTAAATACCTAAAAGTATAGACTATAGTACTATAGTGCTTGTTAGAGATGAATGGAATGTGTGAAAAGCAATATGAAGAAGGTAGTGAATACTGAGATGATAGGGATGGAAGATAAACACGAGCTGCACCGACCACGAATGATTGGGGGGCAAGATGATGATGACGATGATTAGTGCTTGCTATAGTTTTTTTAGTTCCTCTCTCTCTCTCCTTAGTTCATTAGATAATGTTGTTTCAGTTGACGCCTATATCTCGCAACGTGCTGCCCCCCTCGGCGGTGTGCAAGTGGGGCGCGCAGATACTGACCGCTCTAGAGAGTCTGCACAACGCCGGAGTTATTTGCAGGTGATTTGTGAACTTGGCGCTAAGATTTTGTTTATGGCAAAATGACGTGCGATGATATTTGGTCGGCATCAGAGAGCCGGGAGCAAAGAGCCGATTTTGACTGTCGCTGATTGAACTGATTCTCAACTCAACACATAGCTAATTAAATATACTTGCTTTAAATTGTACTGAGAGACTTGGAAAATTTGTGTGATTGGCAAAATATTTGAGACATCGTCGACATTTTCCATGTTACTACAGTAGATAAGAAGTAAATCCTGACATATAGCACGACCATGAAGTTTCTGACTATTGACATTGTTGGCAGCAGTAAAACAATGCCAAACTTATTTGTTGCGTATCAAGGAATAGTAATAACAGCATTGGTTGACTGCTGTCAACATTATCCATATTCTGAAATTTCATGGTTGTGCAACGTGCCAGGATTGACTTCATATCGGCCGGGCACTATATCATTGGATAAGGAGTTGATGTAGCTGAAACGTAGGCGGCGAACATGATGGATTTCGTACACGGACTCACCATTAGTTGTCACTGTCACTCGCGCACAACGATACAGCTGTTGCGTTCGCACAGCGACTATAGTAATACATTGCCTTACAGCAAAGGTTAATGTACGAAATTCTTCGTCATCGGTGTCTGCGTTATATTTACATCATAATTCTGAATTCGCCATTGTGTTGTATCATTTATCATTCTGTAGGAAGTGAGGACAATAGAGAGATCTCTCTCCAGGCGGGTGGTGTTATGCCTGGGGACCGAAGTCCATTGGGATGAAGTTGGAAGTGCTACATATATCAACTGACTGTTGGAATATCGCTTGCGCGTTGTAGAACAGTTTAGTTCCGCTGTCTGACGTTGTGACGCTGTTGGCGCTGGCGAGTTGGTGGTACATGGTTTTGCCGTTAGATGTCGCTATGTCGCCACACCAGCCCCCCTTTGAGACCGGAGGTTGATGGTGATTCTGATGACGTGCAGTCTGTGCGTTGAATTGTCGCTTGCAAGTGCCAGTAGTAGATGTATCCAGTAGTGCTCAGAGCCGCGTTGGCGAGCGTAGCAGGAGAGGAGGAGTGAGTGGGGTACACAGTGAGTCGTGTACCTGCTCGTGAAGTACTCGTAGTTGGACGCAGTGAGTCGCGTTGTTGAGTGAGAGTAGTGTTGCACACTGTAGACGGTTCCCTATTGTATGGCATAAAATTATTTGTCATATTATTGTTACGCATAATTGCTTTTAGCCGAATTAGTGATGGGCATACTCATCTTTACGCATAATTTTTTACGCATAAAATTTAAAAGCATAAATACAGAAAGCATATTCGTCATAAAGACTAACGTCAAATAGCATAAATACGAAAAGTCATAATAATAAATTAGCATCATTACAAAGCGCATAACAGTATTTGTCCTAAAAAAATAGTCATGGGCAAATGGCAAGTTTTGTGTTAATATATATTTAGGAAGTAAGGCGAGGTCGACGGAGGTCCGCTTCGCGGACCTCCTATTTTTGCGTTGCTTGGGCGCTTCGCGCCTGGATATCATACTAACCTAACCTAACCTAATGTACCTAACGTAATCTAACGTAACCTCATATTTTGTTGTTCATTTTGTAGGTTCATTCATTTAGGGAACTAAAATTATGGTTAATGACATATCATCATCATCATCATGTCAGCCGAAAGACGTCCACTGCTGGACATAGGCCTCCCCCAAGGCTCTCCACTCAGACCGGTCTTGTGCTTTTCGCATCCACTGCGTTCCCGCGATCTTCACAAGGTCGTCACTCCATCTTGCTGGAGGCCTACCTACAGCTCGTCTCCCGATCCGCGGACGCCACTCAAGAACCTTCTGACCCCATCGACCATCAGTCCTGCGAGCAATGTGCCCCGCCCACTGCCACTTAAGTTTAGCTATTCTTCAGGCTATGTCGTATACATGACAATGGTAATGGTAATGGTAATGACATATATAACAAATAATTAATAGTCCAAACAATAATATGCATAATGTGTATTAGTCTAATAGAAATTAGTCCAACTGAAATTATTCTAAAAGTTTAATATGCCAAAAAAGTAGTAGGCCAAAGTATTGCTATGCGACAGTACTATTATGCCAATACAAATTATGCCAAATGAATTATGCGAAACAATAATAGTCTAAAAAAAATTATGCGATTGAAGGGGATCCCACTGTAGACACCAGGCATAGAGATATGACAGAATGCTAGTGGTGCACAGTGCGGGTAAGTCTGGCTTGCTGTGAGGCTGCGTCATTTGCTTGAAGGTCGTCAAGGTTGCGTAATTGTCCATTGTCGAGGGTCACCAATGTAGTATGAGAGGAGTAATAGAGAGATCTCTCTCCAGGCGGGTGTTATGCCTGGGGACCGAAGTCCATTGGGATGAAGTTGGAAGTGCTACATATATCAACTGACTGTTGGAATATCGCTTGCGCGTTGTAGAAGTTTAGTTCCGCTGTCTGACGTTGTGACGCTGTTGGCGCTGGCGAGTTGGTGGTACATGGTTTTGCCGTTAGATGTCGCTATGTCGCCACAATTCATCTGACTTTGAGTTTTTGACCTATTGATGTTTTGAGTTGTTTGACATGACACGTAATGTTGGCAGAGACCTGAACCCGTCGAACATCCTCCTGGGCGACGGCGGGCAGGTGGTCCTGACGTACTGCCCGGGCTGGGCGCGCGACGTGTGCCGGGCGCGCCTGCCGCCCCCCGCGGGCCCGGCCGGCCTGCACGCGGCGCCCGAGCTGTACGACTGCCTGTGCGCGGGGGGCGCGGCCTGCGACTACTGGAGCTTCGGGGCCATCATGTACGAGCTGCTGTGTGGGGTGGTGAGTGCCATTTATTGATTTTTTCTCGACTGTCGAAGGAGGGTAATGCGTTTATCAGCCTATATAATGATTTGTTAGATGACTTTCCCAAACGCATTTTTTCTTTGAAGCAAATTTTCCTTTCGCGTTTTTTCCCGAACGCGGTAATTACTAGAAGCCTTTTCCCTGACACCATATTTTCACAGTTGTGTTTCTCCCCTTGCGATTTTCATCCAGTCGCTTCTTTTCCTGGTACCATATTTTCACTGTCGTTTTTTTCTAATTCCAAAAATCTAATTTGACACAGTCGACGGAGCTCCGCTATGGCGGAACTCCTATTTCTGGGTTATTTAGCCCTCCGAGCCTGCTGCAAAACTAACATAACCTAAACCTACCTACATTACGATGTAATTAATTTTGGGAATAAGTGCGACTGTGATAAAATCGAACGGGAACAAATGCGACTGGGTAAAAAAACGAACGAGAATAAAAGCGACGGTAATAAAACCGAACAGGAAAAAATTACATTGGGTCAAATTAAGAATGGGAAAAAATGCGAAAAGAAATATCGCTTCACGGAAATAATGATTTTGTAAAAAATATGTAACAAACCTATATAATTATGTTTGTTCCTTTGTGGCACTCTAGAAACTAAACGCGTAGACCAGCTGGCCTATTGCCTAACGCACTCGCAATCGCAGTCGTTTTCACTTTGACACTCCGGACGCGAGTCTGCATACAAAATGAAAACAATTGTTCCACTGTGAAGCTGATTGCGATTGCGAGTGCGTTAGGCAATAGCGAC
>OZ014461.1:682946-803987 GCA_963966035.1 Acleris laterana
TGTCATGGCAGGTAGGACGCACTGATTGAAGACTAGTCTTCAAGCTCTGTGGAATAGTTGACGTGAAAACTTGACGCAATTTCCCATATGCTGCCCACGTGACATAGTTCGTCAGCCAATAGAAGCAGACAGTGTTCTGCTTCTATTGGCTGACGTCAAAGTCGTCGTAAAGTCACAAGATTTAATACGGTACCCACCTTAGATCCAAATTCAATCTGACATTCTACAACAATAAGGTTGAGTTTCCAAAAAGTTATAAATGAATTGACATCTCTAATGGCATTGACGATTTAGAGGATATGTTTCTTAAAATGGGTCCCAAATTAACGCTCGTGACCGTACGTCAAAGTTCGATAAAACAGTTTTGATTGGCTGTTTAACAATGTCACGTGATGTTTATATTTTTTTAAATACCTAAAAGTATTGACTATAGTAGCTCCAGTCCCTACGAAGACATACAAAATGAAGCGCTTTAGCATATATATTTTTAAAATGGGTAAAAAAAAAAACATTTCTTTTAGCGTCTCTATCTGACTATAGCATCATAGCTCGCAAACGGTTATACCATACTTTGGCTTTACTCAAGATCTTTGCTCGGTTTCATAAAAGTTAGTTGGACAATTTTAGAGTTATTAGCTCTAAAAGTAATAGAGCACAATGATTTTAGGGGTAATACCTACCGGTACCGCCTTTTGGCCGAAATATGTTTGGCCAAATATATCGTTTTCTTGTGTAAATATTTCAGGAATTATTTCAGTAGGTACCATCTTATAGAACCAACCCTATAAGGTTACGTTAGGTTAGTTTTTTATAATAATCCTGAAATATTTATAGTTACAGAAATAAAAGCTGGTTGGGAAACGATACATTCGCCCAAATATTTCTGCCAAAAGGCAGAGGACCCTTAATACCTTTTCAAGTCCCTCCCTTCATTAGTGAGTTTGTCATAAAATATTTAAAAAAACTTATTTAATTAATAACTCATTTGACACATAACCAAATCAACCGTGTACGGTAGTCAAATCTCAAATTTGAAAAGGGCATGCTTCGATGGTTCGGTCATTTGGAAAGGGTGGATGAAAGAAGATTGACGAAAGAGATATACAGATCGAAAGTGAGTGGACGGGTCGGAAGGGGCCGCCCTAGGCGTACTTTTTCGAGTCAAATCGGAGAAATACTGGAAATGGGCCGAATCTTAAGTACCGAAACCGACGTGCGTGCGTGACTCGATGTATGAATGTGGAAGAAGCGAAAGAAATTTGTCAAGATCGTAGCAAATGGAAAGAAGTGGTCTCTGCCTACCCCTCTGGGAAACAGGCGTGATTTAATGTATGTATGTATGTATATAAATCTCAATTTTTACATATATTATTCCAGCCCCCAATCCCCCAGAAGCTTCAACAGACGAAACCGACTTCTCAGGCATCCCACAAATCCCAATATACGAGGCGGCCAACATTGAAATGGAACCGGCCGTGTCCCATGCAAACTCCTTTGAGTCCATCAACTCCATAGATAGCCTCAACGACGACCTCTACGACGAGCTCAGCAAGCTGGCAGTCGAGAAAAGAACCCTAGTCAAGAAAAAAATGTTGCCAGACTTGATAAACTTCGACGCGCCATCTTGTTCAAGATTCGAGGATTACCACACAATGCCGAAGAATTCTGACGCTTCCTCTCTAAATTCTACGATGACGTACGACAGTGGGAGGAGTAATAGTAGGGTCTCGTTGTATAGTAAGCAGAGCGTGTTGTCCCTGTCTAACGTCGAGAGTAAGACGAGGACGGAGGATAGTTACGTGTTCGAGGCTGGGTACCTGTTGAATCTGGCCGCGAGGTGTGAGGACGCGCGGGATTACCAGAGGGCCTTCGAGTGTTACAAGTCTGGCATTGAGAAGATGCTTATTGGAGTACAGAGTGAGTATTTAGATTTTATATAGTTGCTTTTTTTTGGCATAGATAAGACAAACGAGCACACAGGCCACCTGATGGTAAGTGGAAACTGTGACCCATAGACATTCGCATTCACAAGACTGCAATGCAATCCTAAGACTGCAAATGCGTTGCCAACCCTGAGGAATAAGATGGAATGCCTCGATGCTAGTCATTTCACCGGCTGTCTTCTCCCCAAACCGGAATACAACAATGCGAACACTGCTTGCGTAAGTTTTAGGGTTGCTTTATATCCGATTTAAAAACGGAACCCTTGTAAAATCACGCTAGAGTAAATCGTCTATTACTGGCCACCTTCAGTAACTGGCCACTTTGCAATAATATGTGTAAAGTAAAAGATATGTCGATATTTGTGCGATTAAACTAGAACACCTAGATCCAGAGTTAGTCTCCGGACTACTGTCAAAGTATCTTTACGTACGGCGTCTGTATATAAAATTGGTGGCTAGGAACTAAATGACTTTTTCTCAAGTGGCCAGTTATTAACGATTTACCCTATATCAATTTGTCACAGCCTTCCTTCGCTAAAAGGGCACGTTACGGGGAAAATAAAAATAGGTTCATATTTTTTTATGCTTAGGGACTGTAAAAAGATAATAAAGGAAATACACATATATACGAAACTTCAGATCCTTAAATTAAAAAATAGTTATTGAATATAGGGCGTTACTCATAGATTACATGACTTTAATAACATACCTAACTATTAAAACATGTACATTTTTGTTTGAAAGCAAATGGTAGTAAAAATAGAACATGCGATAATTTATAGTACGGAAGCCACGCCAACTAAACATTATTTTAGTATAGTCTTGTTTCCTTATCGTTGTTCTCTAAGCCAAATTCTAGGAAATCCAATTATGAAGCCTTACACATCGTTATATTATTTTATTCGCTGTAGCCCGCGGTTCAAGCCAAAAGATATTTGCCATTATTCGATATTTAATAATGTAAATTTGTTTAAACTAATTGCCTACTTTTAAGTCTAGCATTAGTTTAACTAAAATAAGTTTATAGGGTAATGTCACCAGCCAGAAACCAGTTGTCGACCTGATCTGAGTGCGAAGAGTGGGAAGTATATCTTTCGTACTCTTGCCACTCATACAAAGTATAGCAGAGGCCGACTACAGGTCTCTGCCCGACGACTGGTGACTTTACCCTAGTGCGTTTATGAATAATGGAGTAAGACTTTATAGCATAAAATAAACAGTATGATAATTCGACAAATTTAATTGCTCTAGCTTGTTTCAAGATATGAAGTTTTATTTTCGAAAATCGATACGAGAAACTCTCAAAGCCAAAAACTTGTAGCTTGCCCCACACACTTATCACCAAACAAGCCGATAAACCCTTATCAATAGCTGATAAACAAACCCGCTCAGTCTACCCCGGTCCTTACTACTACATACTTGTGCTAGTCTACGCCATGGATTTCCTCCACCTGTGCCAGTACGTTAAGGAATATGATATGGGCGTTGAAATGCGTAAGTTGTAGACAAAATATCGTTGCCTAAATACAAAAGCGACACAAACCAAAATGTGTTCGTGTTGCATTTAAAATCGGAATGCTATTTACTTTAAGTTTTAAATCAGACTATATTTGTTTCTGATTTGTGGCGCTTTTGTATTTAAGCAGCGATATATTACTGTGAAATGCAAAATTGTGTGTTTTCAAATAGTTTAATTTCATAATAACAAGGCGTTATTATCGGACATTTTATTCGTTTTAAAGCATTTTTGACCTGTGTGCATGTCTTTATACTTTTTTGTTCACATTAGGATGAACAAAGTGTGTCGTTAGATTTGAACTAGGTATACTTACGGCAAATAAAAGGTTCGTCTTTGGCGTCGTCGACATTTCGAATCTATTTCAGCGTCCTTAAAGTCTAAAAGTAATGAATGAACCTTTTCTTACTGTGACTACACTACACTTGACTTAAAAAAAACGAAACTGACCGATTAGGCAATAACTGTGGAGCAGTTTTAAAAGCTGATTTATTTTAAGGTGGAATTAACAACCTTTTTTTGGATCGATTTAAATAAACTTTAAATAAAATTATGTAAGGAAATTACCTTATCCCCATTCCAAATATTAAAACTATGTATATATTTCGTTGCTTAAATAAAAAAGAGCCGCAAATCAAAATATGTTTGGGTTGCATTTAAATTCGGAATGCTATAATACTAGTTAGTAGTTTACTTTGATTTGATTTGACGTCGACAGATATAGAAGTGACAGTTCTTTTTCTATTTCATTAAATACGAAGGCAACAAGCTTGTCGGTCATTAAAGTTTACAAATGTCAACTTCATAACTAAAAAAAATATTTCTAAAATATTAGAGGAAATAAAAGTAAAAGAGCCGCAGTTCCATGATCTTCAGGATGACGACTATCGAAAAAAAATATAATTTACATCTCTTCCAAAAACTTTACTTACCCAATTATACTTGAAATCAAAAGTATATCTGTTTTTGTTTTGTGGCGTTTTTGTATTTAAGCAGCGATTTGTCCACTTAAAATTGAAATTTGACACACTTTATAAGTAGCAAATTATGCCAAATCTTAACCTAAAGCACTCGAAACTATCTGCGGTTAGAATAGGCATCGAGCAATGATCGTTTATGTCCAAATTCGGTGAATGATTAATGATTGATTGGTGATTACTAATGATCGACGACAGGTAACATTTTTAAACGTAATGACTAATATGGATAAGTATGTGTTGTTAAAAATAAAACCATAATAATATTGTTAAAAACTCACTGAATTTAATTTATTTAGTTTTCCATTGTTTTTTTTTAACTTTGAGAATCCATTTAAAAGAGAAGATTAGATAGATTTATATAAAGAGAATTTATTTATTTATTCGCATGGCAATATTATACATCAAAAATACATGCAAATCAAAGCAGTACACCCAATTGCTGGATTCATTGGGTGGCATTGTTATTTAGGGTGAACAAATCGGCTGGGCTGACCTGGTACTTGGTGAGTGGGCACTCGCGGATTATAATGGTCCATGTCCTCCACCGCAGTTCCACACTCTCATGCTGGAGACTCCCTCCATCCACAAAGATCCATAAAGAGAATGACCTTTTTACATTAACAGATGTGATAGGTGCGTAGTTTTAAACCGATATTTCAACGTTTAAGACATAAAAACCTCGATTATAAAACTGCAAACATTTTTAATATATAAGGTGCTAACAAATTAGCCACGGATATTTTTACAGCTGATAGTACTCGGTTCTCGGAGTACATTTAAGTATGAAACATCATAGGTTTTCTTATGTTTTTTTGGAGAAAACTAGGAAACAAATTTGCTACGTTAAAACACCCTGTTAATAAGATAATTAAATGAGACCTCCTTAGACATTCTAGAACCTCTTTAAACTATCATTCAGACGCTAGCATTTAATAACCTACACAGTTTTCCCACCGAATCATAATGACATTTACGAAAATCAACTTTTGACAAACAGTGTTAAACATCTTGACAGGTACATAATAGGGGTGATTATTTTAAAGATTAATTATAATTTATATTTTTTGTTCGGTAAATTAAAACAATAAAATGATATACAAAGGTTCCTTAATTACAGTTAAAAGTTGATTGCTTTAATGTAATGTATTATCTCTTAAAATATCCGTGACTAATTTGTTAGCACCTTATACAGGGTGTCTTGGATCGAATAAGAGATATTTGGCGGGGTAATAGTTCGCACGATTCTGATCACGGGGGTATGGTTCATTTTTGTTTCTGTTAATGTAAAAAAAAAAGAAGGATTAATTATATTAATTTTGTTACTTGATGTATCGCAGCCGATATCTCGACCTTGACATTTTGACGCTGATACTATACTACTACAAACGTTCGTAGTAACTAACGTCAAAATTCTAAAGGTCAATGACCTGACACCATACGTTGTTTACATGGTATGTAAACAAACAGTTCGTTCCATGTAAGCAGAAATCTGACTAACATTTTAAAATAATTATAAATTTTAGTGCAACTTACTGTATTTTCATTAGTGCAACTTACTGTATTTTCATTTTTGCAATTTGAACACTAGCTGGTTTTAAATGTGAATTCACTAGATCTCTTGTTCACGCTTCGCCAAGACTGATCATAATATTATCGTCCTTCTTATATTATTGTCGAGATCTAACCATTTACCATTCTTTTCTGTTCTAAAGTGGCCCGTATAACCGGTTTACAGCAAAAATAATTACGACTTGAATATCTCAAAATAACATAACAATGACATAATATTATAATGACAGCCATAAATTCATAGACTCAGACATAGAGTTCAGATAGACATGGATTGAACGATCCGATTATTGCCCTCCGTATTGATCTGCGTGGTATTTGTGGCAGTAGCCAACAGCCCGAATGCAAAATATTTTGTCCATGGATATAAAGGCCGTCGCATAATTGATTATAATTTATTATGATGTCACACTTACCATAGAGAACAAAAAATACCAACCTTTCCTAGGCCATGGAATGGATAAACTTACGTGTAGAGACGATTTTATTTTTACAAAACCTAAACCTAAACCTCTTTTCATAAAAAGTATTCAATGGTACAAGATTTAAAAAAATACTATGCTGAACTGTCAAAGGACAATAACAACTTATTGATTCGTTTTAATTATTGTGTGTTGTATTCATAGTTATCCCTGATGGTGGTAGAAATCAATGAAATAAATCCATGATTCATGATCTAATAAAATAACTTTAATGTACCTACGAGTACAAGTGCTATTTTACCTGTGCGAGTGTGGGAAGAGTGTGAGTAAACATCGTAATCGTAAGTTTCATTTTTAAATTATTTCACATAGTAGCCCTTATCAGAGATCATCTTTTCATTCATATTATAGTTCAGTTTCAGTCTATTTTCAGTTTTCTAAACACCGTGGAGCTTTTGACCGTGATTAGAAAGTTTGTTGATATGGAACAACTTGTTTATTTACATTACGTTGTGACACATGTTATGTCATACACCGGTATGACGGGGTCAAAAATGTAGCAGTGCTAGTGATTCAATATCGACAAAATTTATCGACAACGATATAAAGCAATTTTTGATCATCATTAAAATAAGTAATGGCCTAGTTTGAATGACTTTTAATTATGTGCAAACCTCTTATAATACAAACAACCGGTATCTGACATTGACTCTGGACTCGAGTCACTTTTGACAACCGTTGAAATTACATTGAATAACAAATTAATTCAGTACGACAATATTCTTTAGTATTCCGACGAATTGAGAACCATTTAGTTTTTTAAGTCGGTTAAAAATGATTCGAAAGAAAAAGATCGTTTATCTTCATGGAAAGCTGATCATTTAGATATAGAAGATAAAGGTATTTACAACTTTATTTTGTAAGTAATGGAAGATCCATATGTCACGAAAAAAATTGTCGATAAACTTAATCGATATTTAATGAATCACTAGCACTGGTACATATTTGCCCCCGTCAATCCGGTGTATGGGTTATGAATGAATTAGTTAAGATGGAGCACACTGAGAGCATCGTCAGGATAAATCAGTCTGTAACTCAGTCAAATATTAACTTAAAAAAAAGTTACCAATGTAGAGATGATCCAAATCATCCACCCTATCTACGGTTAAAATTTCTTCGATTGATTTCAAGACACCCTGTATAAATTGTGCACATAATTTAAATAAAATCATATCTATGTTATTCTTTCGTCAAAAAATTGCCACCACTTGCTGGTAATTAGTGATTAACTGATTACGTGCAATGACGTGCATAACATTAGTTACGATTTATAAACTGTTGCTATGCCGTTATTTTAATAGTGATTGTTTAATATTCCAGCTGATTCCGACCCGCAAAGGCGCGCCCTGATCAAAGAGAAGACGAACAAGTATTTATCGTACGCCGAAGAGATTTATAAAAACCACCTGTGCGGCGCTGACGACGGCGTAAGTCTATAGAATAGAATATAATTTATTTTCAGACCTTACAATCCATAGTTTCATACAATAGAATAAAATAAAATAAAAATTAAGTATATTATTAAAATTAAAATTAAAATTATCATTCTTTGTAGAAAATTAAATAAATATCTGAAATAACAATAGAAATAGAAATAGAAATATCATTAGTCATTTAGTTATTTGTATTGATTAAGACTGCGCCGAGCAAACGCCGAGCGTCCAGTGGCGCCCTCATTACTATTATTGGGTTTTCTAATTAACTAAAGAATTTCCTTGGAACCAAACAAAATGTGTTTGTAGCGCAAGTATAAACACAATTTATGGGATACGTAACAAACTTTAATAACAATTACCCTTTGAGTAGTCAGCTTAACGGGAAAAGGTAGCCACTTTTTTTCGTTAAGTTAAAAATTCTTTAGTTAATTAGAAAACCCAATAAAAGTAATGAGGGCGCCACTGTACATCCGGCGTACGCTCGGCGTAGTCTTAAGGGGTTCAGAGAAACTGACAAGAAACTATCGACTTATTGTTACTGTCTTGTCTATTTGACTTTGTATATGATTCAGTTTTTATTTAACTACACTAACTAACTAGCGACGTGCCCTGGCTTCATCCGGATGTGAATGTAAATATAATTTTGACGTATAGTCCGTGTCAATTGACATTGGCTAACATTTGAACAAAACTAAAGGAACCAGTTTACCATTATTACTCCAGTGAGGTCTTTGCAATGATTTATACACTTGATTATACGTTATTTTCGATAAAAACATGCTTAGTGAATATTTGAGGTTAAAAACAGTACTAATTTGTTTACACTTATGCCAATTTGAATCGGCACAGTCTATAATGTATAATACCCAAAAATCTTATCTTAACCGCATCAAAATTGATTGTCGTTTAGTTTCTAGTATTGGTAAGGGGTTCAGAGAAACTGACAACAAACTATCGACTTATTTGACTAATTTTACTTCTGACTTATTTGTCTTTGACTTATTATACTTTAGACTTGTTAATCTTCGACATATTTTACTTTTGACTTGTTAATCTTTGACTAATTTTACATCTGACTTGATTTACCTGTGACTTATTTTACTTCTGACTTGTTGATCTTTGACTAATTTTACATCTGACTTGATTTCCTACCTGTGACTTATTTTACTTCTGTCTTATTTATATCTGACTTATTTTACTTGTCTTACTTATTGATCTCTGACTTATTTTACTTGTCTTACTTATTTTACTTCTGACTTATTTATTTTTTACTTATTTTACCTATCTTACTTATTTAATTTCACCTTATTTTACTTCTGACTTATTTACCTGTGACTTATTTTACATCTGCCTTATTTATCTCTGCCTTTTGTTTACTTGTCTGACTTATTTATCTTCAGCTTGTTTTACTTCTGTCTTATTTATGTCGAACTTATTTTACTTCTGACTTATTTACCTGTGACTTATTTGACCACTGACTTACTTTAACCGCAAACGTTCCAGGTGTTACTGGTGCGCGAGCCGAGTTCCCAGCATCACTGCCCGGTGCCGGCGTCGATGCTGCAGCGGCCGTACGAAGACCTGGCGCTGTACCGCGTGCTGGCCGTCGTGGGGGGGAGCATGATGCTCGTCATGCACAAGGGGGAGCAGGCCTGCTACGCCATGAAGGTCACTCAACTTTATAATCATTTGGAAGAGATACGTCTCTGAAAGATAACTGTCATAAGGCCATTTAAGCTATTAGGATCATATGGAAATTGTTGGTAAAAGGATTTTGAAGGATTTGGAACTTTGTGTGTTTTGTGTGTTGATTTTAAATTGACAAGAAGAATTAATTCTTTTTTGATAATTATACCTTTAAACTGTCAAACGGTTATCAAAGAACTGAATTATGGTTAAAACTTTCAAAAATGTTACGTATATTTCCAGATTAGTCTGTTATGTTCAAGTGACGTAACCAGTTAACCCATTATCGCCCAAAAGTAAACTGTCTTTTTTTTATTATTGCAACTACACTAACCTATTGGTTAACCTACGAAAATCCAAAACAAAATGAGAACTTTTTTTTCTGTAACTAGTTTTATTAACATCTAATTCGATTTTATTAATGCATAATTTATTTGGCATAAATTAAGAGAGACCTATGACCATAACGAGCAATGATATCAATTGAGACCTCAGAAAAACCACTGAAATCTTACTTTTATTAGCTGTACCCGTGCGAGTACAGTGGGGGTTAAAGGGTTAAGTGGATATAAAAAATTAAAAAAGAAATATGTTCAATAGTGGTTATTTCTACCTTTTTCTATTACTTGAGACATTGATTGAAGATAACAATTCTCATAAAGATATTCTGTATACAATGTTGTAATGTACACTTAATCGTAATGCTTTTCTTTTTCAGGTCATACAGAAAATACCTAACAACCTTACGGAGTTCGACGAGTACTTCCTCCAGAGAACCAACGAGACCCGCCAACCCATCCTACCAACAAGCATTCCGTACATGGTGCCTCTCCACGCCTACATAGAAACAAACAGCCTAATATTCCTAATACTAACATACGCACCAGGAGAAAAATTACTAGATTATATCAAAAACTATGCCAAATCAGTACCTACCACTCCAGCTAGAGAATTAAATCTGGAAAACGTGTTCTGTGAACCGATGAAGCGGGAAGAAAATGATAATAGTGTTGGAAATAAAAGTGCTAGTGATCGTGGTAAAGAAAATTGTGATGATACCAGTGTTAATGATAAGAGTGTTAACAATAATGATGGGGATGAGTTTGAGGTGTTGGTGAAGAATTCTCAGCGGCTCTTGCAGAACGTTGACAAAGTGCTGAATGAGGGGGGCTCGGAGCCCGGGCAGGAGGTGATAGAAGAGGTGGGGGCGAGAGACGCTCTTGGGACTGAATCGCCGAGTCATTTTAGGGTAAGTGTAGTGTATGGACATTTATATATAAATGTTATGTTATCTGTGACATCTGCCATATGTCGTCATTTGTCATCTGTGGGGCGCTCGGAGGAAAGACGTAGTGCATAGCGAGCGAAACCGAAAACACGTGTCACAGCACATTATACGAGGAAACTACAGTAAGTGTTTTTCTACATGAGAGTATAGTTAGATGAAACGGGATATTACAGTTAACTCAAAGATGATTATGTCATTCATGTTTTTTTTTGTTAAATATTTCATTCGATTTGAGTTTTTTAAACAAAACTTTTATAGTGTTGTGTTACGTGTAAAAGTCCCAATGTTTTCAAGCATTTTTACATCTCATATCCACTGCTAGATCTTTGAAACGTCGCGACCTAATGGTTGTTTAGAATTAAAATTATGTCATTACATTATACTCTATACTTTAGGCATTTAAAAATATGTAAACAAAACAACCACGATATAGTTCGTCAGCCAATAGAAGCAGAACACTGATACGTCAAAGTTTGATAAAACAGTTTGTTTGGAATGTTTTCATTTTTTTAAATACCTAAAAGTATAGACTATAATGCTTGTTGTTAGAGAATGTAATGTGTGAAGAGCAATATGAAGAACAATAGGTAATGAATACTGAGATGACGGCTGATAGGGATGGAAGAAAAACACGAGCTGCACCAACCACGAAATTATTGGGGGGCAAGATAATGATGACGATGATTAGTGCTTGCTATAGTTTTTTTAGTTCCTCCTCTCTCTCTCCTTAGTTCATTAGATAATGTTGTTTCAGTTGACGCCTATATCTCGCAACGTGCTGCCCCCCTCGGCGGTGTGCAAGTGGGGCGCGCAGATACTGACCGCTCTGGAGAGTCTGCACAACGCCGGAGTTATTTGCAGGTGATTTGTGAACTTGACGCTAACATGTTGTTTATGGCAAAAAAAGCGAATGGCCGACTCTTGGACACATAATTAGTGTTCGCATAATCGAACTGATTCTCAACTCAACACATAGCTAATTAAATATTAACGCGGCTGGTCGACGCAACCCGTGACCAAAATGCTGGCCTGTACTTGGCACAAAGATTGAAGCATTGTCATTCAACGTGGCAATAAAAAAGATAAAAGATATTTATTCAGTAAGTAGGCCGCACGGGCACTTTTACACGTCAATTTTGCCAGCATTTTAGAAACAATGCGCACTGGTAGCGGTTTGTTAACTTAGTATAGTTTTAAGTAAGTTTTTCAGTTCGTTCGTTTGTTTTTGTTTGTTTATATATACTTAACATTAAATATACTTAAGTATTTTAAATTGTACTGAGAGAATTTTAGAACATTTTGTGATTTTGACAATTTATTTGAGACATCGTCGACATTTTCCATCTTACTAACATTGGATAAGGAGTTGATGTAGCTAAAGCGTGAGCGGCGAACATTATGGTTTTCGTACACGGACTCACCATTAGTTGTCTCTGTCACTGGCGCACAACGATATTACCGTTGCGTTCGTACAGCGACTATAAAAAATACATTGCCTTGCAGCAAAGGTCAATGTACGAAATTCCTCGTTGTCGGCGCCTGCTTTATATGTAGATCATAATTCTGAATTCACCATTGTGTTGTATCATACGGGTCCATATTGACTCACATAAAATTATTATTATTCCAATTTTTGGTTTTCCTACCGTATTTTGTATTCATAATACTTAATCACTCTTCATATTTTTTTTCCTCATACTCTTTTGTTCATACTTTTTAAGTCATAATTATCGTAATTCATAATGCATTTTATTTTAAGAAACTGTTATATTTTGAGATATTTTATAAATCTAACCTAACCTATTCTAACCTTATTATTATTACATGTAAGATATTTAAGAAATTGTCTTCATTAGTATTGGCGTTATGAATTCAGATGATTATGAGTTCCGATCGTTGTACAAAAAAAAAATGAAGAGTACGAAGAGTGATCATTATGAAGTAAAATGGTATGAGAAACATTTTCGGACTTCCGATAATAGGATTTAAAAAGTTATGTGAGTAGATACGCACCCGTATCATACATCTGACTTTGAGTTTTTGACCTATTTATGTTTAGACTTGGTTGACTTATTTGTAGACCTCGTTATCTTGTCGCATAAATATTGTTTTTCAGTAGAGTGTGAATGATTTTTTTTAACGACCTTCTTGATATTGATGTTTGTATAATGTAATTGAATTTTCGCCTTTTAAGTGTATATACTCAATTTCAATTAAAATTATTGTAATGATTGTGGAGAATATATGATTAATCCTAATTAACGTACACTCTAGACTTTTATTGGTTGTGTCTCTCGTAAAACTCGTAATGTATGAAAAGTTCAAAAATGTTTTTGAGATTTCAGGGTTAGCCGCATAGTGAAAGTGGTTCAGTATGGCCACTTATTCACCCCGTTCAGGCTTTTCAGTGGGTCAGAAACTAATAAGTAGTACCTACTTAATGACACCTCTTTGAAATTATCAGTGACATACACTATCGACATTTAGATAGTCGATAAAAAAAGCATTCACGCTCTAGTGAAAAGAAATGTCAGTGCGACAAGATAACGGGGTCTACTTATTTGACATGACACCTGATTCTGTTGGCAGAGACCTGAACCCGTCGAACATCCTCCTGGGCGACGGCGGGCAGGTGGTCCTGACGTACTGCCCGGGCTGGGCGCGCGACGTGTGCCGGGCGCGCCTGCCGCCCCCCGGCCCCCCCGGCCCCCCCGGCCTGCACGCGGCGCCCGAGCTGTACGACTGCCTGTGCGCGGGGGGCGCGGCCTGCGACTACTGGAGCTTCGGGGCCATCATGTACGAGCTGCTGTGTGGGGTGGTGAGTGCCATTTATTTAATTTTGCCCGACTGCCGAAGGAGGTTTTTTTTTTTTAAACTAACTTTTAATTGAAATTAATCGTCACCCTACTAATTGTTTAGTCTATGAGTTAACAACACTTAACTGATAAGTTCATTAACGTAATATCTGTCTATGCGAATGTCTATGGGTCACAGTTTCCACTTACCATCAGGTGGTCTGTGTGCTCGTTTGTCTTCTCTATGCCATAAAAAAAAAAAACCGCCAAAGCGATGGCACTTGACGTATCTACTTCACTTCAATAATTAATGTAGGATGTCCATGTATCCAGTGGTGATTGGTTTTAACAATATCATTAACTTAAATAAATTAAACAGTGAGTTAATTGTTTGAGACATCAACCATTAAATTCAATTTTTGTTGCTTATTAATAATTTTCAACTGATCACCGATAAAAAATCACCGTGTATAAACCTCCGTAAATCGCGTACTTTCTACCCTCGGTAACAATCTTGGATATTATAATTGATTGATTGCTTGTCCGTCTGTCCGCAGCCGCTGTCGTACTACCACAAGAGCGTGTTCACGAGCCACACGGTCCTCATGTTGCCGGACGATCTGCCCGTCGAAGTAGAGTCCCTACTCACTCAGGTACTACCCTGAACGTAGGGTCTTGAAATTTTCAGGGAATATTCCTTGGATATCCTAGGAATGCACTAAGGAAATTCATCCTCTAAGGGGTTAAAAAAAGGGAGGCCTCCCCCAAATAATAAATACTTAATAGTGAAAACCGCACCAAAATCCATACATATTATTTAACTTGGCAGAGTACTTTAATGTATTATATACATTAACCCTTATTCATAAACGCGCAAAACTAAAGTGTGCTTGAATTATTCTCTGTCTTCTGGACGACGCACTGGCCTAGTGGTCAGTGACCCTGCCTACGAAGCTAGTGGTCCTGGGTTCGAATCCCGGTAAGGGCAGATATTTGTGTGATGAGCGCGAATATCTGTTCCTGAGTCATGGATGTTTTCTATGTATTTATGTATATATTTATCTATATAAGAATTTATATCGTTGTCTGGTACCCATAGTACAAGGCTAGAGCTTAGTTTGGGACTAGGTCAATTAGTGTGACATTGTCAAAAAAAAAAGACTAACTGTCATGAGGTCATGACACTTGAGTTTGACAGAAAAGGAAAAAAAGCACTAAAATAGGCTTATAGAGTAAGTTTAAGAATAAGGCTAAGTATCCATGTAAAGTTACGTCCACACCAATGCTTAAAAAACGGTGACGGTACGGAATAGCAGTGACGCGTCGTATCCGTGCCGTTTTTGACGCATGCCCTCCACACCAAAGCCTAAAAAACGGTCACGATACGGAATCGCAGTTGATTTTAAGCAGCGGTGTGTGGAGCATGCGTCAAAAACGGTACGGATACGACGCGTCACTGCGATTCCGTACCGTCGCCGTATTCTAAGCAGCGGTGTGGTCGCAGCTTTAACATTCTAATTACATACATACATAAACTCACGCCATTATTCCCAGAGTGGGGTAGGCAGAGCTACAGAATTTCCAACAACTATAAAAACTTTTTGATAATTCTGTAACCACATTTTGCACACGTAGGCGAAGATGTTTACCAGTGTATTAGTGACAGGTTGCAAGCCCATCGCCTAACAGTAACACGCCTTTATTATTACCTTAGTCGGCTTTTACGACATCCACGGAAAGATACGGAGTGGCACTATTCTAATCCGGCTACCACACGGGTTACATTCTACATAGTTCGGTCCTTAAGTTCTGTCACAAAGGTTTATTATAATTTTAAAAATAAATAATAGAGTTTCATAAACTTGTAGTACATCAATCAAAACCTTATTTTATATAGAATAAAAAAAGCGAAATTCGAGTTCGTTACTATTGCAATAATTTGGTGTACGAGCTTTAAGCATTCCCATTCGGGGCAGGAAAGCATGGGTCAAAACACGCACGACCACGATACTGATAACGGCTACAACTTTTGTAAGAGTTCTCGTATTGAGTCGAAATTTGCGTGACGTATTAACCAGACTTTTATCTTTAAATACTGATACGAATGTATTCCAAGCAACTAAAGATCCACTTATATTCCGGTCAATCTTCATGTCTCATTAAATTGACCTTACGATTTCACATCAATTTGCAGAAATACGAAAACAGACCAACTTTCGTGCTTCATAAGCTGGTTTTTACGTGTCGTTAAGATAATAATGCTGGTCTCTGAACATACCCAGAGATGAGAAGCTTCATAATATTAAATAGAAAATTTTCCTGGTTAACAAAGACTAATCTTTAAAGCGTTTTCAAAAAGTGAAATTTTTAGAAAGCTCGTGCGTGTTTTAATCGGTGCCGGCCGTGAATGTTAAAAGATCGTATCGGAAATTGCGGCGACTATGTGGAATGATGATTAGTTCCTAAAAATGTATTTTAATTAAGCTTTTAAATTTAATTTATTTTAAAATTAAAAAATATAAACAAAAATTAGTTTTATTTGACTAAACCTTTGTGACAGAACTTAAGGACCGACTATGTAATTAGTTGTTAATAATTGAGCATTTTTGATACCAGTTGCTCACGTACGACCCCGCCGAGCGGCTCGGGCGCGGCGGCGTCGACGAGATCAAGAACCACCCCTACTTCAAACACATCGACTGGCGCAGCGTGTACGATTCCTGGATCGTCCCGGGCTGACCACACGAACATTCCATACTCTAGAGGACCCGCATCATGAACTTAATTTTCAAGATAATAGAGGTCGTTCCACAATAAGAGGTATTTTGGATGCAAATCATTAGGTTTCTCTCTTTTCCTAAAACAGACTGAAATTTCAGCGCAGTAGTAAAGTCGATACTCGCTAGATGGCGTTGATAATCACAGGGAAAATCAATAATATGTAATTGTAAGCGGTCGTGCATTTACCTATGTTATTCCATATGTTTTAACTAATATCTCTAGCTTTGGTAACTAATTTGCGTAGTCAGGCAAATTCTGGGGTCCTAGTAAAAAAAAAGTTAAAAGTCTTCTGAAGATAAACCCCCTTACTTATAAACATACGTCGTTATCGCGGGGGCAAGAACAAATCTATCAAAGAACACATATTACAGAACGTCTGATTAGTATAAACGGAATATTCTGCCTATACATTATAAGCCTCCAAGAAGTTCTTCATATCTCGCAACGAAATTTTCGCTGGAAAAGGTCAATCAAACTTGTCTTATACTGAGTAAACGCTTACCCATAAGTCAACATGTCAACTTGAATTAAAAATAATTACCTATTTCAAATCAAGTATTTTTCTCCAAACCTAGTTTAATTTTTTTAAATATATGTTTTCTATTTGCACTCAAATTGAATTCAGATAGGTTTTTGTAGGTTTTTTGAATGACCAATGTCTAAAGTAGCAGGAAAAGTGACTGAAGAGGTTAACGTGAGGATTCCGTAGCAATTTTTTTTAAATGTGTACCTACTGCTAATCGAGCTAAATACGGAGGTAAGATATTAGAAAGAAAATTTATACATTTTAAACTCGTAGGTATACCTAGACGTTTCTAGATACGAGTGTCATTTCTGTTATGGCCTATTTTTCATAATCTTTCAGTCCTGTCAAATCATTTTTGCCCCCGCGATAACGACGTATGCTTATAAACGTGGGATAAGCTTGGAATAGTTTATGCCGCGCTTTGTCCTTATGTAATAGGCTATTTGACAGGTTTTTGAAAACCATCTCAGATTATTTGTTGATGTTTATTGAGTACTCCAAAAGTGGTAATTTTAAATTCTTTTATGTATTTCGTCTAAAAAAAGAAAAAAGAAATTCACTTTCAAAATATGCCGCCAAAACGCTTTCTTGGGCAAGATGGCGTCGCACAGGAATCAGTGACGTCAGTGGTCAATACATAAACAAACTGACATTGGCTAATCATAGCAAAGCCAGAAAAACAAACAAACGTCAACTGTCATATATAGAATATACAGACATCCTATAATCTGTGATATTTACCGACCCTTGACGTCATCATGGATTCGGCGCCGTTTTCGATAAAATGGCTACAGATAAAAAAATATCAAGTTTTATCGTGGTTTTTTGGATAAAAGGTCCCTTTTTTTTCAGTAAGAATACCTTAAATCGATTTTAAAACTCATAATAATTTATATGAATATACATAATTATTACGTTTTTTTTTCACGTTGTCAAATAGCCTATTGTGACATTTGCATCTGACAGACAGTGACAAAGCATGGCATGAACTATTACAAGCTTATTCGACGTTTATAAGTAAGGAGGAAAGTGAAACAGAGTTTAAATCTAGTATGTCCCGTTCATGTATATACCCTTTTTTATTACGAGTTAAGTTGACTTGTTCCCTTTTTTTCACAATGACCCCATAATTGTCCTACTAGCATTTGATTAACTGTCATTTCCAATACACTATATACGTATTGTACATAATATGTATCTCTTGTTTTACCCTACTTAAGATTTAAAGAGAGATCTTCCAGGTTTCTGTTTTTTATTCTTGTCACTTGTCAAAAAGTACAGTCAGCAGCAGTAGTTACGCAATCGAAGAGGTCAAAATGATCTGCACTCGACTCTATTGTCAAGAGATTACCGTCCCTCCTCGTATCTGAACAAATTGATAGGAAAATTTGTGTTTATTCTTTAGTGAACATAGGTGCTTTCCCTATCTAACTATTCGATCAGATTAAGTAAAGGGACGATACGTTGTGTCTAGATCATTTTGATGCTGACTGTACGATAGTTCTGACGTTAAAGGGAAGCTTATATCTTTATTGAAATCCACAGTAGGAATACTCTTACGGTCTTTCCCGATCTTCATTACGGTGATCTTTTGCGGGCTATATTTTGAATCTCCTTAGAACAAACCAAAGATTTTCGGAATTAAATTTATTAAATGAGACCATTATTACAGAGATCAAGTTAGAATTTTAAATATTATTGGTCGTGTTGATTTTAAAACTATATCATTGACTTGCCGCCTGTTAATATAATTGAATGATTAAAATGCTTTTTTTGTATTGACTTTAAAATATTCAAACCATAAACCATATAAAGCCTTATAATTATAATCTAAAATATTGTAATAAAAACCGCTTTAGACATAAATGGTCACATTTACACCTAGTTGCATAATTATATTTACAGAAACAAGGATTGTAGGTACTAAAGTGTAAAATTGGAAAGAGGTCACAAAAAAATGTCTAGAAAATTCATGATCGTTGCCTTTATGAAAGAGTGCGGCATCTCAAAATGAGTCGCTGTTGCAATTTAAATTCAGAACACTTTCTATTTAAAGTTTTCTTTACAACGTCATCATTTTTTGAGTTGTAGCAGTATTGTATAAAAGCAGCGATATCATTATAATATTCGGGGATTTAAGAGGCTTGTGAAGATAAAAAATTCGATACAAAATGTTATAACGTTTCTTTCTCGTTTTTTTTCGATTCGAGTCCTTTTTTTACGATTTTTGAATATATTGTAGCTATCATGACAAACTATGTCTGATAAAAAAGATAAAAGATATTTATTCAGTAAGTAGGCCGCACGGAAACATTTACACCAAGAGGAGACCACTGCCGAGAAGAAACGCCGCAAGAAACTCAGCAGTCAATCGTTTTTTAACCTGTAAAAATCTGTAAAAACTAATAACAGAAACGTAACCTAGTTCTGTAAACCATATTAAAGAAACGTGGAAAACTGACTTGATTCAGGGAGTGAGAAAAGTTATCGCCGGAGCTACATTTTGTATGGTTTTTTTTTTGACAGCTACGCGATGTTAGCGGCTCTTTACAATCCTTTTAAGTTTGTAATGAAATGGTGGTCATGTATATTATTTTATATATTTGAAGTCGACAGTACATCTAGGCGTAACTTACGTAAATAAGAGTTCACGCGAAGTTATGAAATAAAATGTAAAAACATACAAAACATGAATTTAATAGTATTTAGTTCATTATTTACTTAAGTATTTGATAAAGGTAACAAAACATTAGTAAATAAAGAACTAATTTAAGCCTTTACGAGATGCAATTAAGTTTATTTTTCACTGTGAACCCTGTCGTGTTCACCATGAGTTGATTTGATTTAATGAGGCATTTTTATTTTAGAGTTTATTTTTATTTACTTTGTAATGAATGATATACGTTATTTTACTGTTATGTCCCTAGTTTACAGTTACATTCAATTTAATATTTTCCTATAGTTTTAGGAAGTCATGTATCTACTTAGCAGGATATTGGTATAAAGAAATGTTAAGATTCTAGTCTGAAGGTGACTGCCGGTGACATTTTTTTTTTTATACTTATAAAAAATCAATGCTGTGTATTTTAACAAAGATTTATCAATGAGTGGTACTGCAACGACGTATCATAAGTAGGGTATGGTGGTAGGTTCGCTCATGGCCGAAATACCAGAATTTTAAAATACCAGATTGCAATATAGGTACAGTCGGTAAATTTGGTCTACCACCCTAAAGTCGCCGTCAATAGAACTTGCAAATGATGTAAAAAAAACCAAACGAACCAATTCACCAAGTCAGGTCTTTGCAATGATTTATACACTAGATCATTATTTTCATATTAAGTTTAAGATGAAACAATTATTCATTAAACGTTATTTTTAATAAAAACGCGCTTGGTGAAGTATTTGAGGTTATGTGTCAAACAGTACTAATTTGTTTACATCGTTCACAAGTTCTGTTGACGGCGACCTTACGGTTGAAGTTCATTTGCACCTCATGATACAACAAGTTCAATTTTCCCATGCAATAACAGTGACAAGTATCAACCTTGGCGATAATTAGATGTCACAGAAACTTGTCAAATCTGGTACAGTAGAACACAACCGATATGGCGTATCGTGAATCTTCGTTCGCGCAGACACGAACAACGGTTCCGATGATTTCCGAAAGCACGATTAAAACCCACGATCAGACTTGTAATAGTTATAAGGTGCAAATTAAATTGCATCTATTTTTTCCATCTCACTCATGCAAGTTTGACAGCTGACTGAATGACACGCGGGCGCGCGTCAACATGGCGTCACTAATAACCAATAATAGCACAGAATACAAGCGCGCAACGCGTGGATCATGCTGATTGGTTCCCGCGCTTCGTAAAAATGTCATCTGCGCAGGTACATCGGTAAGCCATCGATTGTGTTTTACTATAGACCACTTTCTTGGCCGACAGAATTCCAAAACATAACATTTAAATTAATTGAATTGGTATTGATGATCATCCTAACCTAATATTGCAGCTAAGCTAAGCTGGTGTTTTTGTTGGAGGTAGTCCGGTATTTCGAAAATGTGGTATTTTGGGAGTGGTGGTTAGGGTGGTGGCAAAACTGCCGCCTATATTAGTAATACCAGTTCTACCTTATACAGAGTGCGCTATGTTTAGTTAACTATACTTTTAATGGTCCTTATCACCAAAAAAAAAAGAAGCAGCGTTTATTTAGCTAAAGATGTAGCAAATAATTATACAACAGCTTATTTTGTGGTATAAGGTCGAAATCATGCTTTCTCAATTAGCCTTATACAGTCACGAGATTAAATATTTTGGTCACCTTAGGTCCAAAGTCAATCTGACATTCTACAATAATAAGGTTGAGTTTCCTAAAAGTTACAAATGACTTGATATCTCTAATGACATTGACGACTACAAGCCTATTTTTCTTGAAATGGGTCCCAAATTAACGCTCGTGACTGTACCACAATAACAGTCTGCAGCCGATTTTGGTCTCTCATTCATCAGACGAATATATAACTCTCTATTATAATAGATAGCTGCTTTTCTGACACTGAAGCCGACTTATACAGGGTTACTGGTTAAGTCGACCTAGATCCTTTAAGGGGTTATAGTTTCCATAATTTCTGACCACTTTTACTTGAAACACCCTATTCCAAACTTAACCGTTTTCAAGATATTTAACTTTTAAGATAACTTTTCTTAAATACCATTTTTTTCCATATTGCATCATTTGTTTTAGAATCCTTGCATTTCATTTGTTTTTTTTTACAACAATTATGTAGTAGATAAGTGTCTTCAACATTCTGGGTACCTAAATTACCGTTAAGTGTGCTAACCGAGTCGTATTAGATGAATGATTGCGAAAAAAGGAAAGAAATTTCCACGAAATTTTTTTTTCTAATAGGAATATTTCAAAAAAACTCTATGGCAGTAATACTGCAGATAATCTAAAAAACATCTACATTTCTTCAGCTATCTAACGAGGTATGGCAATCTTGGCTATTATTAAAAATAAATAGAAATATCTTAGTTGAAAGTCTGCCAGGTAGTAGTAAAATTTTACTGTAGTACATCAATGTATGACTTTGGTCCTAGAAAACTAAATAAAATAATTCAAATACGTACAAAATTACATGTATTAAACATTTGCTGTTACAATTCATGTTCCACATTGTCTGCCTCTGTTTCGCACACATATCCTCAGCCTTTTTCTCAATCCACTTTTTACTACGCCCGTAGTTAAACGCCGTCTTATTTCATCTGCTGCGTCGAGTATTTTTTGTCTCAACTCATCAACCGGTGTAATTGTGTTAGTTTCGTTATAAACTAAACTCTTCATGTGTCCCCACACATAAAAGTCCATAGCGGTTAAATCCGGACTTCTAGCTGGCCATGGTGTGAGCCCACCTCTCCCAATCTACTTATTGGGATAATTAGTGTCCAGCCATTCTCTAACACTTCTCCTGAAATGTGCAGGGCAACCGTCGTGCTGATACCACATGTCACGAATGTGGCTGAGTGGCAAATCATCCAGTAAGTTAGGTAAATCGAACCTTAGAAAATTTTCTTAATGTTCTCCATTTAAATTGTCAGGGAGAAAGTGTGGATTTACCTAACTTACTGGATGATTTGCCACTCAGCCACATTCGTGACATGTGGTATCAGCACGACGGTTGCCCTGCACATTTCAGGAGAAGTGTTAGAGAATGGCTAGACACTAATTATCCCAATAAGTAGATTGGGAGAGGTGGGCTCACACCATGGCCAGCTAGAAGTCCGGATTTAACCGCTATGGACTTTTATGTGTGGGGACACATGAAGAGTTTAGTTTATAACGAAACTAACACAATTACATCGGTTGATGAGTTGAGACAAAAAATACTCGACGCAGCAGATGAAATAAGACGGCGTTTAACTACGGGCGTAGTAAAAAGTGGATTGAGAAAAAGGCTGAGGATATGTGTGCGAAACAGAGGCAGACAATGTGGAACATGAATTGTAACAGCAAATGCTTAATACATGTAATTTTGTACGTATTTGAATTATTTTATTTAGTTTTCTAGGACCAAAGTCATACATTGATGTACTACAGTAAAATTTTACTACTACCTGGCCGACTTTCAACTAAGATATTTCTATTTATTTTTAATAATAGCCAAGATTGCCATACCTCGTTAGATAGCTGAAGAAATGTAGATGTTTTTTAGATTATCTGCAGTATTACTGCCATAGAGTTTTTTTGAAATATTCCTATTAGAAAAAAAAATTTCGTGGAAATTTCTTTCCTTCTTTCGCAATCATTCATCTAATACGACTCGGTTAGCACACTTAACGGTAATTTAGGTACCCAGAATGTTGAAGACACTTATCTACTACATAATTGTTGTAAAAAAAAACAAATGAAATGCAAGGATTCTAAAACAAATGATGCAATATGGAAAAAAATGGTATTTAAGAAAAGTTATCTTAAAAGTTAAATATCTTGAAAACGGTTAAGTTTGGAATAGGGTGTTTCAAGTAAAAGTGGTCAGAAATTATGGAAACTATAACCTCTTAAAGGATCTAGGTCGACTTAACCAGTAACCCTGTAGTCCGCTAGTACGGCAAGATAAATACCAAATATGATGAGTTTTATCGTTGCTTGAAATTTATTCAGCCTGTATAAAACAATTACTACTATACATGATTGAAGACGGTTTTTTTTAAGTAAGCGATTTAATGAGCTACTAGACAATAACATAACAGTACTTTTATTATTTTACTTTCATTTAATCTCTTGTGAGGCAACCTGTATATACCGCCTTTTAGAAGTTATGGGTCAAATGGCAGACACCTTTATCAAAATCGTTTCTAAATCCTATTGTAACTTAAAGTATTATAATAATAATGTATTTATTGATTAGTTTTAGTACAAATTATAGCGTTTTATACACTTAGATACATTAGGGTTAGTTAGGGCTAGTTAGTAGGTATGTACTTAGCTTGATCTCAATTTGTTCGGCTTGCGATAGAGGGCGTTGAAATTAAAATTATTATTATTGTGAATTATATCGAAATGGGACACAAAATGAAGTTTTATTTATTGGATAACTAAACCTTTATCATGATTATTGTACCATATCTATTAGATATTTTAGTGTGATTGTTTGCTTCTACTTGAAAAAATTAATGGCACGAGAAAGCAAACGAGCACACACTCCAATGGTAAGCGAGATCTGAGACCATAGATATTTGCAATCTCAAGACTGCGATCCTAAGGCCCGTATTTATAAACTCATCTTGGCTGAGATGCGCGTCACAAGATACGTCAAAGTAAACGTCAAACCATGGAACACTGTCATTTTTGACACATCTCGAGACGAACATTAGAGTTGAGATTAGTTTATTAATACGGGCCTAAGACCAAGGAATAAGATATGATGTCTCTAAGCTATGTACCTAAGGTTCTTGACAAATTTCATAATATAAGAAGTAAGTAGTTATCGTTCAAGTTCACATTGCTTGGTTGAGTAGCAACAATCAAATGCTATTCAAATGTGTTTGTTTGTCCTTCCCTCATACACATCTAAACGGATAAAGACGTAGGCCGGCTTCGACCAAACGAGAATGAGGTCTTATACCTAGACTAACAGACCCGTGATCACTTCGTTGGTTTACTATCTTACGCGGTTTAGATTTTTCATACAAAAGGATTTTCCCGCTAATTCCCGTTCCCGTGGGAATTTCGGGAATTCCTTTCTTAGTGTACCTCTACGGTACCTAAGCTACGTCCCTTCCAAATTTCAAGTGCCTACGTTTAGCCATTTAGGCTGTGCATGGATATGTCAGTCAGTCAGTCAGTTTCTCCTTTTATATATTTAGATTAAACGCCAAATTTGTATAGACTTATCTCGGAGTAAGTCTTATTCCAGTTCGGTAAAATCGATGGGTGGTATGAGTTTCAGATGACTTTTTTTTTTTGTATAATTGGGCAGTAGGTACTCAAGAATAACCTATCAAAAACCCAAAAAACTCATTTTTATTCAATTCAATATTCAAAAAGTCGAATGCCACCTTGATATAAACTATGTTTCTAACGGAAATGCGCACCAAACCCGACGACACGACGACAACGGTCACGACCGCTCGACCGCCTGCCACCGTCAACCTAACCGCAACCAACTTAGCTGTGCGGGCCGAATATAAACAGCAACTAAAGCGTTATAGTGCCGTTTTACCGAAGAATATAGCTAACTACATAGTATTAGTATAAGCATTTTGAATTTAATATGATTACCAATAGAGTATAGAATACTTCGAATACTACATTGCAGTTATCCACGTTTTTAGGGTTCCGTACCCAAAGTGTAAAAACGGGACCCTATTACTAAGGGCCGTATTAATAAACACATCTCGAGCGAGATGCCCGTCACGTGCTTCCTCAACGGCCAGAGTAAACGTCAATTCATAGAAAACTGTCATTTTTGACGCATCTTGAGACGAACATTATAGTCGAGATCAGGTTATTGATACGGGCCTAAGAATCCACTGTTCATCTGTCCGTCTGTCCCCAGGCTGTATCTCATGAACTGTGATAGCTAGACAGTTGAAATTTTGACAGATGATGTATTTCTGTTGCCGCTTGAACAAATACTACTTATGAAACAGAATAAAATAAATATTGAAGTATTGTATAGATAATGGTACGGAACCCTTCGTGCGCGAGCCCTACTGCACTTGGCAAGTTTTGACGTTATTACGGCTGTATAGTTGTCGGACAGCGGCGTCCCGCGCAGCTGTATAAGTAAGTTGGTATTTTACGTGATTTCCTGTCAACATAATAAAGCCGTTTCCTTTTTTGCCGCATGGTTTTATTACCGAGTGGAATAGAACCCTAATACAATTTTATTAGGGTATGAGATGCACCTTTCCTCATATCTACTAATATTACAAATGCGAAAGTTTATAGATCAGGCCCTTGCCAAGATGAATTACGCTAACTAGCGTTTCTATTCGTTTCGTTTTGAAACCAATCGCGTCACTGGTAGATCACGTGATACGAAATGTCACGTGATCTACCAGTGACGCGATTGGTTCAAAAAGGAAACAAATAGAAACGCTAGTTAGCGTAATGCATCTTGGAAAGGGCCTACATGGATAGATACTTCCGGCTTATTCGTAGTACCTTTTAGTAGGTATAACAATATTAGTCATATTTCCTTTAAGACTGCGCCGAGCAAACGCCGAGCGTCCAGTGGCGCCCTCGTTACTATTATTATGTTTTCTAATTAACTAAAAAAAATCCTTGAAATCAGACGATAGGTTTTTGTAGTGCAAGTAAAATCACAATTTATGGAATACGTAACAAACTTTTATAACAGTTACCCTTTAAGTAGTCAGCTTAACGGAAAACGGTGGCCACTTTTTTCCGTTAAGTTGATAACTCAAAGGTGAATGGTTATTAAACTATGTGATATACCCTGTATGTTGTGTTTTCATTTGAAGTACCAAAACTTTCCATCCAAATTCAAGAAAATACTTTAGTTTATTAGAAAACACAATAAACGTATTGAGGGCGCCACCGTACATCCGGCGTACGCTCGGCGCAGTCTTAAGAAAAAGGAACTATAAATTACTGCAAATAATCCCTCCCAATTGATAGTGTATAGTGATAACCGACTTCTGCGATTTTTGTATATTTGTGACTAATAAAAGACAAAACAACTGCTCTGATTTAAAAAAATATTTAACATTAGAATGCTAAATTATCCCTGAGTAACGTAGACTATGTTTTAATTATCTTTGCGGACGGAGTCGCGGCAACAGTACTGTACATCAGAAATGCTACTCGGCGGCAGATGGCACTGTCTTTTACCTTATTAACCGTTAGATGTCGCTGTTCAAACTAAAACGAGCTCTTTTACAAAGTCATTGCAAAATAAACTTCAGGAGAAATTATAGTAATTAATACGTTTCTACAAGATCTAAATCGAATCAAATCATATCGTTGTTTAATTTAAAATAGGTTCCATATTATGGTAAACGATCACCACGATGTTATTGAGTGTGAAATTAGCGCTTACAAACATACTTGTAAGTTGTAACAGATTGTTTACTTCTTCGCAACGTCGCCGTGCAATCAATTTAATCCCGAAGTCATTGTATAACATTGCATTGTATTAACCAAAAGTAAATAGGCTGCCAAAGTGCTACTGAACCAGTGAACTGGAGTTTCTTGCGGCGCTTCTCCGCAATGATGGTCTTGTCCGAAGCGCTGGTAGACTCACCCTATATTACCGACGTGTAAAGGAGCCCTCATGTGGCCTATATTTACTGTGTTTTTCAAAATTTGTTTTTTTTTAAATTTTGAACGAGGTGCCCTCGACTTTTTCTGGATAACTATTAACTGGAGGAGTCCTATTAAAGGATAAGTTCACCTGTGTACATATATTCTGTTTCTTTTATTACAATAAAATAAAAATATGTAAAAAAAAACGGTTCTTGTATCACCATAATATTTCTCTTTCTTTATTTTTTATATAAAGTAGTTCGTAAATCCGCCGTAATAAAAAAACGCATAGGTATTCTGAATTAAAAAAATTGCTTACTATTACGGTAAAAAAAAATTAGCTCTAAAGTTAGGACGGACGGACGGACTCTGAGTCATATTAATAAGACTGGTTCGGCTTCATTCGGGCACGGATCCCTAAAACAAGGTTTATTAATTTACCAACGATATACCTATGTACACTTTATATCGTACGACGTAAAGCTTGGCGACGACTTTACCTGCTATTGTTGAGCACAAACCTAGCTCAGGCTCCTTTGACATTTTAGTCGCTCTAGCTATAGGTAAGTAGTGCGTAAATACATAACTTTTTTATTTAATGGCATACGAAGACAAACGAGCACACAGGCCACCTGATGGTAAGTGGAAACTGTGACCCATAGACATTCGCATTCACAAGACTGCAATGCGATCCTAAGACTGCAAATGCGTTGCCAACCCTGAGGACTAAGATGGAATGCCTCTATGCTAGTCATTTCACCGGCTGTCTTATCCCCAAACCGGAACACAACAATGCGAACACTGCTGTTTGGCGGTAGGTTAATGGAACTACCAAGATCTCACATTTACAACGATTTAAATACATTTTAAATATAAACTATCGTTGGCTATGTAGGTATGTAGTAATACTTATTGGAAAATTACCGTAAAACTTTCCTGGGGGCCGAATATGGCTGCGTCGCGTGACAAAATGTGGATAAAACATCCGTAACTTTTTGACACGTCCGTCCGAGATGTCACGCCATAAGCGCAACCATAGGCCTACTAGGCCCGTTGATTTCAAACTATGAAACAAAAACATGTCCTTACTTGGTGCAAAAGTTAAAAAAAACTACCTTTGCAATTCAACATTTAATTTTTATACTCACTGCTACTGCCTCTTCAAAAGCATTCGCTCTTCTATAGCAAGTTAGCAACATTGTATGTGAAAACCATTACGTCATTCGAAAATAAGGTACATACCTTTTAAATTCTGCATCGACCAAGCCCGCATACCATGCGAGGCCAAAGCATTTCTTCTGAGGTGATCAACTCACCGCCATACTACCAAACTAACTTAAGCCCAACTTACCGCAGTTTAAAGTAGAAATTTCACTAAACGTATCCCCCATTCACCTTACTACCAACTTACTAGTCAATCAGCCTTCTTAATAACGTCTATAAAATTCAAGCCAATTACAGTTTTATACAACAACGTACTTATAACTGCTGGATTATGCGGGAGATAATAAAACACAGAGTTTAACTAGGAATATGCCAAAATATGAGCGAGAGAGGTACGTATGTTCGCTGTCAACGTGTAATGGCGTCTATAAGCAAAAACAGCCACACATGCATACCCTCTTCTCCCATATTAACTAGCTTTAATAAAAAGTTAACAATAAGGTCGCGGCAGATGGCGCTACTGGTAAGTACAGTTCATGTAACCTTATATAAAATCAATTTGTATGTATGTTAGTCTATGTAAATATATATCTATATCTATATTTGCTATGTAAGTATGTTTATTACATTTCTTTTTAGATTAAGCTTTATGTCCCACAGGTGTGCAGCAAATTCTAACGTTAACATCCTCCCCCTTAGTGCTGCCTTAGCAGCACTCATCTCCCATGGGGATCAGTGCGACGCGAGCCGCAGATCGTTTCAGAGTACCCGCCTTCGTTTTGACAGTCACTACCCTGACCCGGCCGTCCTTGCCAGGGAATATCTCCTGGATGATGCCCCGTGGCCATACATTTCTTGGTCCGTCGGGGTCCACTAGTAGGACCATATCACCTACTTTTAGCGGTATATGATCACGGTGCCATTTTTGTCTAGGTATCAACTCCGGGAGCGCTTCTTTGACCCATCTCCGCCAATACATATCTGCGAGGCGCTGTGAGACGCGCCACTGCTTGCGCAGGTAAAACTCTGAGTCGTCAAATACTCCAGGAACCGGTAGTGAAGACGCTGATCCAATTAAAAAATGGTTGGGTGTAATAGCTTCGTGGGAACCTGGTTCCACTGATACGTGCGTCAAAGGTCGACAGTTCATGATGGCTTCCACTTCAGTCATCAAAGTAGCAAGCGTTTCATCACGTGGTGCACGCTCTTTCAGCACTACCTTGAGAGCTGCCTTAGCGCTTCTTATTAGGCGCTCCCATGCACCTCCCCAGTGCGGGGTGACTGGTGGTATAAACGTCCAGTTCGTACCATAAGTGGCTCCTGCTCTTTTCAACGCTTGTTCGTCAATGTCGTGAACTGCCCGTCTTAATTCTACGTCCGCTCCTTTTAAGTTTGTGCCGTTATCAGAGTAAAGACAATGAGGCCAGCCACGCCTTGCTGCCATTCGCCGAAGCGCCATGATAAGAGAGTCGGTCGTCAATGACGAGACTATTTCTATGTGCACTGCTCGTATTGTAAGGCACGTAAATAAGACCCCATAACGTTTCTCACGACGTCTACCCACAGTGACCTCCATCGGTCCAAATAGATCGACACCGCAGTGCGAGAATGGGCGCTGATGGTGGGCAACTCGAGCGGCAGGTAAGTCACCCATCTTGGGTACTTGTGGTTTAGCTCTTCGAATCCTGCACAGCATACACCGAGCAGTCACAGTTTTTACGGTAGGGCGCAGTCTAATAATCCAGTATTTTTGTTTAATTTCATTTACCACAGTTTCTTCAAAACCGTGCGCGGCTCTGACGTGGTAGTGCTTGGCGATCAGTTTTGATACCTGGTGGTGACCATCCAGGACGATAGGCCGTTTCACGTCAGCGGAGACCTCAGCAGCGGCATCAATACGCCCCTGGGCGCGTAACACGCCAAGTTCGTCTAACATCGGCGATAATGTTAATAATTTACTAGAACGATCTATGTTTTTATTATTATCTAATGCAACTATTTCTTTTCTAAACGAGTCTAGTTGCGCTTGTCTTATTATTAAGCATTCCGCTTCATTTATTAATTCATAGTCTGATTTTTTAGGCAACTTTCGACACTTATTTATGAACTTCAGGACAACCATCGTGGCTCCCAGCAGTCGCAGCCAACATGAAAACCGCTGAGGATCCGGTACAGGTAAGTTCACAACGTGAGCGTCACATGATATCGTACACACTCTTTCCAAATTATTTTCATTTATTTCCTTTTCTTTTTCAGGTGCAGCGGGCCATTCTTCGGGTTTCAAGTACAAGAATGAGGGACCACAGAACCATTCGCTTGCCGCTTCTAATTTATACCTAAGAGTTATTCTTGGTGGCTATGTCTGCTATGTTTATTTTCGTGGGCACATAGTTCCACTCTGATATTTTACTTAATGATTCAATTTCTCCTAATCTGTTTGCAATAAATACTTTATAATTTCTGTTTTCGTTTCTTATCCAATGCAAAACTGTTGAAGAATCCGTCCAGAAGAATCTTTTGGCCGGTTTAACTCTGTGTTCCTCCTCTATGACATTTGCTAGGCGGCAACCGAGCACAGCTGATTGTAACTCCATTCTAGGCACAGAAACCGGTTTGACGGGAGCGACTCGACTCTTACTCGCGACGAACGATACTATTACGCGGTTATCATTGCTTACGACGCGCCAGTAGGCTACGCACGCGAATGCGCTCGGCGACGCGTCACAAAAAATATGTAATTCTAACTCCCGATCTGTAATTGCAGCTCGAAAATACCATCTCGGTATCTTCAATTCGTTGATTTCTTGTAACTGCGTTATCCACTCCCTAAACATAGCCATTTGCACATCCGAAATCACGTCGTTCCAATTTATATTTAATTTCCATGTTTCTTGGATCATTATTCGTCCTTTTATTGTAAAGGGAGCGAGCATGCCGTACACATCGAATATGGACATAACAATGCGCAACAAGTCTCGTTTCGTAGGTTTCTGTTTGAATGATAAAATTTCTTTCGGGATACGTTTTAATGATAGGTCAAAACCGAGCGTGTCGTGTGCTGGACTCCACAATAAGCCAAGTGTTCTCTCCGTTTGGCTGTCATATTCTACTTTGAACTTTGTCGCATTTACACTTAGAAGCTCATTTGGTATGTTCCGTAAAACAGCGGGCTCATTGCACATCAAATTTCGCATCTCAAAGCCGCCCGATTTATGTATTCCTAAAATATCCGTGATCACCTTTTCGGCGTCATGCTCGTCGTTGTGGCTGTCAATGTAATCGTCCATATAGTGCGATTTTATAATGGCATCCACAGCATCAGGCATCATATCTTGGAAACGTTGTGCATTTCTATTTTTGACATATTGTGCAATAAATGGTGAACAGTTCGCCCCAAATATTAAAGCGGTCATGGCGAACTGTTTCACGGGTTCCGTTTCACTATCACGCCATACAAACCTCAACGCGTCTTGGTCTTCTTTTCTTATTTTTATTCGCAAGAACATGTCTTTGATGTCACCGACCACACCAATGGAACCCTCTCGAAATCGAAACATGATTCCAAGAAGCGATTGTAGCAAGTCGGGGCCTTGGAGCAAAAAATCATTTAGGGACTTTCCTCCCGAGGTGGCGGCTGCATCACTGACGACCCTTAACTTCTTCTTATTTGGATTATCAATACCAAAATGTGGTAAATACCATATGCGGGCTCCCGGTTCTTCCGATGTAACTTCCCGCGCGTACCCATTGATAAGTAAATGCTTGATTCTTTCACGGTAACGTGACGCATACTCTTCATCCCTATTCATCTTTTTTTCGACTGTGTATAGTCTCTTAAGGGCATTCGAATAAGAATCAGGCAACTTGGCGTCAGTCTTCCACGGCAGACCAACCTCCCACTGCCCATCAACGAGCTTGGCTGTTTGATCTAACACAGATATCGCTTGCAACTCGTCCTTATTTTGTCGGGGTTTCGTCGTCACTCCTATTGACTCCAGCGCAAACGAGTGACGAACCAACTCACTTAGCATTCTTAAAGTTTCATCGTCACTGCCCGCCTCTGAGTTCATGGGGTCATGAATAACGGCTACTGATTGCATGCCTGTATTTAAAAAAATATCATTGGGGTAAACATTCCGACGTAGAGGGTAGATTAAATTATTGTTCTGCGATAGCACCGATAACAGCTGATCGGGTGATAAGGTGGCCGGAACAGGATAATGCAACGCTGAGGGCGCGCGGGGGGCGGCGTGCGGAGAAGCGGGGCGCGTGCGCAGCGGTGCCTCCGCTGACAAAAGTGCTGACTCATTATCATCCCGACCGGCGGCGCGCGCGCTGCAAACAACACCATGCACACACCACCCCAGCGGTGTGCGTGTGACATAAGGCTTATTTTGGCTACCGGGCACTGTAAAAACAGGCATAAGCAAATGGTAATGGTCCTGACCAATCAATAATTGGGGTTTCACATCTTTACATAACAGTTTGCTTTCATAACTCTTTAAATGTTTATTACTCTCAAAATTTACAATAGATAGCCTCTGTACGGGCAAGTTTAAATCGCTTAATTTACGAGCGCGTACATGATAAGAGTCACCGGTCGAATTACTAATCGTAAAGTTAACAATTTCGCTTTTGCATGATAGCTCAGTGTTATTCCACGCACCGCGTACCTGTAAGGTCTCGCTATAGCCGCGTAGACCTACTGCGTCTGCGAGACTTGCCGATAACAGCGAAATGGTAGCTGCGTCGTCTAATAAGGCATATGTACTTACGCTGCCGCTAGGTCCGTGCACAGTAACTGACACTACTTTCAGTAACACTTTTGGGTACCGCGTATTAGTGTTATTTACGTATTCACTTGAGCTCGCGGCTTCATCACTTGCAGTCTCGTCTATTATCGCGTTAACACTTGGATGCAGTTCTTCGGATTCTTTTGCAGTGACACAGTCCACGTTCGAAACACTGTCTCTTTTGGGTAACCAATGCAATAGTTTATGATGGTCCTGACCACAGCCGTCAACATCACATACACTTGCCGGACACCCTTGCCTATCATGCTGCAAACCTAGACACTTGAAGCACAACCTATTGGCACGAACATATCGCCAGCGATCGCGCCGCATAGCGCGCTTAAATCGGGAACATTCTGGAAGACGGTGACAGGATACGCGACAAAACTTGCATTTATCCGCGTCGTCGGTGCTAAGCAAAATTGAATTCCGCGATCCCCTCTGTTCTTCGAACGATTTTCTGCTTCGCTCTGCTTGGCTGTATATGTGCGACACGCCTGCAGACGTCACTTTCATAGCTTCGTTGATAAGAAAATCCGACAATAGTTCAAACTTACATCTTTCCTGGCTATTTATATGTTCGCAGGCATAGTCTGACCACCGATTTATAAGACTACTTGGAAATTTGGACACTACAGAAGTGATAAGCTCGGGGCTACGTAAATAGTCTGCTTGATTTATAGCACGAGCAGCAACCGCAAAATTCTTGATCTTTGTAGCAAAATTAACGATCTCATTGTGATACGCCTGAGATAAAGGTTGGATCTTTTTAATGTGTGTCACAATCTTGTTAATAATCTTTTCCGGATTTCCGAAACGCAGTTCAAGGGTTTGAATTATTACATCTGGGCTAGTTTTACCGATAAGCATCGAGACAACCGCTTCTTTAGCTTCACCGCGTAAACATTTACGCAAACGATTAATATTCTCCACGTCACTAAATTTGCAAATATCAGTAGACTCGATGTAAGCCTCCTTAAACTGCAACCACTCCATGGGATCGCCAAAATATAAAGGTAGGTCCTTTGAGGTCGCCAGCCTGGTAAGCATTTGCGGGTTTATAGCGTTTGAAGTCGAAGCTGTAATGGCCTCTTTTAAGGCCACTGCCAACTTTTCAACGTCACTAGGTTGTTGGGTGGATTGCGGCACCGACGCCGCCGGCGGCTTACTGCTAGGCCCAGCGACATGCTCATATCCACTGTAGCCGTCTTGGTTTGGCATATTGGTGATTTGTTCCATATCCCGAACGCTACGATCTAGCCATTCTTCTACCTTATCATTGCCGGAACACTCCGATTGATAAATTTTATCACTCTTCTGCGAATGCTCCTCGAGGGCCGCAATGTCTGCTGCTAGCCTCTTATCAATTAAATCTTTGTCGATTTTGGCTTTGGCCTCAGCGGCCTCGAGCTCCAACTGTCTCTTGCGCGCCAGAAGTACCGATGACGATGTAGATTTTTTGCTACCCAAGGTATGCGGACGCGGATGCAGATCGACTGGATCCTTTTTAAACACTACACCTTCCGATTGCACATCCGTAGGCCGGTCTCCGTGATTTTCCATTAGTTTAGCCAACGCTTCGTTCTTCACCATGCGTCGCGTTTTAACTGCACTGCGCGGCGGTGTGTTAAACATTATTGCGCGGCCGTCCTGCTTACAGGTTTTGCTCCCGTGATCCGGTCGAAGAACCACTTTATAACTGCTGGATTATGCGGGAGATAATAAAACACAGAGTTTAACTAGGAATATGCCAAAATATGAGCGAGAGAGGTACGTATGTTCGCTGTCAACGTGTAATGGCGTCTATAAGCAAAAACAGCCACACATGCATACCCTCTTCTCCCATATTAACTAGCTTTAATAAAAAGTTAACAATAAGGTCGCGGCAGATGGCGCTACTGGTAAGTACAGTTCATGTAACCTTATATAAAATCAATTTGTATGTATGTTAGTCTATGTAAATATATATCTATATCTATATTTGCTATGTAAGTATGTTTATTACATTTCTTTTTAGATTAAGCTTTATGTCCCACAGGTGTGCAGCAAATTCTAACGTTAACAGTACTGAAGTGAAAATTGAATAACAGTCATAAAGGTAAGTATAAGCCAATTTTACGAGAAGGTATGGATGCGCGTACTTTATTTACGTTAGTCAACGACCATTCAAACTCGTTTGGGTAGCACGCTAATACCAATTTAATATTTTTAGTCATCAAATAACTCTACACTTTTATTACTATCATCATAAAACTTACTTTAGCATACTTTGTAGTTTTTTAAGTGTATAATAGAATGTGGTGTTCTTACACCGATCTTCGGAGAATGCAAGACGCCGATTGGTTCTCAACAGTCGCTCCTTCGCAGACGAAAGGCGCGAACGCCCCGCGCATGCGTTGACTCAAGACGCCATATTGTATGTTTTTGAAAAAAAGACGCGTTCTTTTGTAAACAATTAATAACTTTGACGTTTTGAGTTTTTAAACTGACTTTTTAAATGTACTTTGGTGTGAAGTTTTGCTGTTTTGAGTGTGTTTGAATTTGGAATTTAACCACGTCGCTTCGAAAACGGGTTTCGGCCGTTGTGTATGGATTTAGTAACTTGCATAATTTTTATGATTATTGTTTACCTGCATTAGGAACTGGAAAAGTGAGTTATAAATCTGACACATCTTATTGGATCTCAACTCCAGTTGGAAGGTGAGTTTTGTTTAATTTATGAGTCATTATCATTAAATCTATTTTATTACACGAAATGGGGCCTCTTTGGTATCTTTTTTTCAGTGACTTGCAACAGGCTAGATACTTAAATAAATTCGTAGTTACTATGTATTGAATTTATTGCAGTTAAATGCAGGAAGTAACTTCGAAAAGTTTTTTGTAGGTTGAGTTAGTTGTTGTAAGATTTATAATAGGTTGTTAATTTTTTATATTTACAACCCGCCCTCGCTTCGCTTCGGTTTATGTGAGTTTACCTTCGTCAATAAATGGGCGATCTAACAATGAAAGAATTTTTCAAATCGGACCAGTAGTTCCTGAGATTAGCGCGAGAAACAAACCAACAAACTCTTTAGCTTTATAATATTAGTATAGATTTATATGTTTTTCTTTTTAAATCGTCCGAGATGCTCTATGGTGATGCTCCTTGAAATGGAGCTCGTGTCGCAAAACTAATTTATTTTATATGCTCTGTGGTTTCATTTAATTTAAATTTCGTATAGAACCGTTATAGAGCCCTTTATGGATAACGGAAATGGACTGAAACGTGATCTGTCAAATCTGGCAATACGATAGTGACCATGTTTTTTTTTTTTTTTTTTTTTTTATGGCATAGAGAAGACAAACGGGCACACAGGCCACCTGATGGTAAGTGGAAACTGTGACCCATAGACATTTGCATTCACAAGACTGCCATGCAATCCTAAGACTGCAAATGCGTTGCCAACCCTGAGGACTAAGAAGGAATGCCTCTATGTTATAAGCGGAAGTGTTTTTTATTATTATAAAATAATATTTCATCAATTCTACTAGGTAACTACGAAGCTAATGTGGTAAAATTTAATTAACACAATATGATTTATTATGTACTTAATATTATACTTGATCAATTTAATCATAATAAAAACAACATCAAAAGAGGTGAACTACATCAGAAACTACGTACGCTTGACCTTATTTTACTTGTTGACCTACACTTAGGTACAGAAGCCTGACATTGGCAATCTTACCCATCCACCTTGGTAGGGTAAAATTAATTCAGGTAGGTTTGGTAGCAATTTTATTAAAAAAAAAAAAATTCGCTAGTTCTACAGTATGGCCGTTCTAAGAGGGCCAATTTGACAGCTATCATCTGAGTAGGTAAAAAATATGAGTTTGAGGTTATATTTTGTACTAAGATGACAGCTGTCAAATCGGCCCTCTTAGAACGGCCAAACTGTAATTAACCAAATTGTAAGTAGGTAGGTAAAAGAAGTTCGTCAAGTAAAAGATCTCAACGCCTACGTACTTTACCCATTCACTTACCTAGCCGAGCTACAGCATCAGTTAGGTACCTATTTAATAATTTACGTGTTTATAAAATATGTGGTTGTTTTTTTATCATTTTCAAACTATTAAGTTATAATATAACACTTAAAAGTGGCTTTAATATGCAGATCACTTGTCATCACACTAATCATACTTAGTATGCGTTTGTAAAACAATTCCTAATTGAAAAAATAGCCAATTAAAAACAGCTTATAAGTAACGTGGTTTATGAATGGCAACACCTGTTATTTAAGAACAATTCTACATAAATTACCTTGAACAGATTAAGGTCAGTTGCGTCAGTATGACAGAAAATGTCAAATGTTATAATTAAGTTTTGAATGCAGTGCGTACCTATGCATTTGTTTGTTAATTGATAAATAATTAAATGGGAATAGAAACCTTAGCGTTGCGGGTACTATTATGAAATTGTCTTGGGAATTAGAACTGTACTGTAATGAGTTTACGAAAAAAACACAATAGGCTGTGTAGTATTCGATACCATTACACAAATTACTACTTCGTAAATAAACTAGGTGGGTTATTGCTTTTTAAATGACTACTAAACAATTATTTATTTACTTTCCTGTCTTTCGGCAAAATTGGCTACTCGAGTCTTTGGATTTTTTATTTCTTCTTCAACTTGTATTCATTCATAGTTTAGTTTAGTTTAGTTTATTTATTGCATGAAACAATCACATTAAAATTTACATGCATTGATCTATGTTCGTCAAAAATTAAAACAAAATTAAAGTAGAAGTCATAAAATAAATAATTAAATTTGACAAATAACAGAGAACAGGAAAACTGTACTAATACTAAGTCAAGTGATACAAATACAACAATTAAGGGAACCTATAGTTTAATGTAACCACATCAAAAAAATTACGTCTAAACTATCTAGCTTCTTATACGCACTACGTGAAATAAAAAGAACCACAAACCTGCAAACAGCTCTCACCATGTACTACGCTTATGCGTACGCGTGGCTCAGTTACGGCGTCACGCTGTGGGGGAACAGCACTGACGCGCCCATCCTGTTCACCCTCCAAAAGAAAATTGTTCGAACGCTGGTCAATATACAACAAACTGACAGCTGCAAACCCTATTTCATAAAATATAGTTTACTCACCTTGCCTTCTATATATATTCTGGAATGCTGCAAATTTGTTCGCAAATACCCGCAATTCTATACAAGGCGGGGAGATCTGCCCTCAACACGTCCAATCCGTCATAAGAACATGCTTATCGCACCACCCCATAAACTCAAATTATTATCCTCTGGCCCTTTATGTATGTCTATTAAAATATACAATAAGATACCTGAAACACTGAAACAAGAATCCAGCTACACAGTGTTTACAAAGAAACTTAAAGAACTGCTGATATCAAAATCCTACTATACCATTGATGAATTTGTGAATGAAAATTAATAGTACAGTAAGTCGTCCTCTCCCATCTTTGCGGTGCCCATCAGGGTTCATAATGAGCTATTCTAGTGTTAACTTCTAAGCTAGTAAGTAAGATCTATGTAAAACATTATGATTGCAATAAATGATTGAGTATTGAGTATTGAGTAATGTGAACAAATTCTTTAACTGTATAAAATGCATTTTCCAATAAGAGGCTCTTTAGTCGACGGTTAAATGTTTCATCATTTGATTCACTTTTCAAATTAGTGGGTAGGTGGTCATAGAACCACAACAACAACAAATACAAGGATACAGAAGATATTTGTTATTGCAATATACCTACTTACATTGAGAATTAAAAAAAGTGAAAAGCTTACCTACCTAGCGGCTTTTTTACGAAAGTCCTACAAGGGTGTGGTAAAAAAAAAACTCGTCTACATGTTTATGCAAAACAAATGTTCACAATCACGTAATTTTAAGAAAACCTCTAACAATATAGTCACGCCGTCAAACAATAAATTTTGCAACCGCGTAACTGCTTTTTTTCTCAACTTTCCCTTACATAACTACCTATGTAAATTCACAAGCATATGTTAATCGGGCTATCTCGGCTCATCGTTCGCCACTCCCAAATTGGCCAGTCGTGACAAAGATATGTTTTACTTAAAAATACGACAGGAATAATAATGATTTTAAATCACACATAATAAATTTATGTGTTAACGGAAACTTTGATTATTGGAAATAGATTGTTGTGGAAGAAGCGAAAGAAATTTGTCAAGATCGTAAGTGGAAAGAAGTTGTCTCTGCCTACACCTCTGGGAAACAGGCGTGATTTAATGTATGTATATATATATATATATGTAGATTGTTGTGTTGTGATATGATATGACTAGCGACCCGCCCTCGCTTCGCTTCGGTTTATGTGAGTATGATATATAGCCTATAGCCTTCCTCGATAAATGGGCTATCTAACACTGAGATAATTTTTCAAATCGGACCAGTAGTTGCTGAGATTTGCGTGTCCAAGCAAACAAACAAAGAAACAAACTCTTCTGCTTTATAATATCAGTATAGAAGTGATGACCGTGGTCGTATCAAGTCCATCAATACTTAAAATTTTAAACAACTGCATGCTCTTAAAACCTAACCTTGCAACTTGATGTTTCTAGAGAAGTTTAGAGAACGCATACCTACGTAGGTTTTACTCCTCGATTGTACAGAATACGTACGCGTGGGTGTGATGTTAGAATTCTAAACTACCAAGACCAATGAACAATTAAGAAGCTGTCACAAAACATTTAAACTAGCGATTGATTGCGGTGTACTAAATACCTGAACAGTGTTTACTCATGATTGTAGCTGCCTCCCACGGATCCCAGGCTGTTCACAATACCTATTCATTGCTCAAGAAGTACTAGGAATATATAACGAACGCGGCGTAATTGTTCTTGTTTTTTAACCCGCAGAGGTCAAAGGACTCCGCCTACATTTGAAAGAGGTTTGGTTTTTGTTCGTTACAAAGGTATAATGAAGCGAAGCCCTTCGAGGGTCATGACTCATGACACTCATATGTTAAAATATCGTGGGAAACAGGAAGCGTGTGTAATGGGCAACAGGTTCGGAGTTAGATTGAAAATTTCACTAGATGCGGAAATAACTTGTATGTTTTGAATCTAAGTTCCGGAAAACAATTGCGTTTGATTACCGCATAGAGGTCCGTGTAACACTGAAGGTTAATGGTGAGTTTGATAAGATGTAATATTTCAAGGAAAGACTACTCTTTCCCACTTGTAGTGTCCGCTTGGATCATTGACCATTTTCAAAAATATTTGTATGAGCAGCAAACTTATCGCTTTATTGCAAGTTTAAGATAAATAATAGTGTCTTGTTTTTTGGGAATGCATAAATGCTGCAAAGCTGAGATAGATCGTATTAGGACCAGTGGTAATTTTAATTATGTGACATGAAATACCGTATTATAGCAGCACATAGTGACTTAGTGACCTCCTACAAATTTTCTCAAATTTTGACCGAGGGCATACATTGAATGCACTTAACGACGCTCCGTTACTTGCCCTAAACGCTTAGCCGAGTCCTAATCTCAACGTAATTTTTCAACTGCAGGGGTGTGATTCTCTAAAGAAGCAAAGGTGAACGAATGCAAGAGTGATGTCCAAGCGGCGAGATTAAGTAGGTAGTCCCGTTAGTGCGAACAAAACACATTGTAGCGCGTGCATTTTCAATTTAGCAGCCCAGGACATTAGACTAAGGCCCTTCATAGACAACCAACAGCCCCTCGGTCGCTGCATAAACTCACGCCTTTATTGGGACCGAGCGCGACGACAGCGCCACGTGACAGGCGGCCATTATGGACAATATTGTCACCGCTGTCAAACAAGAAGTAAGTAAATATTGTGAAAAATATTAATGAAATCTTGTGTTATTTTACTATATTACACAATAACAACAACACATCTTACCAGGACCATATTTTTATGTCAAAAACGATTAGAAAATGTTTACTGCAATATGGATTTGACAGCTCAAGTCAGCGGCAAAAATGTAAATTTTAGCCGTAGCGAGCGCTGTGATCGTTTAGGCTACCCCCTCCACCCGCTTTGCACTCTCCCAATTCCCAGAGTGGGGGCGCCTCTAAAAACTTGTCGATAATTCTGTAACCACATTTTGCACACTTAGGCTAAGATATTTACCAATGTATTAGTCACAGGTTGCAAGCCCAATAAAAGACAATACGAGAGCATTCAAATTGTAGATTGCCCAATGAGACTGAAGACTTCAAGCAGTCCGTCTATGGAGGCCCTAAGTATCTCAACCAGTGATTCCACCAGCTCTTCCCATAGGTTTAATTAAAACAAAACTTATCTCCCAATCAGCGTAAACACCATTGTACGTCTGTCAGTTACACTATGACTTATAGCAGGCGAAACTGAATGCGAACAATAGTTAGTTACACAATCGGATCTGGTTCTTTGTAGCTCGCCGTTCAGTTTGTTAGAAAATGTTTTTTTTTGTTATGATATGATGAATCTTGAGAACTATAAGATCAATTAGAATCTTGAGGTAGGTACTTATATTTAATATTGATTCGACGTTGGGGAAGACCTAAGCACAGAGGGATGGTATGTGTCCATAAATAAATACATAAATAAATAAATAAGTTGAATGAGGGTGATAACCTGATAGGGAAGGGATGTGAGGGAGATGAAAACATGTTGCGCCGATGCCGATGAGGACCGATAAGGTCACGGAAAAGATAAAATTCACGATTTTGAAAAGTGTGCCTGCATCAATCTGTGTCACAGTATACTTACATAGGAGGTATAACCTGATCCCAACGTCCACTTATAGTCTATGCGATATTTTTATGTCGATGCCTAAACAACTAAATAAATATTTATTTATTTACATACACAGAACTATCCTTAATAGCCAACCTACTGAGGCAGTTTGGATTAAATAGAAACATGCGAGACACTAGATGCCAAAGTAATAAAGAATTGGAAGTGGTGTGGATTTGTCAAACAGAACGGTAAATGCCTCATAGTCGCATTTCGATGAAATATCTACGTTATAGACGAGTACCATGAATTTATACAATTTAATTTATTATTCTGCCCTTACAAACCCCTCAAATTCAATAGCCAAAGCAAATTCTATCCTCTCTCGTTAGTAATGAGAATGTATTTGCAACAGAAGTTTCGTTTGAGATACCGCATTTTGTCTTAGCAGGGCAGTACAGTAGGCATTACCTCAGTTAATTTATTAAAAAATTACGCTCGATATAACTTTCAAAACGTATCAAATTATTTAGGCCGCATACAAGTAGACTGACACACAGAAGACTGACATACAGAAGTAACTGGGCCCCAAATAAGTAGTTAGCAGTGAATGTTAACCGCTAACGGTGGCTGGCGGTCCGACGTTCCGAGCCAAATGCGGCAGGTGGTCATTCCGTAGCTGAAACAGAAAGTATGCGCAAACGCAACCTTGTTAGATCTAGATGGAAAATATGCTGATTAACAAGTTTTTGCAACCTAACATAGCAGGCTGCAGGTGAAATACTTGAGGGTTTGCTTTGAGTGTAGTAAAGCCAACATATCAAATTAAATACAGAACTAAATAGACGCATGTCACAGTGCTTGGTTCAGATTTAATAATAAGTAGCGATTGTCATTTATTTGTATTAACTTGCGCACATAAAAGGCAGACTTGGGACTAAATTCTTGAGAATGTAAATTTATATGGCTCTCAGGATCTGAGTCAGATTCCACTTTCCAGGTGACCTTTGTGCCTTCTTCTTGCGGTAAAAAAGTAACAATATCCTCGTAAGTCCCAACGTCCTACATGTAGGATATTTGTCAGTGACTTTTGACTTTAGACTGATACAAGTTTATTTATCGAACTAACAAAATTTGATGTGGGCCTTACAATGATATATTTAAGATCCAAGCACATAATATTAAACAATTGGATTCAATGGCTAAATATACTTAGCCAGTAGTCACTCAGAATAGATCAGACTTGTTTTGTGTGAATATCTAAAGGCAGGGCGATCTAAGCTTTGATCTCCGCGTAAAGGGCTATTTGCGTTATAAGAATAACTAGCTTCTGCCTGCGACTCCCACCGCATGGAACTTATATCATAGCTCCATACAAATTTTCACTCTCTATTTCACCCCCTTAGGGGATGAATTTCGGGAAAAAACTATCTTATGTCCTTTCCCAGGATTCAAACTATCTTTGCACCCAATTTAACTCGGTTCAGCGGTTTAAGCGTGAAGAGGTAACAGATGGACAGACAAACACACTTTCGCATTTATAATATTAGTATGGAGGATATTCATGATGATAACGAGTACTCAAGCCACGACTTAATAATCAGTGATCAATATTCAATAGTTTAGGGAGCCAGCATGATAGGTACGTTTAGGTTGTCCTTGTATTAGAAGAAGGGTTTTTCTAATTATATCGTGCTTTATATAAAAAATACTTATTGGAAAATCGCACATGACTAATAGTGTTAAAGTAAAAAAACAGAGTCATCGGTAATTTTAAGAAACTGCTTTCAAAAGGAGAGGATTCTGGCTTTTATCCACTTAACATTAAGTACTTAATTACAATTATATTACTCGTATATCAATTGACGTGCTGCTATAATTATCTTCAAACGATATCACTTAAAGACACGCAAAAAAACGCATAGTAGTATCACATTCATCACGAAACGTGACCACACTACTCTGAGGTTATCTATGGATGGAAAAATGCGGATATTCAGACGTTCCCATGCATAATTACGATGCGAAGACTCCGAGAAACGCTTACTCTCACGATCCCACCAATAAGAGTAAAAGGGCGTATGTAACCATTGTTACTTACACTCATACGTCCCTTTCGACCCAAGTGCTTAGAAGTGAAGTGTCCGACCGAGGGTACGTTACATAAATACATACCTACACGTTTAGAAGTTATTTACTTATCTATCTTACATGCTAAAAAGGCCTAGGTGTTTGGATTATATTGGTTCTTACGACAATTTTGAAATGCATAAATATATCGACGACACGTTTTCTTTATCGCATTCAGTGCCGACATTTGTAACTTATATAGATATACGAGGCACTAGGTATGAGGCAAGGGCGGTGAATGCATTTACCCATACGGTGCCACGTTCTTTGATTATGATACGAAATGGGCTCCATATGGAGTTGTTAGTACTGAACGTGGTAATTAAAGTTTCTCTAGTTATCATTTTAATGGCCAGGCTGCGCTGTCACGATTTCTATTAGAATTGAAGGGCTAGTCCAACCTTATGAAAAATGGCACAACTGTTTTAAAGCTGCCATTGCATATTCAACTATATTCTTACATGAACAAGGTTGCATAGTTATAGCTTTTTATGCTGTAGATGCGTTATTTTGACTTACGACAACTGTAGTGTGATTCTTATTCGTCTCGGTCATCTGAGTCTGCTAAAAGTATTTTATTTAATTATGCATTGACATAAAAAGGGTTTGGGTAAAAGTGTTGTCATTTGTAAGTCATACATTTTCAAGGTGAGCGGCCATTAGTAAAAGTGGTCAATTATGATAGAATAATTGAAAATAAACATGTTTTGTTATGTAATGTAGGTAATTCTCGTGCATCGGAGCCGAGATATTTAATATTCTTACCTGGGCGTACTTTTAGTACCAAAAACTGAACACTTAAATCTTAAATATCTCGACTCTGATATTATTAAACGCAAGAATTATATGTATATACGTGTTTTCTAAATAACTATGTAAAAGTCATCCGTGGCCGCTGAAATAGTACATTACTTAACAAGGGCTGTAAAAGAAAGAAAGCCCGAAATCGCAGGTATTTGAGACCCGAGCCGTAGGCGAGGGTTGTAAATATGCGATAGAGGGCTTTCTTTTTTACTGCCCGTGATGAGTACACAATTTTACGTCTTCACCTGGCCACAATGCGAGTTTTACCGTGCGCGCAGCGTGCGATAAAACTCACATTATGGCCAGGTGTTACGTAAAAAATATTACAATATTCTTCGAACAACTTTACCCAATGCCCTTTATCATAGTAATTATTTATAGAAAGCTCGTTACAAAAACCAACATGTCAGAATCAAATATCAAGAAAAAAGTTCGTGAGTTTGTGACGCCATGTAACTAGAGTCAAAAAAGTATACTAAATGTTACAAACATACTAAAACAATGTCAAGGTTCAAGGAGACACGTAATTATTTTAGCAATGACAGTCTCGATGGCGCTATAAAAACAAATTGATTGATTGATTGATACTAGAACAACAAGATATTAGCAACTTTCTCGTATTGTGATAAAAATCGTCTCGTTGTTTTATGTTTTTTATACTATATTGCAAATTAAACTATATCCAGGAAGAGCGACTGGCGTTGATTGCAGCTTGATTGTATGCAGGTAAAAAGCAATGAGTTGATGATTTGCCGGCCTTGATGCATCCTTTGCAATTCTAATGACCTCCGTGGGTGCGTCAAGACGGACGGAACTCAGAGTTTATTATATTATTTAACAACTATTTCTCTAGACAATTATAAGTGCACATTCCAGAATTTATAACAAGTGCTGCATTAAAAACTGCAGTAACTAAGAAAAACTATTGTGTTGGTTACATTTTAGACACAAAAATAGATTAATATAATGGCAGTTTTACACAAACTTCAAGAGTTAGCATGAGGAATAGAAGACAATGAGCGTAATAATGTACAAGTATGTGTACCTATAGTAACTTAAACATAAGTACTTACATCGAATCATCGAATTGCCCGTGTGGTTGCCGGGTTAGAATAGCGCCACTCCGTGTCTTCCCGTGGATGTCGTAAGATAGTTAGGCGATGGGCTTGCAACCTGTCACTAATACACTGGTAAACATCTTAGCCTAAGTGTGCAAAATGTGGTTACAGAATTATCAACAAGCTTTTAGAGTTGTTGGTAATTCTGTAGCTCTACCTACCCCACTCTGGGAATAAAGGCGTGAGTTTATGTATGTATGTATGTACTTACATCGAATAAACCTAAAACTTAATGACACGTATAGTGACACTTCTTTATACAGGGTGACTGGTAACTCGACCTATTCCATAAATGAGGTTATACTAGAGCTAATTTGCTATAATTTTGTCCTAGTCAACTAGGGGTCTAATGCCACTGGTTTTGGAGTTATTTAATTTTTAAGTTTATTTTAAGAAATTCCGTCCTTTGGTGTTAAACTATCAATTGTGAAAAAAGTACCTGGCTTTGGGGACTAAAATGACGTTTTTCGAATAGCTGATAAATTAGGGAATCCTTTAAACAAAAACACTTTGCGAAAACTGCAAGAACCTCAGAAATAAAAGCTCCTTAAATCGCAATTCCGTTATTTCTTTTAAAAATGTTTACTTTCGGGGGGGGATTACTCCAAAAAAATGTAAGACACTTGGCGTACAAATTACGTAAATAACTTCCTCAATTCATAAGCTTTCCGAAAAGGTGCAAATGTTGTCAACTTTATTACAGGTTTGAAAAATTAAGCTTATTAAAAGAGCAGAAGGTGTGATATCAATAACAAAAATAGCAAAAAAAGTATCTTATTTTACCGAATTCTGACTTTAAAACATTACAATTCTTGTTCAAACTGCCTCCCTCCATTACGTATGCATGCATAAAGTCGGCGTCGCACTTCGCTTACTGTCACTCGTGTTGAAAGCGTGTCTTTCATTTTTTGGGCAGCTGCCAAAATTCTTACTCTCAACTCTTCTTGAGTGGATATTGGTGAATGGTACACCAACGACTTCATGTGACCCCAAATGAAGAAGTCACATGGTGTTAAATCCGGGCTTCTTGCCGGCCAAGGAATCGGTCCACCTCGACCAATCCATTTCTGTGGATAGTTATTGTCCATCCACTGTCGTACACCCCGATGATAGTGGGCTGGGCAGCCATCATGCTGGTAAATCAAACCCATTCTTGTGGCAAGCGGCACATCGTCCAACAACGTAGGTAATTCTTCCATTAAAAAGTTTTCATAGGCGATGCCGGTTAGTCGTGCCGGCAGAAAAAATGGTCCAATCAAATTATCGTGCACGATCCCCATCCATACATTTAGCGAAAATCTACGTTGGTGTGCACCTTCTTTGGATTTTCTTGGATTTTGACCTTTAGGAGCCCAAAAATGCAGATTATGATAGTTAGTAATACCATCACGGTCAAAGTTGGATTCGTCTGTCCACAAATTTTTTTTCAGGTATTCTGGGTCCTCATTATCTGCATTCAGTAAAAATCTACAGAAATCCATCCTCCTTGCAGGATCGCCCTCCTCAATAGCATGTACTGGCGTGTAGTGGTATGGATACTGTTGTGATTGATGTTGTACGGACCAAACTTTCCACTGGGAAACACCAAGCTGGTTAGCCACAGTTCTTGTTGACGTAGTGCCGTCTGCTTGAAAACGTTGCAAGATTTGCTCTTCTACGTTAGGATCTCTAACACTAGCTCTTCCAGTCCTATCGGTTTGGTGTCGTCGAACCGATCCTGTTTCCCGAATGCGCCGATATGTCCCACCAAACACACTGACATCAGGTAAACGGCGGTTAGGGAACCGTCTTTGATACTCTCTTCTTGCTGCAGCGGCGTCACCATCACAAAACCCGTAACAATACATGATATCCGCGTATTCGTCATTTTGGTACAAAGCCATTTGAAAAGGAAGCGGTATTAGCACAGAAATGTTAGGTAACAAGGGAAATTGCGATCTCTAAGATGGTTGAAACTAACTGATTTCTTTTTGTTTTAAATTGAACCTGGATTCGTTGTGCGGCTCAATCCCATGACCAATAAGGAGTCTGCATTTAACATCGCGCGACTTCAAGTTCCTAATTTGAACAAGATTTGTAATGTTTTCTAAAACTTTATTTATGCCAATTACAAAAAAATATCGGCAACAAGTTTCGTCAAGAGTTTACGATTAGTTAATTAGCAACAAGCTTCGTCAACAGTGTACATAAATTAAATCAGTATCATTTTTCATCAATAAATCTTCCGCAAAATTATTCCGCGGCTCGGGTAGCGCCTGGTTCAAAGGTATCCAATGCTGGCAACATTGCTATGCTGTGTTGCCAACGAAATGTGATGGAACAGATTACAAACCGGACCGGAGGTCACAGGCCCTATCCCTCAATCGCTGTCCCAAAGCCTTAAAAAAGAGGTTTTGCCTCTACGCACCAAGAACAACTGCGCTCTACAGCTCTGGAACAAACTCATACGCCCGCTTGAGCTCTGAGTATCTGGTGTGCTGGTGCTTGCACCATTTTCAGCAGCGACCTGAGCTCCGTATTGTATGGCTGTGAGGTGCGAGGAAGGAAAAATGCTGAGGCACGTGGCCTCGCACATGAGACTGCCCTAGCCCACATAACCAGCGGTCCGAGCGATTAAGACCCCGTGGCTCCAACTCATAAGGCACATTGGCTGCGACCATAGTCCGACGAATGTTACCTAGTTTTTGATATCAACTTTCCGAGTTAAATTTACATCGCACCCTCTGCTCTTTTAATAAGCTTAATTTTTAATACCTTTACCTACTAAAGTTGACAACATTTGCACCTTTTCGGAAAGCTTATGAATTGAGGAAGTTATTTACGTAATTTGTACGCCAAGTGTACTACATTTTTTTGGAGTAATCCCCCCCCGAAAGTAAACATTTTTAAAAGAAATAACGGACTTGCGATTTAAGGACCTTTTATTTCTGAGGTTCTTGCAGTTTTCGCAAAGTATTTTTGTTTAAAGGATTCCCTAATTCATCAGCTATTCGAAAAACGTCATTTTAGTCCCCAAAACTAGGTACTAGGAAATTCGATTAAATGAGGCGTTAAAAAAAACATTCAAAACTGTAACAATAAAAGTACAAACGGCAACCTTTATATGTTTTTACCGCTGAAGTTATTTTATTGCGAGTTAATAATTTATAATGAATCTTGATATATGTAGATAGGTAACGTAACAACGTTGCACACGATATAACCCGGAGCCTATTATGGTCGTGTTTATCGATGTGGATAAAAACATCTGTCACTTTCTGACCAGTATATAAGGGTGAGAGTGACGGATGCTTTATCCACCGCGATAAAAGTTACCATAATACGGCTCCAGGATACCAATTGTATTCATAAATAGTTAAATACACTATATTTTTTTTAAATTCTTGGGTCGCTAAAAAAAACAGTATTAAAGTGCCTAGTAACAATCTTTAAAGTTATTTTTAACTTTGCTGACGCCATCAATATAACCTATAACTTAAAAAAATTGATCTCTCTTACTGTCTAAAATGTCTACAGAACCCGCAATAGAATGGAACCCTTGGCGTTTGTCTGCCGCATGACGCAACCGCCAGGTATGCGGGACCGGTTTGCGGAATCTAAACGCGTGGTCACTCTAGCAAATTGAGGCGTTTATTTCTTCTTTTAGATTTTATGGCGGCTTGTATGGCTAATGTTTATATATTTAGTTTATTACTTACTCTGTGGTCAGAATTTCGATTGTGTTGATTTGGGTTTTCAAACGCTTAATTCCTATTAAAAAAAAAAGATTTTTAAGTGGTTTTGTTAGACGTTCCAGACTTTCATACGGAATCACAATTTGTAAATTAAGTACAAAAATATTAAAGTAGTATTATTTTGGTGAATTAAACTGATTAATTATTACTTTTGGATTGTAAGTAGGTAAATGGTGATTTATTTACTTATTTATATCATGACTTTAATTTATTTTGTACTTGCCGCCCAACAAACAAAAACGTCGCATAAGTCTGGACTTGTACGACATAAAGTTGGATAGCAGTCTTATAATGGTAATGAGATGACTACTAGGTCCTATAGACGTCTTTAATTTAACCTATTAGTCGTGCGACGAATATGTCATAATACACTGGTCTTCGCAACGTCGGTAAGACTAAACTATACGACGTTTTATTACAGTCTTAGCTTAAACGTTTGTACGACAACGCAATTGTCATACTAACGTTATAGTCCATTAAACGATTTGAACTGACCAAATTAGGTGTTTGAAAAACCTTTATATGACATTTATATAACGTAGCATTGTATAGACGTTTTTACAGTGACGTTTATAAAACAACCACTATCTTGTTTTTCTGCGGTTAATAAGCGACTCTTAAATGACTTAGTTGTTTATTTAAAACTTAAATATAACGTTTATTTGCATGATGGCCGTTTAATGTCATTTCCTGACTTTAATCTAACCTGTAGTCGCATTTTAGTCAGGTTTTGACTTTAAAACGTCTAGGCCGCCATTATTTTACGGAACGCTGTATAGAAACTACGAAAAATGGAAGCAAAAAATACGCGGAGAAAACTAAAACGTAGTGGAACTTTCAAAAGGAAAGTTAATAGGGATTTCCTGTTATCAAAAAACCCTACCTACCCTAATAGCTAGCTGTCATGGCGTATTGCATGGTTTTAAAATAACCTTAATATGACTTTATGTTTTTACAACGTCGTAAAGAGATAAGTGTACGACAAAAACAACAATTTCCTACATTTTTAGATACAAACATATTTTATTGATAAAAATATAATGATTTAAACACAAAATTACGAGGGGGCATGAAAATCTGAATAGTATTTACATAGGTATATTATCATAAAACTTCAATTCCCAGTCGAACTAAACGGCATAAGAGACAGATAAAGTTAGTAAAATATGAAAGTTAAATAAGATTCCCCTTTTATTTCCTTGTAACTATTTATTTTGCACTCAAATCTCGAAACACAATCACAAAGTGTCACTGACAAGAAAAATTAATAAGAAGTCTTACAGGTGTTGTGTTCCTTGACTCAAATAAAACGTTTTAGTCATTCAAAAACACCTGTACGACCACAATACAACAAAAGTGGTAATTCCATAACGTTTATATGACTTTTGAATGACGTTAACGAAGACGGCTTGTGACTTCTGTATGACCATTATACGACAAAGTAGGTCGTATAACTGGGGCCATTTTCGCGTTTAGTAAACGTTATTAAAACATTAGTATGACTTAGCTATTACGATCAAAGGTATTAAGATAACGTTTGCTAAACTTTTGAACGACGTTAAATTGTTAGTTGGGCGTTCCCCTATAAACTAAAATCTTTGGACAATAAAACGGCGTATCTCCAAAAATCGTTACCCTTTTTAGTTACCTATGGTTTATTACCTGGATTCTTTTTCTAACCAATTCAAGAGCACCTAACGCAGGCTTTTAAGAGCTTGAACTACTTTAAATAAATGATAGAATTAACTACTTTATGGGTGAGGATCAAAAAGTTGGACCACGGTTAAGCGCAGTTAACCATACAAAAGACGAAGACAAAAAAGTTCCGCTGTGCGACGAAAAGTATCCCTACAATTGTGTGGCAAATTTTCGTGTCACAACGGAAAAGTTTCATAGAAAATTTTATTGATTCAGTTAGCGTGGACAACTTTTTCGTCCTTACCCTTATTTCACTTTTAACTTTGTTATAGAAAATCTAGAGTGACCAACCTTACATCTTATTGCGCAAACAAATCAATATTAATAAAGGTATCATAGCGACATCATTAACTTTTTTTTGCCCTGTAACAAATTCTCTAAACTTACACCACATCTAATATCAGGCCTCAATCAAATACTATCATTAGGTTCCTTGCAGCATTCCATACATTTCCACATACACACAGACATACAGGTGGAGAGCATTGCGGAATTTAAACTCTAATTCATGCGAACAAAGTCCCTATTTGATCGATCGAGTTTTTTTTCCAAGTGTGGAAACAGTGAACGGCAACCTAAGAATTGTGCCAATAGATTTTTATAATACAAACTTATTATATGCGTGTGGAAAAATCTAGAACTAATGCAGTTACATACTGATTAAATCAGTACGGTTACATGGTGGCGCCTCTGTCGACGGTATAGTTAAGTTTGTATTTTTTCTAATCATTTTTCTTTGTAGGTACTGTCAGTGATTTTTAGCAGTCAATTAGCAAATTGATTAAACTTAGGTGATTGACTTTAAATGTCTTGTAACCGGATCTTTGACGGTTACTTTAGTACAATTAAGATATGCTTACTTTCATGAAAGTAAGTTTCTATCATAAATCTTTAAATAGGTAGGTAGGTGGGTGGGTAGGTAGGTGGGTTTTTTCGTTTCAGTAAATGAATGGTTATAAATGTTATAATATTGGTTAGGTTTTGGTTTTCCAAAATAGTTTGTATTTTATTTTTCTAAAAAAAAAAAAACTTTGAGTTTCTTTAGGATATGGAGTATCTTTGTGCCAAATTCGATCTAAATCCGTTCAGCAGTTTATGTGTGATTGAAAAATAACATATTATACAAATCTCCCTGCAAACTTTTACGCTTATTAAATTTATAATTTAGGTAGGTATATTAAAATATGCATTAACTCAATAGAACATATACTTAACTCAATATGGGTAAAAAACGAATCAAATTATCTAACACACCATTTAAACTAGATTCTAGTACGCAATCAAAATAAACATACCTACCCATTAAAAACTTGATTTTATTAATTACTCTAAACTACCATAAAATATTTTTTACATTCATAGTCAAGTAGCTTAACTGTTCTGTAAAGACGCAAGTGTCAAACATTTAAATTCAAATTTAGACTCAATTGCTTTGTGGCAAAACTGACATTTAAACGGGCACATGAGGTCGTATCCATATTAAAAGATGGCATTACTGCCTTATATGATGTACACATTAAAATACTGGATTGAGGACATACCCTCGTTTGGATCTAACCTTCTGCAGCTACATTTAGATTGACATATAAATGTGTAAGTAATTGAAATATTCAGGCTTTCTGATTAACATCAAAACCAACATATATAATCGACTTAACTAACTGATATATACGAGTATGTTAAATATTCAAGAACAGCCAGTTATATGATTATTTTTAAATACATGTATGTAACACAAAATCTTAATAATACTAAATCCAATTATTTTTTTTGGCAAACGTGCGCTCAGTCTACTTGATGGTTAGTGTGATCTACATACTAAAATCTTAAGACTGCAATCATAAGACTGTAATTGCTTTGAAAACCATGAGGACTAAAAAGAATACCTCTATGCTAATTTTCTCTCTATTTAAGAAGAACGAAGAAGAAACGTTTAATTGCTTACATCTAACACAAGTACCTACTGAAAAATTAATTAAGAAAAAAAATACAAAAATCCAAAAACATCTTAACCAGTGTCAGACAGAGCAAAATGGTTCCTGCTCAGCATGTTAGGTACTGGAACCATTTGGTTACACCACGTCAGGTCACACATCCAGATTATTTTTCTATTTCACCGGTGGTTTAATTCCCACACCTCAACACAAAAATGCGAATACTGCTTCTTGACGGTAGGTTAATGATAAGATCGGGCCTGCCACCTAAACCAAGTGCTCTTTTAACACCGGGAATGTCCCCGAAAACCTAATTCATTTGTCACCCTAATCTGATTTCACATTTTCGGACTGCATCTGTGCAATTACTCAGATAAAGGGGTTTTTTTTAAATCCTTTTTTATGTTTTCTTGGATCCTAAGACTGCAATCCTAAGAGTGCAAATGCTTTGACAGCCGAGGACTAAAATTAAACGCCTTTATGTGTGCATGTTTTTCGTTCCCTCGAAGAGAAAAACAAAATAAAATAAGTTTCTTAATGCAATGTGCAATGTGCGGGTGGTAGGACCTTGTGCAGGGTCCATCCGGATCGCTACCACCATCTTATCCATTAACCTACCGCCAAACAGCAGTGTTCGCACTGTTGTGTTCCGGTTTGGGGATAAGACAGCCGGTGAAATCACTAGCATAGAGGCATTCCATCTTAGTCCTCAGGGTTGGCAACGCATTTGCAGTCTTAGGATTGCATTGCAGTCTTGTGAATGCGAATGTCTATGGGTCACAGTTTCTACTTACCATCAGGTGGGCTGTGTGCTCGTTTGTCTTCTCTATGCCATAAAAAAAAAACCGGTTTGTATTCAATCCCCACCATATACCTTAAGCTGTATGTTTTCCTCTCCCTCCGGCTACCTAAGGTTCAAAATCGTGACCACTAATTATGTAAGATAAATGAGAAGACGATCCGAATCGTGAGTCGTCCACAGAAGGTCACAGTAATTACAGGTACCTTTACACCTGGCCCTATGTCGTAAGTTCGGCCTTGGGTGCGGGCTTCGACTTGAGTAGTAACTTGAGACATCTTTTAAATCATGAGCTTCAGCATCAGCAATAACAAACATAGCATAGCTTAGAAAATTAAAATCCCTTGCAATATTGTCTAATATTTTTATCTCTTGTGAGTTTTAATCAATGTAACCTTAATTTAATGGCGTAAGTAATTTATAATTATAACTATATAGCGACCCGCCCTCGCTTCGCTTCTTTTTATTCGTTTTCTGTAACACCAGTACATCGTCCAGAATTTAGTATACATAAATCCTTCCTCTTCAATCCCTCTTTATTGTAACTGCGTTAAAATCGGTTGCGTAGTTTGAAAGATCTAAGTATACTTACAAAGAGAGGAACGGACAGCGGGAAGAGACATTTCTTTATACTATGTAAAGAAGATAAAACATGAATACTGATTTTTTTATATCATAGAGAAGGCGTTCCCAAGGCGTCAAAAATATCTAAGATATACACCCCTATGCCACGATAATGTCTATTTTTCGCGCGACGGGCGTTTATATATTAGTGCTTTGCACTGTAAAGGCTACTCGATGCTAAGTGAAATCTGAGATCCATTGACATTTGCACTCTCAAGAGTACAATCTTAAGACTGCAATTTCAAGGCTGCAAACTTAATAATGCAATGGCGCTGCCAACCCTAAGGCGGAACGCCTTGTAGTAATTTCACCAGTTGTCTAATTCTACACCATTTTTTTCTCTTTCACCCTTGAAACATATGACATGTCATCATGTAACATCAGTTCACCGGTCAGAGTAAAGTCATTCAGTTCAGGGTAAGCCATGATTATGAAACGTCACGGTGTGTACACGCCCTAATGGCGCTAAACAACTTAACACCGCTTTACGAGAAGGTTTTTAGTTAAAACTGACTTGTTATGTAATTTGGTAGCTTTGGTTGTAAGGCATATTAGGGTCACTCGATGGTAGCGACCGCTGCTCGCGCCGTAACTTAAGCCAAAGCTTGAGAACGGAAGATAATCCAGGGTAGTGATTCTCTGAACAACGACGGTGGGAAATAGTTTTACGTAACACCTGGCCATAATGTGAGTTTTATCGCACGCTGCGCGCACGGTAAAACTCGCATTGTGGCCAGGTGAAGACGTAAAATTGTGTACTCATCACGGGCAGTAAAAAAGAAAGCCCTCTATCGCATATTTACAACCCTCGCCTACGGCTCGGGTCTCAAATACCTGCGATTTCGGGCTTTCTTTTTTTTACAGCCCTTATTAAGTAATGTACTATAGCGCATGCATTTTCAATTTAGCAGCATGGTTTCTGCCGATGCATCGAACGTATAAGGCTGCTTAATTGAAAATGCACGCGCTAAAATGTGATTTGTTCGCTCTGACGGGACTACCTAAACTCGCCGCTGCGATTTCGCTCATTCGTTGCCCGTCCGTTGTTTTTGAGAGAATAATACCCCAGGCCATATGGGTAAAAACCATATCGTCTTTGCTTTGACGTATCGTGTCGTGTTGTCAAAGTTTTGATAGCTCTTATTCTTCTTGTTTGGCGTCCCAACACAGACTTTTTAAGTCTAAAGGGAGGCCTCAGCAACTGTAATTTTATAAACTGGCTAAGTGATAATATTTTTTTTTTTTGTTTTTTTTTTTTATTTACATGACAGTAATGGCCGCCGAGTTAAAAACAATAGGTAGGTACGTTCACGAGCGTTAATTTGGGACTTGGTGCCCTTTTCAAGAAAAATATGTTTGAAGTCGTCAATGTCATTAGAGATGTCAAGTCATTTGTAACTTTTAGAAAACTCAATCTTATTGTTGTAAAATGTCAAATTGACTTTGGACCTAAGGTGGGTACCATATTAAATCTCGTGACTGTACCTACCATAACAGGTCAAGTACGTTTTGGATTTTACCGCCTAAAATAAAATCAACAGAGAAACTCCCAATCCAAAGCCTTCCCACATTTTGTATGCTGTCACTAACCACTCATTAGCTATAATTCGTGTATCGCTATAACTACGGTATAAGTAAGGCATAAGATGACGACCTCGACATGATGGCACGAAGCAAAAACTCGCGTAGGTTTATCATGAGTTTTTGTCGAAACACAAAAGATTCGTGATATAATTCAAACCTATACATGTTTTGAATTAATGGTTGGAATATACGCCGGATTTGCAGCATTGATTGATGTCTGGAATAACCGCAATATTTTTGACGCTGGCAGTAGCAAGCCGATCGAGTCATCTTCGTAAAATTAGCTTGGCTATTCTATTATACTCGTACCAGTTGACTGCATTCCTCTATTTTACCTCCATACCTACAGGTCGATTCACAAGAGCTGGCACGAATGGATTGAATGAGTGAATGAAAGTATACTATTGTGTAAAATAGTAACATGTTTTCGGTTTGAAATTCGAACATATCGGTTTAAAGGACGGCACTCACACAAAGATGACATTACTTTCGTACAATCCATTCGTGCCAACTCTTGTGAATCGATCTGTACATATTCTGCTCTGTCTCTGTAGCTCTTATTGACTTGACACAGTAATGGCGGTCGAGTTAAAAAACAAAACGATAACATGTCATTTTTTTTTTACCGAGTTTGATGGAATTCATGCGAAAATCGGTAAATTATGAACTCATACTAATTGTTCCAAATGGGAGATCTAATTGAGCTGATTCGGGAACAGGTTTGCTTCTATCTAGGTGAATCAATCTCTTTAATGTAACAATGTTACTTCACTATGCTGTTATTTATCGAATACTAGCGACCCGCCCTCGCTTTGCTTCGGTTTATGTGAGTTTTCTGTAATACCCGTACGTAAAACAAAGTTTATTATACATGAAAACCTTCCTCTTGAATTATCCTATCTATTAAAAAAAACCGCATCAAAATCCGTTGCGTAGTTTTAAAGATCTAAGCATACATAGGGACAGACAGCGGGAAGCGACTATGTTTTATATTATAAAAAAAATATGTAGTGATAGTGACTAGCGGCCCGCCAGCGGTTTCGCCCCGACTAATTAACGTAAGCTGCGGCCCTAGTATGTCTGCGTCAATACCGCATGTCAAATGTGGATAAAGCATCCGTCACTTTCGTACTTATTTACGTGTCGGAAAGTGCCTGAAATACAAACTTTGTCACGCGATAAACACAGTCATATTAGGGCTCCAGATGACAAATCCCATCCGCGTGTGTCAAGTCAAGTTGGCTTTTTTCCATCCAAAATACACCAAGTCAAGATTAAAAAATCTCTATGCTATGACTGCTATGAGCCTCAAAGCCCAGTTTCGATCAGGTGTCCTGTGCGCTAGTTTGCCTTCTCCATGCTAACAAAAACTTTATCTAGCTACTGGCCCAAGGCGTGTAGTACTGTTAGGCGATGGGCTTGCAACCTGTCACTAATACACTGGTAAACATCTTCGCCTAAGTGTGCAAAATGTGGTTACAGAATTATCAAAAAGCTTTTATAGTTGTTGGAAATTCTGTAGCTCTGCCTACCCCACTCTGGTAATAAAGGCGTGAGTTTATGTATGTATGTATGTGGCCCAATGTGAAGCAGGTATTACTCTACCCAGTATTTTGGAAACCCTCCATAATCGGGAGAAAATACCAATTCAGTGTACCTAATGACGCCACTGACGGAGGCGTCATTAAATCATTAACCAGCATGCGTGTGGGTGCCAAAACTGGCGGTAATTGCCGACGGGGTTCCGCAGGAATCATCAGTCATCAGACTCATCAGCATTTCAGTTTGTAATCACAGGTTTGAGTTAAACGGTGACGAGTCTAAGCCCCGTATTAATAAACTCATCTTGGCTGAGATACCCGTCACAAGATACGTCAAAGTAAACGTCAAACCATAGAACACTGTAATTTTTGACGCATCTAGAGTTGAGATTACTTTATTAATACGGGCGTAAACTAAAGTGTAAAATGAGCTTAGCAGGTTTTTTTTGCAGTCTTTATTTGTATTTCGTCAATGTCCAGTGATTCCGAGGTCTTTCTATGTTGCGCAGATATCCAGAAATTTTATGGAGAGTTAGCTATGTGTACTAATGACATGGACGACTTCAAGCCTATTTTTCTTGAAATGGGTCCCAAATTAACGCTCGTGACCGTACTATTACTTATTCTGTGCTCCAGGGTCCCAAGATACAGGCTCAGCCTATTTTGGGGTCCACCAGATATTTCTTTTATGTATACACTGGTGTTTATAAGCAAAATCTTTGTGTTTTATTTTGTTTATCTGTCTCAGTGTGAGAAAGCGAAGGATCCTACTGCACTATTCATTCTAGAATACCTAGGCGCTACGGAATTCGTGTGCTTATAATTCGTCTCACACTTGCCTTCGTGTAAAAACAATGAAAACAAGAGTGGGCCCGAGCGTGACTCATTGATTTCATGCTTTCGAGTGCGAGTGGGAGAAAACACGCAAATGAGCTGAGTTAGAGCTTGATTACTATGCGTTGGCAGAAACAAAAGGACAACTGAGATAAAAACATACACTTTGCGTAGAAGCATCTTAGGGCCGTATTAATAAACTAATCTTGGCTGAGATGTCGTCACAAGATACGTCAAAGTAAACGTCAAACCATAGAACACTGTCATTTTTGACGCATCTCGAGACGAGCATTAGAGTTGAGATTAGTTTATTAATACGGGCCTTAGTCCTCAGGTTTGGCAGCGCATTTGCGCTCTTAGTAGTGCACTCTTTAGATTCAAGTCTTGAATACAAATTGCTCTGTAACTGTATAAAAAAGCATTAAAAAACCGGGCAAGAGCATGTCGGACCATGCTCAGTGTAGGGTTCCGAAGCCGTAACGACAAACACAAAAAACTATCTCAAAAATCAACATGTATGAAACAATTTTCTATTTAAAGTTATTTGGCGCGGTCTTAGATGATTTTTAGTAGGTATAAACCCGTTAATCGCCTGTATCTCAGGAACTAATCATGTCTACTTAGCCGTAATAGTTTTCCTTTAAAATTCGTTATATGCGCTTTCGTTGAAGATTTTTTTCAGATTTTTAGCACTTGTAGTTTTGGCTGTAGGGGGGGGGGGACACTTGACTCTAACAAAAAATAGCGCTTTAAAGCTTAATATTTCATAAATGGATCCCTTAATCGAAAAATTGTTTTCATAAACCCGCAATATTTTTGAAAGACCTATCCAACGACACCCCACACTATGGGGTAGGCAAGAAAAAAAAAGACATCCCCACGTTACGTGTAGGGGAGGTGCATTAAAAAAAAATATTTTTCAAAATTTTATTTTACCACTTTGTTGGCGTGACTAATATGTATATTCATGCCAAATTACAGCTTTCTAGTACTATGAGTCTCTGAGCTAGACTGGGGACGGACGGACGGACGGACGGACGGACGGACATGGCGAAACTATAAGGGTTCCTAGTTTGACTACGGAACCCTAAAAAGGAGCTTCACCAGACAGATATACTGCCGTCCTAAGCGAAAACGCAGTAACTAAGATAAACCTCCTGTAGTAATATCAACCTTATTACTAACGACATATAATTTAATTTGCTTTGGTGATTGAATTTAAGATACTACTTATTGGCTTAGGAGGGCAGTTAACTGAGACATAGACGTCAAACTATAATAACTACCTATAGTACCTACTCGTAGTAACCCTGTCCACAAATCTACCAGTCAGGTTTAATTCCTGGGAAGGGTGGATGTATCTTATTCTATAAGTATATACGTTTCCGCCCGTATTTTGCTAAATAAAGTATGATTATCGCTGTGTTCTACCTATAGTACAAAACTAAGCTTCGTTAACTAGATCGATTATGGCTTATGGCCGACTTACATTGGTCCAGCAAAATGCCAGTAGAAGTACATTGACGAGTTGGTTTCCACGTTTGAAACGAGAGCTATTGTAACGACGCAATGTACTTCAGCCAAATTGTAAATTAGCCATTTTAGTATGCTATTGTACCCGGATATAAAAAATAAATAGAAATAAGTACATAAATTAAAAAGTATTTTTCGTCACTCAATTCGTAATACTTCCACTACCAACTAAATAAATAAACAAAACTTTACATTACTTATAATTTTATCCTCACGAGTCATGTGGACAAAGCCACGGGAAAGTAAAGATAAATAATAATTAATAATCCAGGAATTAATCGACCAGAATTGATATTTAAAATATCTAAGCATTCATTAATTCAAGTATCCTTATAAACGACAGCCTAACAAGGGATAATGTTCTAAATTAAGGCCAAATCGCCATATCTGAGTCTCCCGCGGTGGCTTGTGCTAAATATAGCCCGATCAGAAATAACACGAATGCTTTCGGATTAAAAAATGGAAAAGGCTAGTAATTATAGTTTACTAGCAACCCGCCCTCGCTTCGCTTCGGTTTATTACGCTTGAGTTTTCTGTACCAATAGACTTGCCTTATTTAGTAAATACATTTACAACCTCAAAATTCCGTTTTCGCCTAAAATGACCCTTTTGTCTTAAAATAAACCATCTATAGTGTAAAATCAGACAAATGGTGTTCAAAATGAGGTCTCTAGTTGCTTTATTTAGCAGAAAACGGCCGTTTAACCCAGAATTGATGCATTTTGAGGTTATGAAATTGTTTACCAAATAAGACAAGTCAATTGGCACGGATTATACGTAATTTTCATTCTACCATCGTTGTACACAATAATAATAAATGAGCTTTAAAATAATGTAGATGACTTTGTGCTTAAGTCAAACTTATTTAGTCAAGTTATACTACATTCTGTAATATTTGAACAACCTTCATAGAGTATGAAACGGTTGTTTGTATGTATGTCGCTTCTCACACGTAAACGCCCGGTAATTAAGTGAAAGTTGCCCGTATGTTTGTCTTCAGTGCCGTAACTCACAAACGGAATGCTGGGTGTAACCAATATAACATACCTATAGGTAGTTATTATTCAGGTATTTTTAGAGTCCTGTACCGTAAGGGGGACAATTTAAAAAAATAAAGTAATTATAAGTTAGAGACAGTGTAACTATTAAGTAAATAGAAAAATATAAGAGACAAAATATTAAGTTTAATAGTTTACCGGGATCATTCTACTTGGTTTTAAACCATATCGTTTTCATATATTTCACTTTAAGTTGACCGTAAACGCGACATTATTTACAACGATTATTTTATTAAACTTTTAAACGAAACTATTTCTGCAAAAAGTCTGACACTGAAATTACTTGAAAATTTCAGGTTTTTGATCTAACCGTCTATCCCGATAGCGGTGACCTATTTCGCCCCATGAATCACCGGCCTCGGTAGCGCAGTAGGCAGCGCGTAAGTCTCATAATCTTAAGGTCGTGAGTTCGATCCTCACCCGGGGCATAATTTTTTGCAATTTTTCCTTTTTGTTTTTTTTGTCCTTACAAACATGGCCATGTAACTGTTTTACTACTTTAAAAATGTCGCAAGTAATTTATACGCACTGGGTGTTTGTTACGAAATCACACGCAATATGTTAATCTGCCGTCTTCTAAACAATGCGAACCTGATATTCCAGTCTGCCCACATTCAAGCTTAACGTTACGCGTTACAATTATTTACATTGTTCAATAGTAATGAGATATTTAGTGAAAGGTTGTTTACATTGATTACACCGCCACCTGTTGACGGGTAGATAAACTAATCTCTTCATATTTTGTTTCAGGGTCTTGACGAACGACGTTCATAAGAATGTAAGTATATTTTTCATTTTTTTGCAAGAAAATAATTGTTTTGTTTTGTAATAGATAATTTTCTTGTAAACATAAAGCTATCATTCCCTTATCGATAGGCCATCTTCAAGAAATGTATAAACGGATGGTGTACAAGTTTGGTAATAACTCTTTACAGGCACCTGCTTCACTCAATAGCTTTATCCTTATATTGTATGAACATTGAAATAAAGTGCATAATGGTGTGTATTTTGATAAAACGACTGCGAATTACGTTTGTAGACTTAACATTACACCTTTGCTGTTATTTTTTTATCCTTTAATCTTATAGTAGTTCAAATAGGATTGAAATTTGTTTGATTTTTTGTTTGACAAGTGTAAAACAGGAAAGCATGCCGGCCAAACAATGACGGCATTATGTAAACCACTTAAGGTCATCGTAAGGCCGCGCAGATTGTGCTTCGGATATTTGATTTGTTTTTTTAGAGATCCGCGTGAAAAGAAAACTTTCTTTTAATAATACTAGTTTCTTTGAATCGCAATTATTTGATAATGATCTCATTAACAGTGTCTTTGATAAGTTTTTTTTGCACTGAAAATTTTACTGTAAATAAAACTAAATGCGTTTAACAATAAAATTTTACCATATCAATCTGAACAAAATACACAAGAACTTAAAAAAAAATGCCGTAGGTAATATTTCTCAAATTATTATTTTTACAAATCTCTACTCAAAATTTTGATTTCAAAAGTTCTGAAGTTCAAATTGGGACGAGAACACAGGCTTAAAAATAATTAAGTGTTTGTTGCTTCGGCAGGTAAATAGAACACGTATGCATTCCAAGTTAAATAGACATTTATACTTATACAAACGGTCTCGTTAATGTGAAAATGATCTTTCAAAAACCTTATGAATTTATGATGTAAGAGAAACCCTCTGAATCTTCCGAGAAAGTGAATAAGGTAAGCGTACCATTCAAAATGACTTCACGACTCCAACCATATTTGTTTTCGAAAGTAATCTCATTAATTAAAAAAAAAACTCAATTAAACATGTTATAAAGTGAAAGTAGCTCGCAATTGTTACGTGTCGTATTTAAATAGAATAAAATTAAAAATAAATGTAGGTACTTACTTTTTTCTATTGTATAATTTTGTTGGGTTGTTTATATGGAAATAATTACATCACTTTTTAATAACGTTTGCATAATACATTTAGTAACGTATTTTATACGTGGAAACTACGAGCTCATTGGGCCAAAAAAATTCTCCAATAAAGCAGTTGATGTCTCATATACATATACCTAGGTAATTAATCACTATTTATTTATGTGTTTAGACATAAGTACTTGAACAGGCTGCCTTTTACTACAAATATATGTATTCTCAGTACGTAATTTTCCAGTATGTATAAAAATCTAAATCCAGATATAATTAAAACGGTATCTCCTTGCTTTACAAACATAATTTAAATCGATTATTTTTCGAAAAATTATCGAACGTACGTTATAATATTTTAAATGTTGAATGGCAGATACAATTTTTACAACACTGTTTTATAATGAATACATCCATCATGATCTAAACGACCTTCCGTTATACATGTTAACCAAACTAGGTGCAAAACGAGACCGAAACCAAGGCTTAGACCTCAAAACATTTATCGTTGGCATGCGAACAAACAAAACAACAGATCAACGCATTGGCTATGCATTCAGTCACGCGTCCCTCAATGTCGGTCAGCTGATTTGTCAGTAAATGTGTCAAATGGTACCTGCTTGACGGTTTAGTGATCTCTACGTCTCAAGATTTTGACAGACCTATTGCTTTTCATTCATATTGTTATTAAGTGTTTCAATTGAAATTCTCTGTAGTATTGTAATGTAATCATGTAATGTGTTGTAAGATGCGAAGAATTCCACTTGTTAATGACATATTGTTAACTTAAAAAGCGTGTCTTCTGCCAAATTCTCCTGCCACTAGCAAAGTATCTTCATTTAAAATGAAATGTCAACTGTATTTTTTTTATATCACGTTTGTAAATTTTATATCGTCAGGTACAAGAACGGTGGATTTGATTGCATAATACAAAAAACCTCAAATTGATATTTTATTTTTGGTATTTTATTAATTGAAAGCTCTTAAAATTCCCGCTGACCTTTATCTTTTTCTTTAATTTTGCCATTACTTTCCTCAATTATCACCTCGAAACATCTTGATTTCTGCCTACTGACAAATGGTCATACTTTCGATTGAGAAAAAAGCCGACATCAACGGTTCTATACGACCACCCGCTGTTTTGGCGAAATCAACGTTTCACTGTTAACTCGTCAAGTAGGTTGCAAGTATAATTTCTTTCTCGAGTCTTGTATATCATCAACGGCCTTTTTATGGAGACGGCAGCTTTATGGCAGCAAGTTTGTAAAGTAAAAGGGAGAGGTTGATAAGAAAAGTTAAAGAATTCGTTTTTTTTGCCGGGAACCTATTATGGTCGTGTTTGTCGATGTTGATAAACGTGGATAAACCGTCTGCCACTTTCTTACAAGTATATAAGTGCAAGAGTGACATCCATGTTTATCCACTGCGATAAAGGCGACTATAATACAGGCCCTGGGCATTCACCATACCTTTAGGAATCCCGTCCTTTTAAATTATTTTAGGTTTTAGAAACAAAATATCATGACTACCGAAAATCATGCCTCAATTATTTCTGCCCTTTGTCAAAATCGGACGCATTCAAGTCATCGATTGTGCAATCATAAAATGTTATCTCCAAAGGCCTTTCATAAAATCAGTTATGAAATCAGTTGCAATTTTTCTCTTGGCACAGACAGGTTCTTACAGAATGTTTAAAGAGATAAAATTGCTAACTAAAATGACAGAACGAGTAGTTTTTGAAGTAAAATAGAAGTCTTCCACGTATAGATCCTAGGTATTTTTACAGACTTAATTTTTAACCAATAGCGCACCAACGATTGACTCTATGTTAAATGTTTTCATTTAATTTCCTCATCAGAATTATTATCATACTCGTATCTGCTAAAGGATGTCCACTGATGGACATCAGCCTTCCCTAAGGAATCACAACCGTAAAATTTCAGGTAAGGTGGCATGGCGACAGACAATCCGTACTCTTACCATGAGTTACAATTACCGTACTCCCTAGCAAGTCGAATGCTCTGTTCCTCGCAGTATATGAATGTATTCGCTAGCGAGTACGGTAATTGTAACTCATGGTAAGGGTACTGGTAAAGGTCCGACGGATGCAAGCTGTAACGAAGTAATATTTATTACCCCCTTAGGTATACAATTAGCACACGTGTATAATTACTAATAGTACAGGTATCATAATGGTCATTAGTAACATGCAAAACAGGCATAAAAACACATGGTTTATTTCAAATGGTATTTACTTCAACCTACAAACAATTATCACGTAGCTTTATTGTAAAGCTACTTACAGTACATGATGATGATGACAGATCTGTCGTAATAGCTTTTCTCGCTATTCCTACAACTTAACACTTGTCCTAAATAGTATTTCTAAACACAGCTAATGTTTTCTAAATATTGAGTGATCTCCTCGTTAACACAGTTAGGTAGAACTAGTGTTGCGTCACGGCTTCGCCCGGGTTTGTGCAACGCCGTGTTGCCCTTGACGAGTTGGCGTAGGTCGCATCTCATTGTGGATAATTAAACACCTACTAACTCGGTTCACAATGCAAGACAGAAATATAATGAATTTACATACATACATCCATAAAATCACGTTTCCCAAAGGGGTAGGCAACTAGGCAGAGACCACTTCTTTCCATTTGCTACGATCTTTACTTTCTTTCGCTTCTTCCACATTCATACATCGAGTCATGCACGCACGTCGGTTTCGGGTACTTAAGATTCGGCCCTTTTCCAGTATTTCTCCGATTTGACTCGAAAAAGTACGCCTAGGGCGACCCCTTCCGACCCGTCCACTTAAATGAATTTGCAAATGAGTAATTAAACTGACGTACCTACAAAACGTTCAAGAGAATTTGAAGAGTCAAAAACAAGTGAATTCGTTTTTTTCACTGTTTATTGGACATAAAATTGTATGTGAACCTGAATTCCACACGATACATAATAAAATCTCGATTATTACTTAACTTTTCTCTTGTTATAAAGTGTTTACTAGATTTTAAGTAAAACCTTTCAGTCCACTGTGTTATTTTAACAGATGCAGTTTCTAATGTCCCTATAGGTACCAAACAATGTGAATTTATTACAGCAATAAACCAAAATAGACAACGACCTAACGATTGACAGGTCTACATACAGTCTGGCACCAATTTATCTAAAATTTCCGGCAGCGACAAAACAAATGTCACATTACATTATATCAATAAAATCATTGATCGATACCTACTTGTCTTGTCTCCTAAACTAATGATCGCCAAGGCTTGGAAAAACGCCCGTCATTTTGAAAACATAACCCTTTTCCGTACAGCAGAAACTTCCTTATGATGTTATTCAACCATATTATTAGGTCTTTTATACATTTTTATGCCATAATTGACATGTATTCAGCGACAGTTTTATTGATGAATGACACCGGAGTTGTTATGGGAAAAATCCCTTTCGCCAAACAAAAACAATGAAGTTTTATTTTCCAAAATTTTATCTGCTGGTGTGGTGTAGGTATATTTTCAAAATGACGGGGATTTTTCCAATCTTTGATGATAGCTTCTTGTGTTGATGGATAAAACTTAAATTTTGCCCTGAAAAATTTCTAGGTCCGCTTATTGATCAATTGAAGTTATAGTATCACAATACAATACAATAATACAGACATACTAAATCTCAATGCAATAAAACCTTCACGCGCGCTGTCAATGCGAGTCAATTCTTCAATTGCGATTCGAGACGCACGCTGGGCGCGGCACCTGCACTTTCTTTAACGTGTTAAGTACCAGCCGTTTTGAATTTCCGTACAAAATGAGCCCGATATGGAGTCTTTGGCACCAAATGTATTACGCAACTGTTGAGCAAAAAGCAATCTTAGTGATAATGCTGTGAGACTTGTTTTTGATTCAATGTGTTTTGGGATTACGCTTTGAGTTATATGTAGACAAGGTTGTAAAGTAGATGACATAGGGCGCGAATCAGAAACACTTGCATATTACTGGAATAAGTATTGCTAATGTGAAAATTGATGGTAAAATTTGTCTATTAATAATGATAAACTTTTTTGAGACTTCTCTCGTAAACTTTTTTACATTAACTGTTTTGAAAGTGCAATACCATTGTTGTCTAATAAACACGCATAGATAATCTGATTAACTTTTTTTACGCTAAGCTTTTGACATGACACAACTATCTCAAAACATGATCCATAAACACAAAAGTAGTGGTACATTAACAGGTTAGTAACAACTGTGTCACCGGTGACCAGTTACCAAATCGTTTGTGACAACCTCCATTAGTGCATAAATAATTGTCTATGACCGTGATTTATGATTTAAGATGGTTTATTATGGACATGTTTTCCTCGTTTTTTGTTTTGCGTCACAAGTTTAGGTGGCACATAGCAACCGTGACACACTTTCTCTCCAGGGCTGGTTATTAATTTGATGAATTATTACCCCATCTGGTTGCGTAGGAATAAGAACAATAGATAATCTGTCAATGTTTTTCTCAATTCTCGAGCGTGTTAATAAGATCATTATCATGACCTGTACCGCCGTGTCTGTGAATAGAGTTTCTCGTATAATAGATAATAATTCTTTAATAGACCAAAAAGCTGCTAAAATTGCATAAAATAAACATTTGAAACTGGCTCCCGTCCCATAATAAAAGCTTGGTTATTAATAAAAAAAAAAGGTAATAGATATTTATTCAGTACCTAAGTAGGCCGCACGGGCACTTTTACACGTCAAGAATCTACCAGCGCTTCCCAAGAGGAGACCACTGCCGAGAAGAAACGCCGCAAGAAACTCAGCAGTCAGTCGTTTTTTAACCATATTTAATACTACAATGATACTACTTAGTCTAGCATTATATAAAGCTATAAATATTAAATTAAATATAATATCAAATATAATGCGTAGTTCTGCAAGAAAACATGTCAAAAATATTACGAGAGAGATAAAGGGAGAAAAGGAAAAAAAACACACAAGACAAACAAATAAAAGTTTGATATGTTTTCCTACATCAACTAACGCATGAGAAGGACACTACATATAAATTTTATAATATGTATTGAACTCATGATTCAGATTAAATACACAATGTTATATGATGCGTATGCATTTAGTTTTGAGAAATAAAGTCTAGTATGTTGTATCAACTCCCATAAATTTAATGGCAGGTCTAATGAATATCTATTATTTTATAATAAGTATGAAAACTCAGGTAAGTATAAAGGCTGGGCAATCGCCAATTACGAAACGTCTTGGTTATTGAATATCGATAAGGTGCAGGTGTGTGATGGATCAGGAAAGGTAGCATTCCATTCATTGACCTTTATTCCCGAGGCAGTAGTGCCATTTTGTACCGGAATAATTATTAATTTACCATAAGTGAAATGTGCTCGAGCTAAATTTAATCCTGCCAGAAAAATTTTTTTTGATCGCCAGACGTTTTTGGAAGGATGAAAGTTAGTACCGTTTTGTACCAAATATACGAACTGCATGTTGGATTTGCCGAGTATGAGTTACAGCAGCTTGTAAATATCTCAGTGTATTTAATGTACGAGTTCATTCAATTATATTATGGAGAGCGCGTATAATCAGCTTATTTATTACAAGCGCTTTCAGAGGTAAAAGTGAATTTCTAATAGTTTGCTCGTTAAACTTGACATGGACAACGTTCTAGGAGAGTTGGACAGAAATAATTCATGCTTCAGTTTAATTGAGTGGGTTAAAAAATACAAGGTCGTTTGGTTTTTTAGTAGGATCAGTCTGAAAGTTTCAATACTTCCTTGTATCAGATCAATAAAACTACAACAGACATTGCTGGCCATAGAACCAAAATTCTTGAATATTTAACTTCTAGATCCTGTCAAAAGCAAGATATTTGTGCCAGGTGCTGTAAGGAGTTTGCTTGATCCTGTTCAGAATTTAGAAATTGAAGCATTGCTTTTTTTATGGCATAGAGAAGACAAACACACAGGCCACCTGATGGTAAGTGGAAACTGTGACCCATAGACATTCGCATTCACAAGACTGCAATGCAATCCTAAGACTGCAAATGCGTTGCCAACCGTGAGGACTAAGATGGAATGCCTCTATGCTAGTCATTTCACCGGCTGTCTTATCCCCAAACCGGAACACAACAATGCGAACACTGCTGTTTGGCGATAGGTTAATGGATAAGATGGTGGTAGTGATCCGGACGGACCCTGCACAAGGTCCTACCACCCGCAAACCGCCGCTGGCCATTTTACTTTTCCGCTTTCTCATGTTAGCCTAAAGATTAACTCCCCTGCTTTACCTCCATGCTTTCCTACAGCTTATAATACAAAACTTCCTTCTAATTCAGGTCGGAAAACACAGAATCCTCCATTGACTTGGTCCGCATCCTGCCGCACCATTAAGAAAACAATGCCACATTTAATTACAACACGATGGTATCGACCATTGTCTCGCTAATCTGCGATCTGTAGAAAGCATACTGATGTTCTGTGGTTTTACTTGAAATCAATCTGCAATGGCTAAGTGGTTTGGGAATCTTTCACTTTTATCTTAGATTTGTAATGCTGGTTTATTGAAACCGTGAAATTAGTGGTTTATGTGAGATTAAGTTATATGAGCTACGTATATATTTATTCGGTTCTAACATAAAATATTCTAATGCAAGCGAATTTCTGTAATTTTTATGAGAATAAAGTTTCTGTAACCATGAAAAACGGTGAGTTTATAGACTGACTGATCTACAATTTGCTGATATGTTTTCTAAAGCTAATAAAACAATGTCACGACAAAATTTTGGTCTTGGTCTTGGCACTCTTGACAGACTTCATACATACATAGGTACATACAATACATTAAATCACACCTGTTTCCCAGAGGGGTAGGCAGAGACCACTTCTTTCCATTTGCTACGATCCTGACCAATTTCTTTCGCTTCTTCCACATTCATACATCAAGTCATGCACGCACGTCGGTTTCGGGTACTTACCTAAGACTTAAATCCTAAGACTCCATATCGTGAGCTATTTTTATATTTTTTGTACCTATTACTAATTCTCTGCCTTGTATATATTTTGTTGGGACTTTTGCTAGTTAAAAACGGTTTAAAAGTAATTATAAATAAATATAACTGACACTGTTGGCAAATGTATCAAATTTAAATGTCTAAAGGCTGGTTTCTCTAACATTATCGTATTTTAAATCGATATATGAAACAATTGCAGGTTTATTGAGTTTAAGTATAACATGTAATAACAAAGATTTGCCGATTGCCTTTATCGATTGAAAATCGAACCGGAACACTGTAACTGGTTTTTAAACAAGTAGGTTCATATTGACATAATTCCAACGAAACGTTTTACATAACACAACGCAGAATCTTGACACGCTTCGGGCGTAATGTCGATATTAGCATGAGAAACGCCCATGGTGACATGTGTCACTTTCCTTTTCTAGTGTCGTCCCTGCGGGCTAGATGTCGCTTGTACGTGTAGTAAATTCATTAGTACAATTAAGAGGGTTTTTTAAATTAACTATGTGTTACAAGTTCTCTTTTTTCTATGCCATGGAAAAGGCAAACGAGCTAACAGGCCACCTGATGGAAAGTGGAATCTGAGACCAATAGACATTTCATTTCGCCTTTGTACATGTTAATCTTAATAAATGTTTATGTACGAATTTACTTGTAATTGTTTTTTTTTATTGTACAATAAAGAGTTTACATACATACATACATTTGCATAATCAAAACTGCAATCTATTATAATAATTGTAATTAACTTCCGTACCTAAATATCTACAACTTTTTTTTTTGGTTTTACCACGTGTAACACCTACAAGTGTTATTACTCATGTTATGACGAATTTATTTAGAACTTTTTTATACGTATTATAATTTTATGCAGGTATATTTTTAGTGCTTTTTCCCGTTTTCCAGAGTCGCTTTGAACATGATTCTAGAACTGGAAGAGCCGGTTATTGCAGTGAAGCGACTAGCATCTGACCTCTCATTATGATTGGGTTACATTATAAAACGTATATATGATGGAAACTTACTAAATTATGTTTATGCACCTAAAATAATACAAACGATTTATTCGTTTCATAATGTCGGTATCTAACTTTTTTCTAAAACTTCCCAAGACCATGTCAATTTTAAGAATAGCTTTTCATCTTTCTTCTCACCTATTACGAAATTCAAATACAAAAACTATGAGCAAAAAGCAAACGGCACTTTCGTTAGAATTTGAGCAATTTCCCCGCGGGCTAAACTCACGTACCTACGTCCTAGTTCGGCTGGGGCGCTTTCCAATCGTTGCGAATTTTTAATAGGCTACAAATTGATTTTAGCGCCATCTCTTACGAGTAGATGTGTGTAAATTGATTTGTTGCGTTATTATTTAGTAATTTACTTTTGTTCTTAATTCTTCAGTTCTAGACTAAGCTCCAAACTTCTGAAAGTATTAAAATAATAGTTTTTTTTTATAAATTAATATGTCAGAATGGTCCACAAGTAAATAGTCCTGATATCTTTGATTGGGATCTGTAATTTAAATAACAGCAGTACCTAATGGTTTTAGTTCTTTTTCTTTTGGTAAAAAAACTGTAGTGAAACATGTCAATTTGAAAAACCACACTTATAGAGATTTGAGATACGATGCTCCTGTCTATGCTTTTCTATCGTCAGCGGTGTATTAGACAACATTATTAAACGCTGTCTATTAAACACCAAATTAGTTCGGAACATAGCCGCCAGAGGCGCAGCGAGCGAAGATCTCACGAACAAGAATGCAATGACAAACTATCGATGTGTGAGGCGATTATAGTGATTACCGTGCGCGGGAGTTGCGTAAGTCACGATTTAGGCCTTAGGGTTGCCAACTTAGCAAAGTTTTTTCTAGAGATATTTTTAAATGTTTTTATTAATCTTGTTTGCTTGTTTGTCTAAGATGAATATGAAATCATGAATCATGTGTAAAAAATATGTAGGAACTTAACTACAGCTTATACACAAATGGCTTGACACACCATTGAAACACGCCCAAGCTGCCAAAGCAAATTTTGTTCATCAAAACCACTTTTATTATTTTTGACTTATTGTCTCGCCTACACCTAGCCGTTGATAACCCTAAACAACACTGTTATACTGTGGGCGGTTTGAGGCACTTCAGTGTCTTAAGTTCACCTGTTTCGATCATGGCTAATATTTTCGAGTCCGTAACCTCTTGGCACCGTTTTAATCATTACAAGGACCAACTTAAGCCCACGGTTCCGCCTTTATTGCCTTGTTTTTCTTCCTACCAGAATTTACAATGCAAAGTTTAATCACTCTGACATTTGTTTTTTTAAAAGATGTCGTAATACGTGATTTTTCGGTAAACTCGTTTAAATATAAACATGCATAGGTAGTTATCTTATCTTACTGTAACGGAGATAAAATCAGTATAGCTCGTGTCACATAAAAACGCTGATTTGGCGTTGACATTACGTGACAGTAACTTAAAGAGTTCATATTGTCTGACTTTGTTGTGTCAGTGTTTGTTACGTGTTTTTGTTTATTTCCGAATATAAGTGCAGCGTACTTTACTATAAATAGAGCTGGTTTCGTTTTATTTTTTAATTTCAACCCAAAAGTTGGCTTACACCTAGAAAATGTACCTAAATTTTCTATTGAAAAATAAATAGGTAGGTACTTACCTAATAAACGCATTCTAAAAAAAATATTTTAACTAAAAATACACTTAAAGAATTGCAATGACTTTTCCCTTCTAGGATAAATAAATATTGTACGACTTTGTGCCCAAATGGTTCATGTATTTGGAATCCAAAACCTTAAAAGGCTAACAAAATCACTGATATCTTTCAATTTTAAAACTAGCAGTTCAATTTGGGTTGAATTTCTCGACCGATTTTTAGAATGACCATACATCGATATGGTATGGGTTAATCTAATTAAAAAACCCTGGAAATCTTATATAATCGTATATTCTAGTCTATTAAACACGATACTAAACTTTAGTGTCTTTAGACATTAAAGCGTTTCACGAAAATAAGTAACTTATCTGTTGCAATTCTAAATTACCTTTTCGTCCCAACTTGTGGAATGTCAATCTGAATAGTTAACTGCTACAATTTTAACTAACTATTAACCTTCACATGAACCAACTAAATGATACAATTACAACATAGCACGTAATAAAAACGTTACATATTGCATTTTAATGGAACCGATTCTTGGAGATATAAAAAGTAATATGTTTCTTGAGTTGTAACGCATGCGTGGTACACTTTTATCGATCAATGATCTCGTTATGTTTCATCGATCCCGATTGCTATAGTTTACTATGTGCAAGACCGATTTCAGACCTCGTTGTAATTTGAATCCGCACAACGCTTGTAAAACAGTGGATCGTTAACTTAAAAATATGATTGACTTACTATTGTTTGGCTGTTTTCGCTTACGAATTGTCTAAATTACTTGACTTTAAGCTATTTTTGGACGTAACATAAATAAACAGATAATACACGTGTTGAATACTTGAGGATTATGATATCCAAACAACTAGACAAAAGACTGTAATTACGATAGACACGTTTAACATTTTCTTGTTATTTGATCTGTTTGGACTCTTTTAAATTACACCCTGCTCATTAGTACTAGGACTAGGACACAACCTGTCACTATCTTACAAGCCAAGATAGAAAGTGACAGCAGCCGACTTAAGGCGACATTTAGTTAAAAGAAGATTTGTGCAGACAGCATAGCAGGGTAAGGCGTATGACACCTCGCAGACCTCGCAGTATTCCTGGAGTGCGAGGGACAGAGCATTCGACTCGCTAGTACGCAAATTGTAACCCATGGTAAGAGTGCTAGTCCATGGTTATTAAAAACATGAGTCAAACCGAAAATGGGGAAAACACACCTAATTGTCAATATCGCCTGATTCGTACCAACTCACCGGTATCAGAACCAATGATCTCCAAACACATAACTCCTCCGAGCATTCACTTGCTTAACGTGCGTGACGGCTCAGATCACTTTTACTTTCGTTATTAAGTACTCTTAATGCTGAGTAATTTATCAGCTGATTTAAAGTTAAACATGTTACTTCAATATTAACATCAACCTCAGTACATAAAGCGGCTGCTTAATTAGTTTGGAAGAAGTTAATACTAAAATCAAGAATGAATTTATTTTCAAAAGTATTGGCTGTCTGGATATGGATTCAGATGCCGTTTCTGTTAATTAAATAGAAAAGCATCCTTTGAAGCGATAAATTGAGAACCAAAATAGTTGCAATCTATTTAAATTGGCAAGATCCAAGGACATAGTTTGTAATTCTGTGTTAAAACTGAATTTGGTTGCCTGCTGTTAAGTTTTAAGTATTGGGCAAGTCTAGCTAGCTAGACTCGCTAAAATCAAATCAAAGTGTGAAGACTTAATTACCCGGTCATAAAACCGTATATTTTTTGCAATTTCATTCACGATTTATCAATCCATATCAATTTCATAAAAAAACGGTTATGAAATTACATTAGCTCACATTGCTCACACCGAATAAATTACCGTGAAATCGTTATTAAACCGATTATTACCGATTCGGTGTTGACCAACTCTATTACGTGTGAGTAATCTCAGCTTTGGAATCTGATTAATGTGGGGAATGTGATGTTTTCTGGTTTCATCATGAGTACAGATTTAAATTGGATTTTATGTACTGCTTTAGTACCATAGAACCTAATGAAGTCACGTCAAGCATACATTTTTATCTGAATTTTATTCTCTTTCTATAACGTGGCTTAATCATTAAATTCAAACTTCAAAATCCATAAGCATCCAAAGTTATACTATTTTTCGTCATGATCATGTCTAGAGCGGGTCAGTTCAGAGATTATGATGTAGTTTTACCTCAAGGAACATGCATTGGTCCTATATTTTACATGTAAAATATTTATTAAAACTTACCTTCCTCCGATTTATCATATACTAGCATAATTCACTGGCTATCTTATCTTATACCTTATCCACAAACCGAAACATAACAGTGCTGGTAGGTTAGGGGATATTATGGCGGTAGCTATCCGTAATATCCGTTCGGATCGTGCACGACTTGCACGAGGTCCTACCACCCGCAAGTTACATTAGTATTGATACCTCGAACAGTAATATCCTGTTCTAGGTAGAGAAACACTCTCCAGTGTAAACAAACTTCAGAGAAACATTGTTTACTTTGTGCCAATATGTTTATTATAATAGGTAATTAATTATTTAATCAAACATTCAATATTCTTTTCTCAAACATGCTATGGAATATTGACATTGTGTGCCTTACAATAGGCTGCGAAGTATGACGTTTCAGGTGCGGCTGGGACAGGAGGTCGTTAAGGGAATTTCATACAAATCGTGCAGGCCTAGGCCTGCAAAGTCCTCTTTTTTAATTTCCATTCCACATAAATTTGTGGCACAGACGTCATGACATTCTGCCACTATGCGTATTAAAAAAATAATATTTTTAAAATTTTTGAGAAAATGTTATAACGTCAAGTACTAGGAGTGCATAAACGTTTGGGAGACATCCGCGCTGTGTCGTGTGCGCCCGCCGCCCGCCCGCCGGCTGCCCGCACCGCCTGAGATCTAAGTTGCGCTATGCCTGATATACCTCCTAATTACCGCTGCGCTCCTGGTACTTTATTTTAACACCCAATTACTTTTCCGTGGACATTTATCAATTTACTTTTTTGAGTGATGTATTTTTTATTTAATTGCATATGTTTGAGAAAAGCACTATACATACCTCGGCGGGAAATATGGGGTTGCCCGCCTCAGACCTATCCGGCCTCGCTTGGCGCTCGGCCGTCTATATGTCTTCGGCCGGCAACCCCTTTTGTCCCGGCCTCTGTAGTAATGTACTATTAAACATATATTAGTTATTACATAAACAATGTTGTACAAAATATGCAACGATTACCTACCTATAATGTTTAATTTTTATCTACTTATAAAGAAATACTAAACTAAATTCATCTGTATTTTTAACTTAATGAAGTCTCTAAATGTATTTTGATGCAGTCTTTATCTGTAACGAGATTATAGATCATCGATTAAGGCTTGTAAAGTTTTGGAAAATCTTTACTAATTCCATTGACCAACCTATTACGTGTATATGCAAATTCTAAATCGGAGATTTCGACAATCGGAACGAATGGTCGTGTCATAACGTTGTATTACAACTGAAAGGAAATAAGTCCCATCGAATTACGTTAACTTTAAACTCACAGGTGTAGAATTTGAATTGAAGCAAACTTATGTTTTGAGTTGTTACTTTTTACTTGAAACGTTTCTTAAGATGTTCCCATTTCTGTTGCGACATAATTTCCGCCTTGGGGAAGTGCATGTCTATTGTCTATGTTATGTTTTTGCTGTTCGAATCCGCCGTCGGAGAATTTTAGCAAAACGCATATGAATACCGCGTGCACTGGTTCAAGGTGTTTGTTGATTTTGAGTCTCAGACCTCTAACACGCCGTGTAATGTCGTACAAAATACAATTAATAATAAGATATAAGCCCTACACTCACCCCAGGAGCCGCACAGTCCAAGATTAGTGGATTTCACAAACTTTTCCGCATTTATTGCGAGCCGGCCGGCTTTTTCGCGTGAGTTTCTTACGCCATTTTTTGATTGTCTAGTTGCCGTCGTTTCCGTCAGACGGCGCCACTTGTTCGGCTCGCGCCCATTTTCAAAACCCCGATGAGCGAGACAAATATATACAATATAATGTGTGTAAGTGAAGATAGATGATGTGTAATGTTGCAAGTAGTGTCGCGTAATTCGCTGCTACTATTTTATGACGTTAAAAATGGAACATTCCCCCGCCCGAGAAAGGCTAAAGCCTTTATCAACACGAATTAATAAAAAATAAATATAAACTGTAATATAACCGCAAAATTACAGCACCTAAAACCGCAACTTATAACTAAATTAAAACTGTCTGGTTAGTGATTTAATCGTCTAGGGGAAGTCTACAAATTTTAACTATCGGCCGCATCATCGTGCCTGATGAGGTCTTGAGGTTAACAACCCGTACAACGCCATCTTTGCCGGGTAGCAACTCTTCAATCCTCCCTAATCTCCACTTAAGAGGAGGTAAGTTTTCCTCTTTAATAAGGACAAGATCACCTAACTTAGGTGGATCCGTCGGTGACGTCCACTTCCTACGCATTTGTAGAGTGTGCAAATACTGCTCACTCCATTTCCTCCAAAGGCGTTGTGACATAGCCTGAATAAGATTGAACCGGTTTAATCGCGAATTCGGAACGTCTTCAAAATTATACTCCGGAACCGAGAGCAAAGGTCTACCGATTAATAAGTGAGCAGGTGTAAGTACTTCCAGTTCCTGAGGGTCCTGAGTCAAAGGACACAACGGACGACAGTTTAGGACTGCCTCCACCCTGGTAAATACCGTTACTAGCTCGTCGAAAGTCAATACCTGTTCACCTATGACCCGCCGCAATAGTGTCTTGGCTGACTTAACTGTTGCCTCGAACAGCCCCCCGAAGTGTGGCGCTGCAGGGCTATTAAACCTCCACGTAATTGAATGTTTGGCCGCGCCGTCGCTAAGCCCCTGCTGAACTTCCCGAGAAGCCAGATACCTCCGTACCTCATCCAAATATCGATTTGCACCAACATAATTGGTTCCGCAATCGGAACGGATCACACTCGGAAAACCACGCCGAGAAGTAAATCGCGTCAAAGCCGCAAGAAAACCGTCCGTTGAGAGGTCAGTAACGCACTCTAAATGAACACCTTTAGATGAGGAACAGATGAATACGCAGAGATATGCCTTTAATGTCTTTGCGTTCCGCAAACGCGAATGTTTAATAGTAAAGGGACCGGCAAAATCCGTTTGCACGGTGTGAAAAACTCCAGTTGCATTAACCCTATCCGAAGGCAATGCCGCCATTATTGGCGCCGTAGGCCTCGCCTGTGTCCTAAAACACTTCATACATTTAAATATTCGTGTCCGAACTATTTGTCCTGCTGACAAAATCCAAAATTGTCGCTGCAATACACTCAGTAAGACTGTAGCACCTGCATGACAGTACAACACATGATAATGATCCACGATTAAAGTCGTGAGCGCGTGTGCCTTAGGCAGGATCATGGGATGCTTATTGCCAAAAGGTAGCCCGGAGTGCTCTAAGCGACCTCCGACACGCAATAATCCGTCATTACTTATGAAAGGCCCGAGCCTTCTCATCCGCGTGGAACACTGCTTGTTCCGCTTTAAGCAGTGAATATCATCGGCAAACTGAGCTCTTTGAACTAATTTAACTAACCGCTCCAAAGCAAATCGCCGCTCTGAAACTGTCAGCGCTACCTCGAGGTTTTCAGATGCACCTTTAGCGTTATTAACAAACCGAAAGCAATATGCTACAACCGCCAATAGCATATCTAAGGAACTAAACCGTGTGAAAATAGTGTCATCTTCGACAATTCCCGTGAAAGCCTTGACCGTCATCTTCGTTTTACGTAACCCAGGTAAGTTTCCTTCAGGGTTGTCCATTTTGTTCTTGGGCCAAGTATCCGCATTACCCATTAACCAAGCAGGTCCCCACCATAAGGGATGCTGGATCAACTCCGATGCCCGACAACCACGACTTGCAACATCCGCTGGGTTCATCTCCGAGGGTAAATGTCTCCAACCTATTTCCAAGCCGCAATTCATTATCTGTGAGACCCGGTTACCCTCGAAGGTCTGTAACAAATGGGGAGATACCCTAAGCCATGAAAGAACGATGGTGCTATCACACCACCCCACAATCGTTTCAACCAACAAATCCCCGCTGATGGCTGCCACGACATATTTAAAAAGGCGTACCAACAATGCCGCACCGCTAAGTTCGAGTTTAGGTATGGTTAGCTTGGACTTGACCGGGGCCACCCGCGATTTGGCCATCATCAAACTAATCTTGACCTGTCCTTCAGGCCCTATGGTCCTCAAATAAACCGCCGCACCGTACCCAAGCTCCGACGCGTCCGAAAATCCGTGAAGAGAGCACGACTTCACATGAAACAAAACAAATCGCTCTATTCTAAGCTGAGCGATCAACGGTAAATCCTCCACAATACCACGCCATTCCGCAATGACGTCAGCAGGAGGTTCCGCGTCCCAAGGGACGTTTTTCAGCCAAAGTCGTTGCATGAGAACCTTGCCCTGAAAGATGACAGGACAAATCCAACCCAACGTATCAAAAGTCCTAGCTAAAGTTGACAGGATCGACCGCTTAGTACATCCGTTTGTATTGTCGAGTTGTGTACGATAAGAAAAACAATCGCTGCCAGCGTTCCATTGAATGCCTAAAACCTTGTAAAAATTTGTTTCAGCCGCATCATCAAATATTTTCTGAGGTTTCTCTAAATGCTCCTCTGGTATGTCCTGTACAATATCTTTGCTGTTCGACGTCCACTTACTTAACTCGAACCCGCCAGAGCGTAGTAAGTCCGTTAGCTCCTGTTTCAACCGAATCGCATCCCCTAGAGAGTCTGCTCCGCCTAAAATGTCGTCCATATAGACCGAAGAACGAAGAAGGCGCGCCGCCGCCGGATATCGCGACTCCTCGTCGTCCGCTAATTGTCTCAACACTCGAATAGCTAGATAAGGACTTGATTTCATACCATAAGTCACGGTGTTTAGCCGGTACAAACTTAACGGCAAGTCTGGTGAGTCCCTCCAGAAGATAAGCTGGTATCGCCGATCAGCTTCCGCAATCAAAATTTGACGAAACATCATTCTAACATCTGACGTGAAAACATACTTATGTAACCGAAACTTACAGATGATCTCCGCTATATCAAGCTGCAGTTTAGGCCCCGCGTGCAAACAATCATTTAAAGAAACTCCGTTGTTAGTGGCACAGCTGGCATCAAACACTACCCGTATTTTATCAGAGTCCGCTTTAAATATTCCATGATGTGGAATTATGTAACCCGCTTCCGAGGCATAGTCCTCTGGTTTTCCGTCACACAGGGACATATGACCGGTTTCTAGATATTCCCGCATGAAATCAACGTATTTCAATCGAAACGCATTATTTGCCTGAAGCCGCTTCTCCGTGGCCATGAACCGCTTCGTGGCCAATGGTACCGAATTTCCTAATTTAGGCCTATCCGCTAAAAGAGGCAAGCGTACTATGTACCTACCGTGCTCATCCCGCTGATGAGTAGACTTAAAGAAAGACTCGCATTCTATATCCTTAGGATCCTCAACCTTAACCGGAATGTCCTCGACTTCCCAGAATCGCTCTAAAATCTGGTCTGTGGTTGTGTTACAAAAGAATGTTTGAGAAAAGTAGGTCGCCTTAGGGTAGGGATTCAAAACCGCATAAGTAATTGGACCTGTCAACACGTGACCGAACACGGTGTTCATCGCTCGAGGTAAGTGATCATTGATCTTAAGGCACCCGCCACTGAGCATAATGTCACAGATCAAATCCGCACCAATCAAAATGTCAATTTCCCGACTGAGGTAAAATTGTTCGTCCGCAAGGTATAATCCTCGATAGTGATCCGCTAACTGAGACGGTAGGGTAAATCCGGGTAAATTATTCGTGATTTTATTCAAAACCGCAGCCGTTGTTACAAGACTAGGCTGTTCCGCATATTTCGGCAGCATGGTCAGATTGACAGCACCTCTGCAACCGCTTACAGTAGCGCCGCTCAGTCCCGTGACTGTGACCATGTTCGATTTGAACCGCTTCAAACCTAACCGCTGCACGCATGACTCCGAAATAAAGGTACTCTGGCTACCTCCATCAAGCAACGCGCGCGCCTCCTGGTAATTTCCGCTACTATCCAGTACTCGCACAACCGCCGTGGCAAGTAGCACCGTGCGTTGGTACATGTTCGGCTCACAGGCGATTGACGCCGTCAGTCCGGTGATTCCAGGAGCCGCACTCACCGGAAGAGCACCCGCTGAAGACTCAGCCGCCATAGGAGCTGTAGCCGATAAGGAATCACTCGCCGCCGAGCGCTGTTGACGTTCCGCTCCCGAAGCAGGAAGGTCAAAGTGCAATAAATGATGATGCTTGGGAGAATTGCATTTGTAACAATTATACTTATAGTTACACTGGTCAATATTGTGACCATTTAAACACCGAAAACACAACTTAAGTGACATCACCTGACGTTTTCTAACTGTTGGTTTCAACGCTAAAAACTTTTCGCACTTAGCGATAAAGTGTCCGCCTTTTCCGCATGATTTACAAGTGGATCCCGCACTTTGAAAAACCGCGTACCTAAGCCTTAACCGCATGGCTCGGTGCACTACGCCTTGTCGACGTGCTGGCCGCTTGAATATCCGCACTAGATTCCAAGATCCGTATCTCGGTTTCCAAGAATTTAAGTAAATCCGCAAACGTAGGTAAATCCTTATCTGCATATTTATCCTCAAAATGCTTCCGCAAGCTATTATCCAACTTTTGAAAATTAATATAAAGTAACAAATAGGACCAAGATTCTACGGGAAAGTCCATTTTTTGCAATGCCTTTGTACTTTCCAACAAAGTGTTTAAAAACATTTTCAAACCGTTCAAACCCTTACTGTTAACGTGCGGCGCACCCATTAAATTATGTAACAACCGATCCGCCAGCAATCTTTTATTATTATAACGCGAATTAAGCAAATCAATTGCTACCGAGAAATTATCGCCAGTAACTGACAAATGTTGAATTAATGTTTTGGGTTCTCCCAATAACGATCCCGCTAAATAATACATTTTCTCAGTATCGGAAAGTGACGAGTCCCCACTACCTACTAGTGTCTGAAATAGTTCCATAAATGGAGCAAACTCCTCAATTTTTCCCGAGAAGGTAGGTATTTGAAGTCGCGGCAAGACCGCTCTCGACCTCGAGCCATCGCCATTATTATTACTAATACCGCTACCGCTATCCGACTTAGCACTATTTATTTCTAAGTGTCTCCGCTTAACAAAGTAATATTTTTTGTTATAAGTTTCGTACAACCGTTGGTGTTCTTCTAAATCGAAACCTTCCTGATCAGCTGATGCGAGCTGTATTTCGTAATACATGTCCGTTAATAAATCAAATGATTTTTCCAAATCTTGAAACCGTACCAGAAAATCATTTTTCTGTTCCGCAGACAAATCCGCTAATCGTGCAAGTGTATCGATGAAATCGATGTTTCGCGCCGCCATGTCATATTTCATTTGCGAAAGCTGTAACCGCTTAGCTGCCGCCGCCATGTTTACCGATAACACGCAATCAAGTAGAAAACCCAACAATGAGACAAATCCCCAACAGGCACGATAATTTATCAAACTTTTAAAAATTTACCTTATTTTTGTTTTTTATAATTAAACGTAAAGAACTACCAAAACCAGTTTCAATTATAGTCACAAAACTTAAAAACAAAATTAAAAAATACAAAAAGATATTTTCCCCAACCGAGAACCGATCTCTCGACCCTACGAACTGTAGCCGCAACCAGTACCGCTAGGCCACGAGCTAAGATTCAAAGTTCGACAAAATTGCGCAATAAGATCCGCTAATTGCACAACCTTGACTTATTTTATCAAAATTAACCCGCTTTTGTTAAGAAATCCACACAAAATTCACAAGAAATTAAAACCATCCTTTTTCAACGTCACGAAACAACAGCCGCAATGTTATAAAATGCATACGCCGTGTAATGTCGTACAAAATACAATTAATAATAAGATATAAGCCCTACACTCACCCCAGGAGCCGCACAGTCCAAGATTAGTGGATTTCACAAACTTTTCCGCATTTATTGCGAGCCCGCCGGCTTTTTCGCGTGAGTTTCTTACGCCATTTTTTGATTGTCTAGTTGCCGTCGTTTCCGTCAGACGGCGCCACTTGTTCGGCTCGCGCCCATTTTCAAAACCCCGATGAGCGAGACAAATATATACAATATAATGTGTGTAAGTGAAGATAGATGATGTGTAATGTTGCAAGTAGTGTCGCGTAATTCGCTGCTACTATTTTATGACGTTAAAAATGGAACAGTCTATGTTCATTTTATTTCTTGTTTCTAACTGGTTTTTAATTTGGTGCTCTGCTTTATCTTCCTGAGCGGTGTTCCGATTCGCTTCTTCTTGACTTCTGATGCAACAATCCAATGTATTATCCACAGTCTCTGCTACAAACTGAAGGTTAAAAAACGTAGGCACAACATCTTAAATTATGGAATCGTGTTCTCATATTTATTTTGATTCTTTAAAACGAAGATCACAGGTTCACTTTTCCTGTTTGTTGCACATTTTGTCCAAGCTAAAATACCTCAGACTAAATAAGTAAAAGACCGGATTGGTTGCAAACCCCAGGAATGTACACAGACCAATTTACCTCAATATTTCAAACATTAAGTGCGATTTGAGACCACACCGCAAGTTTTTTATCTGACGGCAAAGTTTTTTTTTAGCAAAACCACAGTTGTGCATAACGGCCTCAACCTCAACTATCTGCCGTAAGATTTTTTTTGCTTCAAAAAACTCTGGTTATCGACCTCTTACTGTTCCATTTGTTTCCGCGACAGTACCGTGGCCCTATCATAACAATAGATTGCCTAACGATTGTGTTGAACTTTCTATTTATAATGTTATTTTGTCAATTAGAATCTTTCTTTCATTAAACTTTCAATTTCATTACGCATCAACTTTCAAAGGTTAAAATAATAAATAAATGAGAAAAGGTTTTGAGTTTTTATATCACTTGCTAAAAATTCACCTGTAACTAGTATTTTAATTTTACTGTTTTCCAAAAGACTGATACTTGATTTTTTAACGCTTGTCTTGTCCTGTGTAAGTCATTGTGTTGTTATTTCCTTATATTTTTTTTTTTTTTATTATTTAACTATATTACGCATACATTTAAAACGTGCGTGGTTCAAAATAAATTTCCGCGTTCAGCTCTAGGACCCCATTTCTACTCTACTTATATATAACTGACCTCACATGGAGTTTTTCATTCCACGATGACGTCACGTGGTGTCCAAATTACATCCAATACGTAAAGCTGTCACATGAATGTACTAAACCTCAATTTTCCCAGTCCACCTCACTAATCAGCGATAACATCTACTTCCTGCTAATTAAATTCCGTAAACCACAAGACAATGACGGAACCCAGTACTTCCTGCTTGCTTTTTTACAAAATCAAGCCAAAAACGACCTTATGTTTAGAGGAATAAAGTGAAATCACACGCACATAAATCATGTTTGACATTTTCGTACAACCTTATTTTGTAAAAATTGTCATTGAAATTTAGTGTATAAATGAAGCGTGGCAAGATTCACGATGAGTTGATGACTTTTATTTTAAGTTAGTTTTTATATACACTCTAAAGCACCTTTATTACCTACAACCTAAACTAAGAAGAAATTATAGAAGTGTTACCCTTATTTTCTTCAGAATAAGGTTCATAAGGACTGTTTTATGTCGGTGTTGGTAACAACTGTTAAGTCTATAATGCCCGGTTCCTATATTCAAGAAACGAATCGTTTTCCTTACGTCTCGTTAAAATTTGACACATTTTGTACGTAGCAAATGTCAAATTTTAACGAGAGGTAAGAAAAACGATTCGTTTCTTGAATATAGGAACCGTGCATAAGTCAATGCGACGCGAATCGGTTCGTTTCGACGTTTCTCGGCTGTTTCGGACAATTTTATGCAAGTTATCGGTTCTTTTAGAGTTTTAGACACATCTTTGCTTTGTTGTTAAACCTATTTACCAATAATAAAAACCATAGTGTTTGTAATGTAAAGTGGTTTATAAATGTTGTATTTTTTGTTAAATTGTTAACTGACGTTTTTGACATTAAGTCAGTATTTTTAATTACGAAATCAATTCATATAGTCTATCTGACCTGTATGTAGCAAGTATCAAGTACTTGTTATAACATATCTTACTAAGTTATTTATATTATAAGTGTTATTGCAGGCTAAGTAGTGACATTAGCATAAAATCCTTACTTATAAAAAACCTCTTTAATTGTTCTCATAATACCTAATTTGCAAAATAAATACAACCTTTTCCATAACGATCCTTTTGATTTTAGACCATTGTCAAATAGATGGCGGTATTAATAATATTTTTAAAACATCGTTACTTATTTACAACGTGGACGTATTATTGTTCAATAATTTATTATTTATTACGCTAAATTAATAGAACACTAATAGAATGGGATTTATAACGCCATCTTTACACAAACACGGCAACTTTATCAAATTCTGTGTAGCCCAATCCTGATTTTATCCTAATAACTAGAACGATTTGCAAAACAAAATAACCTAAATTCCCTACACACAATGATGACAGTTACAACATAAGTTGAAACAATAATGGTTGCACTTGCTTCCCAAGCGTTGCAAGATGCCCGATAACGGGCAATTAAGTACCGCTACTTGTCAACAGATGGCGTAATGTTGACGTGATAATTGATTTTGAGAATTATTTTTCTTAAGCTTGAGTTTATAGTTCAATGACATCTGTCTTGGAAAGTTAGATGTTTCACTATTAGTCTATTACTTACGGCAATTACAACTCTAATTGATCTAGTTTTTTACACATTTTTTTTCAAATAAGGAATGGTTTTCCCAAATGTTTGTAACATTATTTGTAACCAAATTCACTGTAATCACGGAACAAATAACAACAAAAGTAGGTACGTATACTCGCAATTATAAAAATAATTGTCATTAGGTATAAGTATTATAGAACTGCCACATTTTGTAAAGTCGGTCGTTTAATGAATAAGATAAGTCTTGTAGTGGGGATAGCGGAAAACTTGAGCTGTTTGATAATGTTGATTTCCGAAGTAACCGCTAGATGGCATAGCGTACTACGCAGAGTATGCAGTAATTATAAGAGTTCAGCAAGCGTGGCGCGGCTTCGATTGAATAATGATTTAATAATAGGGTAACTATGCAACCGTTATGTCAATTACGAAGAAATTGCGTACGGGGGCGTTTTCACTAAAAAGTGTACCCAATTAAGGACTGAAATTAAGGAACTTTAACTTTGTCAGTTTTGTGACGAAAATTAGCCATACAATGCGGCCGTCAATATATAGCTAACTTTCGTCACAAAACTGACAAAGTTAAAGTTCCTTAAATTCAGTCCTTAATTGGGTACACTTTTTAGTGAAAACGCCCACGGATGTAGGTTTGCCATTTTGTGTACTGTAAAAAAATACAAAAAGATGATTCCGATACCGGGAATCGAACCCGAGCCTCCTGGGTGAGAGCCAGGTATCCTAGCCACTAGACCATATCGGATGTTGCAAGATATGTCAAAATTTATCATCTTATGAGGTTATAGAAGGTATTACGTGGTGTTAAGGTGCCGTGTCATAATAATTTAAGAACGTCGTCGACCGACACCGACATGAGATGATGAGAATAATAGGGTGCGCTCTGTCAGTAAAGTTTTCGTCAATAGAACTTTTGAACGATGTTAACGGCGCCACCAGTATTATGATTATGTTTTGTTTTCTAATAAAAAAAAACTCATACAAAAAAAAAAAAAGTACCTACACAATTCATACGAATGAAATACGTTAATAACATTGAACCTTCGTGCAGTCAACTGAATTCTTCGGTCAAATGTCGATTTGTGATTCACATTTGAAAATGATTACATAGGTAGGTACACCTACCTTCAAAAAAAAAATTTCCCTAAAAATATAATTTCCATAGTAATATACAACTTTCAAACCCTCTATTCTCAAAAATCCGCAGTACCTATAAACAAACACAGACATATTATCAATCGAAGCCAACCATTTCAACATCGGAGATGTACCTACTTCTTCATTTCTGTTACTAATACCACCTAATATCTTGTGACTCAGCTCTACTAAGGCTACGTACAAGCACCTATAAAATATTCTCTTTTTTCAAATAATATTATGAATGAAATGGACGCCTCCTTTCGACTCATTCGCTTAATCACACGCCGCACGCGCGGAATGCGGGGAAAGTGTCCACCTGCGCGCACGCACGTCAACGGACTCATTGAGGACTCGCGGATGACGTCACTGACGCGGCGGGTCAGTGGTAGTACTACCTGTTCTGTGCCGGTCGTAGGTTCGAACATAAAGTACCGTGTCGGCTAGTATAGATGAACTAGCTGTTCCTGTGTCCACTTCGTTGGGCAAATTTTCCCGCTAATTCCCGTTCCCGTGGGAATTTCGGAAATTCCTTTCTTAGTGCACCTCTATGGTACCTAAGCTACGTCCCTTCCAAATTTCAAGTGCCTACGTTTAGCCGTTTAGGCTGTGCGTTGATATGTCAGTCAGTCAGTCAGTTTCTCCTTTTATATATTTAGATTAGCGAGAGCATACTATGTAGTGGTAAGGTAAATAGTAGGCAAGAGAAAAAGAGAGAGAAATACCTTAAGTATTTCTCTCTCTCTTTCTCTTGCCTATAAACACACAATATCACTACATATGCAATTCCACGTTCTCGCTAATTCATCTATATAGTCAGACTTAAATTTGTTACCCACCTTAGGTGCAAAGTCAATCTGATATTTTACAGCAATAAGGTTGAGGTTGCTGTAAGTTACGGATGACTTGGCACCTCTAATGACGACTTCAAGTTTTTTTTTTAAATTGGTCTCAAATTAACGTGTACCACACCATTAAGGTGTTTTCAGAATTCAAGTTATTATCAGTTTGTTCGATTCAAGCGTACACTCGACGAGCTTAAGTTGATGCTTACTTGAGGACATTTTATGGTGCTGATTAGTGTTCCAAAACTTCCAAAGGACTCGAGCCTTTTAGCTCTTTTTTTTAAGGTTGGCTTCGATTCTAACGCCTAGAGGGCTGAAAGTCTATAAAGCTCTTTCGCCCCCAAGCCTTATTATATTTGGCAGCCTTGACTCTCGGAGCTCGTAACCTTAATAAAAGGCTATATATTTTTAGACTTAAAGTCCTTGTCAAAATATTGAGACTTAAAAATATTTTGGCCTCCAAGCTTCTTTAGGCTCGGAGGCTAAAATATTTTTAAATTTATAAAAATATTTAATTGATATTTATGAGTTTAATTATTTGTTTTATAGCGGCAACAGAAATACACAAATGATTTTTAAGAATATGTTACGTGATAAGCACATTCATTTTATTATAATCCAAAATGTTCACGGTATACGATTACGAGTTAAAGATTTTATAAGGCTCAGCTCGGCTCAAGTCAGCGGCTATAACCTTATAAAAAGGCTTAAGCCTTTAAAAAACCTAAAACCCTTCAAAAAAGACTATAGCCTTTTTAAGACTACGGCCTTATTAAAATCATTAGCTCTTTGAAACCCATTCCATTAAGCCAGCTCTAAAAAAACCTCCGGAGCTTTAAAATTCGGGCTAAAAAGGCTCGAGTCCTATGGAACACTAGTGCTGATAGACTTGATTATATTAAAATACCGCCAAACAGCAGTGTTCGCATTGTTGTGTTCCGGTTTGGGGATAAGACAGCCGGTGAAATGACTAGCATAGAGGCATTCCATCTTAGCCTCAGGGTTGGCAACGCATTTGCAGTCTTAGGATTGCATTGCAGTCTTGTGATTGCGAATGTCTATGGGTCACAGTTTCCACTTACCATCAGGTGGCCTGTGTGCTCGTTTATCTACTCGATGCCATAAAAAAAAAAAAAAAAATTGAATGCTCGAGTAAATCCTCAAATCTATTAGCACCTTTAAAATAAGACGGTGGCGATCTGTGTGGGCTTTTGGTCCATTTATGTGACCCATTCGAAACAAGATAGTAACGCCCGTATATTTGTTGTATATACCTTACCTTAAGTAGATACAAATTTAACCACATAAGCTAGATAACCACCCAAAGTGTTTGTCATTGGACACCGTAGCTAGCGGTATCAATAATATAAACAACAAAGTAGAATTAGATAGAAAACAGTCCACAGTTAATTCCCTTTTCGAAGAAATGCAACTCAAAGGCATAATCATATGAACGTAACGAATGTAACACTCAATAAACTTGTCAATTTCTCCTCAACTTGTCGCATTCTACCTCTAACAACATCCTAAGGGTTTCCGCATCATTAACTCCAGCCTCCAATAGCAAACTTTCTAAGAAAGTCCAAACAACTTACCACGGGTATTGTTATAACGAGAAGCAAAATTGGACCAATTTTCTTCAACTATGGCATCTACTTAAATGACAGCCTGTTACTCGCTAGATAAACCGAACCTGCCAATCTCGGCAGTCGTTAATTCAGAGATAGCTTTCTTGAGATTGAAAATAAAAGGATAGGTACAAGAATGCGGAACTGACTGGTGAAAGGGAAAGAACCATTGGCAGTTCCTGTAAAGGTTCTGTAATTTAATTCCTGGCTGTGAAACGGGAAATGCTGACTACGGACGGACTTATTGAAGAGTGTTTCAAGACATAATTACATACATACATACATTAAATCACGCCTGTTTCCCAGAGCAAAACAGACAGACAGCCGGTGAAATGACTAGCATAGAGGCATTCCATCTTAGTCCTCAGGGTTGGCAACGCATTTGCAGTCTTAGGATTGCTCTGCAGTCTTGTGAATGCGAATGTCTATGGGTCACAGTTTCCACTTACCATCAGGTGGCCTGTGTGCTCGTTTGTCATCTCTATGCCATAAAAAAAATAAAAAAAATAAAAAAGAGGGGTAGGCAGAGACCACTTCTTTCCATTTGCTACGATCTTGACAAATTTCTTTCGCTTCTTCCACATTCATACATCGAGTCATGCACGCACGTCGGTTTCGGGTACTTAAGATTCGGCCCTTTTCCAGTATTTCACCGATTTGACTCGAAAAAGTACGCCTAGGGCGGCCCCTTCCGACCCATCCACTCACTTTCGATCTGTATATCTCTTTCGTCAATCTTCTTTCATCCATCCTTTCCAAATGACCGAACAATCGAAACATGCCCTTTTCAATCTTAGTCAATACACCAAGACAAATGACGAGAAATTGCTTTACTAGGTATTTGCTTTTATAGGTATTTTCTTGACGAATAACATTTTTGGGCATGTCACGAAAACAAGTAATATAAGACTTAACAGGGAAAGTACACGGAATGCAAGATTTATGGAACCAAAAGGGATCCAAATCAGTATAATGCTCCACAGCTTCAGCATCAGGGGACCGCAGCGCTGGTTTTCGGTTGGCATTTGTTGAGTTTAAACGATCAAATCTAAAATTCCAAAAATGTATTATTTTACTGGAAGGAAATTTCTTGCTCAGGAATTAAAATTAAAAGGTATGATTTGGTTAAATAACGACAGCACAGAAACGATTACCTATCTATCAGAGTGATCTCTTAGCTGCAGCAAAAGTAAAACCACGTTTCTGTAATTGAAGAGATATCATAATGGAAATACACGTAAATAGGTGCTTCTATTAAACATCTAACACTATCTCAAGCCGCAGGGCATCACATAATGATATAAGTGCAGTAATGGAGCTGATTATCTGTCCGTCCATCACATACTTTCATTACTTTCACTTGACAATGGTTGTTGATAAATTATATACTTACATGTTATCTTATTGTTTCTCCTGTTCTTGCTCGAGTGAAAATGTTTTGGTTTTAATAAGCTGCTTGCCAAATTGTATACGACTCATAGGAATATATGTTTTGAGGTTATATTTTATTGCTTGCTATTTCATCGAAAGCCATTTTTAGCAGAAATCATGATGTTTTCAGGATATCTTTAACATTATTACGTAGGTTAGGTTAGATATGTGAGAACCAAAGAAAATTAACGCGAGTGGCGAGAAATGATTTTTGATGATGAAAATTCTGCGTAATGATGGCTTTCGTTGAAAAGTGTTTCGATAAAATAACATTGCAATTAGATTGGTGGTATTAGGTTAACTTTTTTTCTGAATGAATGGTCGTCAATTGTAAAATTTTCATCAATACGCTATATCAATATTGATTACAAAAGCTTTTACAGTGCATGCACTTCCGTTATAAATTTAAAGTGTCAAAATCGAAGGTGGTTTCCGTATGTTGTCGAATTCCGCTGCTTGACGACGACAGTCTTTTAATCATTATTGCATCATTTTAATTACTTTCATTATGTAACTGCTGAAGACTCGATGACCAATTACGTTTGTAAGGAAAACGCTTATTACCTTTATTACTGTAATTATTCATGTGGTAAGGGGTGGTTACGATAGTCATCAATTAAATTACAAGTAATTGTTAATAGTTTTGAAAGTTTTTGTAAACTTACGGTTGCCTTATTGCTAGCTGGTTCTGTGAAATGTTTGTTTCGGCTCTCTCTTGTTTAATTAATAATAATATGAGAAATATTTCTGGTTTTAAATACTAAATCGAGATTGAGTAAGATTTCTCTCTGTTTTCTCTACTAATTACTGAACTGTTGATGTGCCCAACAGGGTCCACATATCATGAACAATGTATACCTATGATTGTACAATAACATCTGTAAAATGTGGAATGCCATAAATGTATTGAGTATTGAGTATTTTGCCGCCTTGGCCAGAATTTAGCCGCCCTATACTTTTGATTGTTTTCGACGTTTGTCGTAACTTTTACTTAATATTTTTCTTTATTGTTTCAGATTAAACATTCGAGGAACGCACGTCGTGAACAAAACCAAATAGCAACCAAAATGACGTAGCACAGTCTTAAACATAAGCCAAGTTCTTATGCGATTTGGACGAACATGAGCGTGCCTAGCCAAAGTTAAACAAAATCAAAATGGCGTCGTTGCGAGTGACATTGTTGAGTGTAGTGGTGTGTTGTGTGGTGGTGAGAGTGTTGGGACATGTGGCGTTGACGTACCCTCCTGCGAGGAGGTACGATCTGGACTTCTTGGACAATTCGAGGACGAAGCCTCCTTGTGGAATGCCGAAAGGTAAATACTGTTTCATTGCTGATTGTAATGATATTTATTATTCATTGGTGTAACACGTTTATTTTCAACGGAATATTGACCGCAATTATCTTATACTAGCTGTTCCCGTGTCCACTTCGTTGGGCAAAACATTTTTTTTGAGTTAATAATTTACCCGCTAATTTCCGTTCCCGTGGGAATTTCGGGAATTCCTTTCTTAGTGCACCTCTACGGTACCTAAGCTACGTCCCTTCCAAATTTCAAGTGCCTACGTTTAGCCGTTTAGGCTGTGCGTTGATATGTCAGTCAGTCAGTCAGTCAGTCAGTTTCTCCATTTATATATTTAGATCAGTACTCGGGAACTCAATATTTAATCTACAGGCTACAGGCAATGGCAGTCAATATATTATGTACCTACCTATATCGTCGAAATTTAATGTAGTACTTAATAGTCCGGTTACTATTAGCTTGCTCCTTACGTCGATAACGTCGCATCACATACCAGCATGGCATGAATTAAACGCATCGTTACTTTAACCTTTTCCACGCCATTGACGGATATATCCGCACCACTGGTTCAACGCCAACGACGGAAATATCCGTCATGGTTGACAGCGCAAAATAGACTGGAGTGTCAATGCAATGAGGTAAGGTTGATGTTAGCTCTGGTGTTTAGCTGTCATTGGCGTGTGAGTTTAGACTTTATATCTGACATAGCGTCGAAATGCTTGTAAAGTTCTAAATTGCCTTAATCTAGAGCTTAAACTATACCAACACCGCGGCGTATCGCGATGGAAAATCGCACAATTTTGCTGTATTGAACACTTGTAAAATTTTGCGGAATAGGGTAGACCTCAAGATATATTCGAATGTTGCGTAAAAAAGCCGTGAGAGTTGCAAAATAATAACAACCAGGAAGTTACGTAGCATTGACTCCATAGGGTCAAAGTATATCTGCCTACCAGGGGACCATAGGATGCGATAAGATACCCACTCGGTAACCTATACATATACCAAGTTAACAATGCAGTGTCAACCATCACATCGCTGTACCGATATTGTTAACATCTCGTGGGTTGTTTTGTTATGTTATTGCTTGACATCTCTTATATGTTCTCGTACTTAAAGAAGAAAGATGCACACATTTATATTGTGAATGTATTCCTTACCTAATGTAGGTACTTACTTAAAACAGCTTTAGGTTAGTATGTAACTAACTAGATTCCTTTCGTATTAGTTGTTTATAGCTATTACCTCGGAAAGTGACCAATTTCCCCGAGATAAAAAGTGCCCTAATCTTTGTCCGTCTTCGGGGAATAAACTATCTCTGTCTGTATCAACTATCAGGGTGTCCCTTAAAATCCCTAACACCGTTTGTCCTAACACATCGTTTGTCCGAATTTTCATTTGCCCTAAACTGGTTTTCAGAGGGAACTTTTTAAGTTTTCCAATTATATCTGCGGTTCGGTTGGATTAGGGTTGTATAATAATAACACTAAAAAGCTTTAAAATTTAAACGGAAATGGCTTTAGGATAAACGAAAATTCGGACAAACGATGCATTAGGGCAATTGACGATTAGGGATTCTATAGGGGAACCAGCTATCAACTTCCCTGTCTACATCGCAACGTCAAACTTTAAAGATGAAGTCAGAAACCTAGTCTAGAATTTTCCATGATATTAGTAAGTGTTTAGTTTGGACTTTTTCAATTCAAATCAATTCAAATGATTTATTTCGGATTACTCCATTTCTCCTCGTGAGGCCGAACGTCCTAAATTTAGGACATTTGTCAAAGTGACTTTTGACTTTAGTTGACTGACACAAGATTCTTTTTGAACTAATGAAATTTGACGTCGGCCTCACGAGGATATACTCATAGGCAGGCTTTGGGACCATTTCGGCTTTTCTCAGGAATATTTAATTTGTTAGAAACTGATTAAAAACTAGGTTTGGTTAAGAGTTCAGCTGTGATTGTAATCTATTTAGTTTGTTTTTTACCCGACTGACCGATAAGATGTAAGATGTATGTCAGTTCCTTTGTGACCTCCTGTAGAATAAACGACTTGACCGATTCTGAAGAGTGAGAGGGTTGGTTGTGGGAGGCTATAAAATTTTAATCAAATTAATATTTTAACAATACCACAAAAATGCAGTCGGGTTTTTTTAAAGCTGGCTTTCTTGGTTATTAACTTAGAAGACTAAGATTGAAAAGGGCATGCTTCGATGGTTCGGTCATTTGGAAAGGATGGATGAAAGAAGATTGACGAAAGAGATATACAGATCGAAAGTGAGTAAAAATACTGGAAAAGGGCCGAATCTTAAGTACCCGAAACCGACGTGCGTGCATGACGATGTATGAATGTGGAAGAAACGAAAGAAATTTGTCAAGATCGTAGCAAGTGGAAAGAAGTGGTCTCTGCCTACCCCTCTGGGAAACAGGCGTGATTTAATCTATGTATGTAACTTAAATTCCCTGCCTTCAGCAACACGCCTGACTAACAGTTCACCTAGTAAAGTAGTGAACGTGTTAAAGTAAAACATAGTCAACAAATTAACAGTACCAGCGCGGGCGCAGCGGTAAACAAACGCGCGTTATCTCGAGACTCACCGACCTGCGCGCGCGCGTGACTCAGCGGGCAGCGACCTCTCGGGAAGCTGTGAGGTTACCTCATGCTCTTAAAAAGCTGCCGAATGACAGGTTCAATCATGACTGTACTGACTCTGATGATATCCAAACTTGAAGGTCTGCTGTTAGCCATTAGGTTAGCAGTACCTATAGCCACCTTCCGTCTACATCTGGGGGTTTCTCCAGATCGCTGCCACATACATACATACCTTCACTTCACGCCTGTCTCCCAATGGGGTAGGCAGAGATTATGGAACGCCAGGCACCGATCTAAACACACAATTTTCGCTTCCTCTACATTCATCAATCTCTTCATGCACGTACGTCGGTTTCACGTGCTTTTGATTTGGCCCTTATTCAGTACATCGCGAATCTGATCACCGTACGTCCGTCTAGGACGTCCGCTACTGACATCTGCGGTCATTCTCGCTCGCCATATCTCTTTCGTAACTCTTTTTTCATCCATCCTTTCTAAATGACCAAACCACCTTAGCATACCCTTTTCGATTTTAGTCACTACATCTTCTTTCAATCCACATCGTTCTCGGATCTCGCTATTTCTTACTCTATCTATCATTCTAACTCCACATATACTTCTTAGAGCTCTCATTTCGCTGCCACTATCTCCTTTAACCTAGCTTCTAATAGCAGTGTTCGCATTGTTGTGTTTGTTGGGCATAAGACAACCGGTGAATGTACTCGAGTTGGATTGGCACTGCATTTACAGTTGTAGGGTTGCAGTTTTAAGATTGTAGTATTGTGAATGCAAATGTTTATGGGTCACAGAGTTCACAGATTCCACTTACCATCATCAGCGTGCCCTGTGTTATTCGCCCTCTCGATGCCATTAAAAAAACACATTAGGATGCAAATTTTCAAGTTAATTCAATGAATATGAGTAGATAAATATCGACTTTCTAGATTTGTTTAGATTTTTAGTTAGATAAATTCAATACAAGCTATAAAAATGAATGATGAGTGTCTTTTCCTAAAATAGATTCACCCATATAATCGACGTATAAAAGAGGCCTTGTTCGGCCAATTAACAAAATAAATTTCTATCAAATAAATATTTTTGAAACTTTTGTTACTGACTGTACTTCTTTTGTATTTCTAGTCATTTTACTAAGATGAGAAAATGAATATCATTATTTAGAATCAGCTTTCGGCGTTTGTATTTCCAAACCGATACGACTTTACTTAGGGTCCTTCAAAGATAGATAACTAAGTAAGAACTAATTGTAAGTAATATTTCATAATTTAGACAAAAAAGGATTTAATACATTTTTCCCCTTTTGTACAACAAAAATCTATCGTTAGATTTTAAGACAGTACCTACTTTCGTTGTGTGTGTGTAAGTGTCCACCTTAAATGTATGCGTGAGACGGCTCCTTAAGTAACAAATAAGTGTCTGAGTCTCTGGATGTCAATTTTCGCAAGATATCAAGAAGCAGTCGTGGCCGAGTGGTTAAGGCGTCTGACTCGAAATCAGATTCCCTCTGGGAGCGTAGGTTCGAATCCTACCGGCTGCGGACATTTTTGTTTTAAGTTTTTGCAACACTTGCATTTTTTTTTAATGTTTAAAATGCATTATATATTTTCGAATTATGAGATAGAAATGGTGCGATGTAGTCAGTGTGATATTCTAAAAAAACGTTTTGATTTTATTGTTTTATTTAATTTTATAATGTCGTCATATTATTAATAGGTTTTATTATTATTTATATAATATTGCTTTTGATATGTTAATGCAGTGTCAACGGTTTTTTAGCTCTTATTTTCTATATAGTAATGGCGGCCATGGCGGGCGACTTAAAAACCATACCTAATACCACGTCAAAAGCAATAATAAATAATAAATAAATAAATATCAGGGGACAATGTCACACCAATTGACCTAGTCCCAAACTAAGCTCTAGGCTTGTACTATGGGTACTAGACAACGATATAAATACTTATATAGAGAAATATATACTTAAATACATAGAAAACATCCATGACTCGGGAACAAATATTTGCGCTCATCACACAAATATCTGCCCTTACCGGGATTTGAACCCAGGACCTCTAGCTTCGTAGGCAGGGTCACTACCAACTAGGCTATCGCGTCGTCAAAGGTTTTACGTAGTAGAATTGAGCTACTCTATTTCTGATTGAATAAATATCTAATCATAAAAATCTATGATCTCATCGAAAAGCGCGTTTATACTTACTTAGCGATTTCGGTTCGGTTCCGGGACGTTTTAGGATTCCGTATAGGTAATGTTTAAAGATAGTATATCGTCATTTGGGCGTTTTCACTAAAACGTTTTAGTGAAAACCCCCATTTTGTGTTGTCATAAGTATCAATTTTTTTCTTACAGTCAAATGAAACTATGATTTCCGAATTTCTGGCAATATAAAATTTAGAAGTTGCTCGTTGTCTTACTTTAACTTCAATTCTAGAGTAGGTACCTAAGAAGCACAATTTTGCAGTCTCTCTCTCACTACTAAGACAGCAATCAACATTTGCAATTTTTTAGTGCCAGTATATTTCGAGCTTTTAAACTCAGTTTCATTGGTCGATATCCCGCATGCTTGTAGAGATCCATTGACGAGTTGTTTTAACATTACTGCGCTGGAAGGTATTGCAGCCACGCAATGTACGACTAAAACTGGTTTTATTGAAACTGAACCTTTGGAGCGGGAGTCCGATTTATTTATTTACCCGATATTATAACTATAGGTATTATACCCTCGTAAATTAGTATGCAGTATCCCAAATTCAATAACCAAAGCAGTTTCAATTCTCTTCTGTTGGTACGAGTAATAAGGTTGATACTGCCTGTTGGCTTATATCAGGCTAGAGTTTTGAACAATGTTGGTCAGGTAAACGATGACGGTGACGATGAGTCAGCGACCACAACACTATCCTAGCCAAAAAAGCAGTAACTAAGATAAACATTCTATTGTAATATCAACCTTATCATTATGAGTATAGAGTTGAATCTGCTTTGGGGATTGAATGTTAGATACTGCTTATTATCTTAGGAGTGCACACCGCATCCGTAACCAGTTTGCATCTTAAACTAAATTAGCTTTGAATAGGCACCAAGGCTTCAAGGTCTTTGGCGATTTGCGGTCATTTGATTATAAATACTAGGTACTTTAAAAGTTTTAAATGAATAGGAATAAGTTAGGTTTTGTTTGTAGGGACAGCGATACGTCACGATACGGCTAAAAGTTCAAATAAATTTAGCGCAGCAGCGTGATATCGCATTATTGTTGCACAAAGCGGTCATTTCCTCACTTTATCACTATAGGTACATCACTTCACTTCATCATATTACTTAAGTATAAAAAGTCCGTCTGTATGGTCGCGATTATCTCAATAAAGACTGAGCTAAAACGTTTTCACCATCAGTTAGTATGATATAAAGCCTAGCCTTCCTCGATAAACGGGCTATCTAAAACTGAAATAATTTTTCAAATCGGACCAGTAGTTCCTGAGATTAGCGCGTTCAAGCAAACAAACAAACAAATTTCAGCTTTATAATATTAGCATAGATAAGTACCTATAGACATTAAGACGTACGAATCTGCTGTCAAAAACTTTCATACGCTAATTTTTACTTTGACCTATAGTTGTCACTATTTGCTGCATTAATAGATCCAGCTATAAGTACCTACTTGGAGAAATTAAAAACAAGTCAATTTATTGGTAGGACTTTATTTAAGCGTGTCTGTATAAAATGAAGTAACTCCGTGTCTCTGGCTTCACTATTATTCGTAAATATTTTAAACAAATTAAAAAAAAGGAACGTATGGAACCCTCGCCAGCCAGTACGACTCGCACCTGCCCCTTTTTCTCCCCCATTATTTTACAGCATACTAAAAAACACGGAGTCGGAACATTATTGATTTTACAGTATGCGCGCGCAATCGCTCTGCGGCAAGTGATAAGCTCTAACGGCGGGTAAGCCATGTGACCGTGTGGCCTAATGGATAAGGCGTCGGACTTCGGATCCGAAGATTGCAGGTTCGAGTCCTGTCACGGTCGAATATTTCTTTTGGTTTGTTTATTTTAACTTTTGTTGTGATTGAGTATAGTTTTTTATTTAATTCAGTTATGTTTCATTTTATTGAGCTGAGTTCAACTTTATTTTAGTTTTAGTCCTATAAGTAAGACAGACAGTTAAGTAGGTACTATTTACACGTAACCAAATGATTCCCTTTTATAATTTAATAGGCATTGACAGATTAACCGTTAGAGCTCATTTAAGTTGAAAATGAAGTCTACTTACCGAAAACTTCGTACTATGCAAGGGGTTAAAAAAATACAAGTTACGAGTATAGACTCTTCGGAAACGAAATCTAAAAAGATATCTACGTTTTGCACGGATCTGTCTCAGGGCGGATTCGACCAAACGAGACTAAGATCTTATAGGTACCTGGAGTAAACGCCGAATTTGTATACACTAATCTTGGAGTCAGTCTTATTCCAGTTTGGTAAAATCGACGGTAAGTAAGCAGGGATTACTTAATTTTAATTATGGCGAAGATACTTCATACCCGTTTCACGGAACAAATAACAATAAGTACCTACCTAGTAAAATTAGCCGTTTCCAATATTCACACGACGGATACGTTTGGTCGTCTAATTCTGGTTGAATTTGACACATTTCAGCCTATAATACAAATTTAATAATACTATCAGCATCGTATACCTAGAGCTATGTACCAATACAATTTAGTACCCTGGGGGCCTGGGGCTGTACACTCTGAACAGCCTCACGATTTTTTTAAAGGCGTTGATGTGATACATTACCATACACTACTAAAGTGTATTGTTTAATTACCTATTTTGAGATGTTGATCATCCCACGGTCACTAGGTCACGTTGACACCATCTTTGACGAAGTCTATAAAGTTAAATCATAAAATTATACTTGAAACCATTTCTAGCTGACCCAAAACCTACTAACATTATGTCACAGTTATACAACAAGAAAATTAAACCGGTAACTTAATTATTTACTTGATTTCATTCACTGTGGGAACATTTTCATTATGTAATTCAGGGATTGTAACCGGTTACAAATAAACCGGTATTTATTTAGGTTAAACCGGTTAATAATTTAGGTTACGTTCGAACGAAATGATTTGGGAACGTTATTTCGAAGCGCTCCCTAACCGGTTACTCTGTGTTTCGATACGGGATGAATGACCGCTGTCGCGCGTCGAGGCGCTGCTGGTGGCTGCGCTATCAATCTAATACCATAGCAAACCAATCCTGTCTCCTTAAACGAGCGGTCATTCACCCCCCACACGGAGGAACCGCTCTCTAACCGGTAAATTGATTTCGTTCCCTGTTTACGCTCCGACATAGAGATACCGGTTAGAGCGGTTCTTGCGAGCGTAACCTTTATTATGGGTTAGGCTCTCAAAGTGCGGCTCTAACCGGTACGGAAAATAAACCGGTTTTCAATCCCTGATGTAATTGACAGTAATTGTATTGTAAATATAGCAATATGCAAAGTTCCCACGTTTCAAATTATTTAGTGACGCGTTGCGACATCTATACGCGATTTGCCAAACTATGTCATCATGATGGATGACAGATGTTGGTACTACTTGACGACAGATGGCGCTGATATTAAAATTGAGCTTAGAAGAGTTAATTCTTGCTTTTAGTCATTGCATTTTCTTTTATTTCAGGGTCATTGAAGACATCATTTTTGGCGGGATCAACAATCACTGTTCATTGGCACTTAGCGTATGCACACAGAGTAAGTGATTTACAATTTCCACTGCCCTTCCAACTGCCCGGCTAGCTCAGTCGGTAGAGCATGAGACTCTTAATCTCAGGGTCGTGGGTTCGAGCCCCACGTTGGGCGAATCTTTTTGTAATATTAATCAATTTTTTTTTCAGGGAGGATTCAGTTTGAGGATACTGGATTACTTGGAGAGGCCAGTGTTGGACTTGACCCCTAGGGCGGGGGGTACTGAGTTCGTTCGAGATGACGTTACGTAAGTTCTTTAACATTTAGCTTTTTACCTAGACAAACTATAAAGGTGTTTGTAGGTGTACTGTTGTAGTGAATACTGTTGTGCCATCATTTTTAGGGTTCCGTAGTCAAACTACGAACCCTTATAGTTTCGCCATGTCCGTCCGTCCGCAGCCTAGTTCAGAGACTCTTAGTCAGAACAAGCTGTAATTTAGCATGAATATATTTACATATTAGTCACGTCAACAAAGTGGTAAAATAAAAAGAAGAAAAAAAAAATTGTTATGTACTTACCTCCCCTACATGTAGCGTGGGGATGTATTTTTTTTCTCGTCTACTCCATATTCTAGATTAAGGGATCCGTTTATGAAATATGAAACTTTAAAGCGCAAATTTTCGTTAAGAGTCAGGTGGTTCTACCTATGTGCGTGCTTATAGAAATGTTTCACATTTTAGTACTTATACCAACAAAAAATTAGAACTTTCATCGGCCTGTTCAGATTTCCGCAATTGTGGTCTTGCATTTCATTTAATTTGATGTACGAGTAGCGAGTCGAATGCTATGTCCTTTACTGTATGTATAGTAATAGAGTGCGAGGGACAGTACTCTTACCATGAGTTACAATTACTGTACTCGAGTGGAATGCTATGTAAAAGAGTTCAGAATACTTTAACTACTACTACTACTACTAGTATAAACAAATGTAAGTAATATAGGTGAATTTTAGTTTTTTTTCTCCTTTTTCTTCCTTTATCTTTCACGTAAGTTTTTTGGCATGTTTTCCTGCTGATCTACGCATGTTATTTGATATTATATTGAATTTAATATTTATTGCAATGAAATGAAATGAAATATTTATTTGCCAGAATACTTTGCTTATATAATGCTAGATTAAGTAGTACCATTGTAATATGTTTACAAAATGACTAACTGCTAATTGCTTTATATAATGCTAGATTAAGTAGTACCATTGTAATATGTTTACAAAATGACTAACAGCTGAGTTTCTTGCGGCGTTTCTTCTCAGCAGTGTCTCCTCTTGGGAAGCGCTGGTAGATTCTTGACGCGTAAAAGTGCCCGTACGGCCTACTTACTGAATAAATGTATTTTTTTTACTATATTGCAGTTATCCGCCTTCTTTATAAAATAATTAATGATATTACTTATATTTAGAGGTGTAGTGTTTTAATTTTAAAATCTTTCTACGAACGACTCAGATATTTAGTACTCAGGTATTTTTTAAAGCTTGCATTTCTGATTTCTTGTCCATGAATAAAAAAACTAACATTCCTCTTCCAGCGCGCAGAAGTACGAGGTGCATCTCCCCAGCGACTTCACCTGCGAGAACTGCACGTTGCAGCTGCAGCGGGAGGCGGGAGAGTGGGGGGCGAACTACCGGTTCTGGTCCTGCGCAGACATCGACATAGTGCAGCGTAAGTCTTATCTTATCTTGTATTACAGGTGGGCACGGATACACTTCAACCCCTCCCCTTTATTACCCTCGTACACACTCAGCTGTTAAAAATATCGATAAAATCAGGGTTTAAATTCAGACTAAGGACTTATTTTTCAACATGAATGGAAGCACATAAACATAGCTCTTATAGAAAAAACATCGAAAAAATAAACTATAAAATTCGGGCAATGTTGTCGTATTGCACGGTATCTCTAAGTACCTGAACATAAACAGATTTCTAAACATCAACATTATTAAAGACGTACCATATCGCTATGGTGTCATACTAATGTCATCCATATAAATAGACTCAATAAAAAACTCGTAAAACTCTTCATTAATTCAAAATAACACAGAATCGTGCTAATGTACTAATTAACATAAATATTTGCAAAATCAAGGCTAAGAAGGCCGTCCACATAAAAATAGACCTTACAGCGCAATTATTATTTAATTTGTCCGTCAGATAGCCAAATGGTACTTAGTGCCCTGGTACGTACCCTGCGTACGAAGCTAGGAGTCCTGGGTTAGATTCCAGGTTAGGGCAAATATTTGTGTGATGAGCGTGAGTATTTGTTTCTGAGTCATGTTGGTTTTGTATTTATTTATACATACATACTTACATTAAATCACGCCTGTTTCCCAAAGGGGTAGGCAGAGACCACTTCTTTCCACTTGCTACGATCTTGACAAATTTCTTTCGCTTCTTCCACATTAATACATAGAGTCATGCACGTACGTCGGTTTCGGGTACTTAAGATTCGGCCCTTTTCTAGTATTTCTCCGATTTTACTTGAAAAAGTACGCCTAAGGCGGCCCCTTCCGACCCGTCCACTCACTTTCGATTTCTATATCGCTTTCGTCAATCTTCTTTCATCCAACCTTTTCAAATGACCGAACCATCGAAGCATGCCCTTTTCAATCTTAGTCACTACCTCTTCTTTTATTTCACATTTCTCTCATGTATTTATTTCTCGTATGTCCTCCACACCATGTCCGGTAACGGCGAATCCTGCAATAGCTCTGGTCCGGGTGACGTGTTCTAATGGTGCAATAGTACAGTCACGAGATTAAATTTGGTACCCACCTTAGGTCCACAGTGAATCTGAAATTCTACAACAATAACGTTGAGTTTCCTAAAAGTTACAAATGACTTGACACTGACGACTTCAAGCATATTTTTCCTGAAATGGGTCCCAATTTAACGCTCGTGACCGTACTTTAGAGCTTAGTTTGGATTAGGTTAATGCGTGTGAGATTTGTAATGTCAATTAATTTCTTAAGTAAATCGACCAAGCGAATGTTGGATGTGGCAGGACAAGCATAAAAGTCGAGTAAATGCAGTTGAAATGCGCTCTTTGCGTAGTATGTATAGTGTGAGTGGACGGGTCGGAAGGGGCCGCCCTAGGCGTACTTTTTCAAGTGAAATCGGGGAAATACTGGAAAAGGGCTGAATCATAAGTACCCGAAACCGACGTGCGTGCATGACTTGATGTATGAAAGTAGAAGAAGCGAAAGAAATTTGTCAAGATCGTAGCAAATGGAAAGAAGTGGTCTCTGCCTACCCCTCTGGAAAACAGGCGTGATTTAATGTAGGTATGTATCGACCACTTTAGGCCTTTTTACACGTCGGTAATAGGAACCGACTTGACTGTTGTCAGTTGTCATCAACATCTATATTTAGAAACTTCATGGTTGTGCAATGAGTCTGGGTTGTCATATTTACTCCTGTAAACATAATGAATAGATAAACAATACGAGGAGTATCATACATAACATGCCTATGACTTTCAAAACGGAACGAACGTCAACCGCTATAAGGTCCATTTTAATTTGAACCACATTATTAATTTAATTCAAATATTTTGACAGCTACCTTGAAAATATTAGCATAGGTATGCATTCTGATTTTTATAAAAGATAAGGCATTAAGACTCAGGTAGTAGAGTTGTTTTTCGATGGATAGATGTTTAGTTGTGATAGAATGATTATGTTGTTAAGTTATTATAAATGTATTTAACCTTGTTGCATTAAATGTACCCGCGTTTTGAGAATGGAATTTGTTTTTAAATTATAACTAATTTACTTCATACGCGGGTGGTAGGACCTTGTGCAGGGTCCGTCCGGATCGCTACCACCATCAGATCTTATCCATTAGCCTACCGCCAAACAGCAGTGTTCGCATTGTTGTGTTCCGGTTTGGGGATAAGACAGCCGGTGAAATGACTAGCATAGAGGCATTCCATCTTAGTCCTCAGGGTTGGCAACGCGTTTGCAGTCTTAGGATTGCATTGCAGTCTTGTGAATGCGAATGTCTATGGGTCACAGTTTCCACTTACCATCAGGTGGCCTGTGTGCTCGTTTGTCTTCTCTACGCCATAAAAAAAAATTGAATTTAAAAAATTAGGAGGATTGTGAGGCCTGAAGCAAAGAAGAAAGTTTTTCAACCACGATTAAGTTTTGTAAATTAGGTTTGTACGTGTCCTTTTTTCTTTTTTTTAGCTTCTTTCTGGGAAAAAAAAAGTTCAGACATAGTTTAACATGATATCTACAACATATTTAACGGTTCTGAGATGCCCCGACCAAATTTCGAACTTAAAATTTTAATCAACTTTTGTGCTAATTGACGTCATAGGCACCAAAAATGCAACCTTTGCCTAAAAAGTAGCATATCTTGTTCCAGGAAAAGACTACCACGAGACTTGCTCCGGACACGGCTTCCATATCCTGGGCCGATGCAAATGCAACAAGATGTACTCAGGTGCACGCTGCCAGTTCAGCGACGAGTGCTCCGAGGATAACGACTGCGGGCTGAGGGGGAAGTGCGTGGATGTCGAGGCTACCGAGGCACCTAGCAAGATGTGCTACTGCCCCCATGGGTTCTATGGGAAGGGCTGTAACAAGAGTAAGTTAGCAATGTAACAAACCATCGCGCATAATACTAGTGGCGCCATCTATTAGTTTATTCAGGAAACGAAAGTAACCCAGGCTTAAGGTTCCTACACACTATGGCGGGTACTTGAGCCACCGGGCACGCAGCACCAACAGCCGGTGGCATGGCCTGATTATGCCAGCGGTATACCGGCGCGGCGAAAATCCGCTGGCTGTGCCGCCAGTATAGTGTAGGCGGTGCGGTAGTGCGGTGAAGGCGTGCCGCAAGTGAGTTATCAATAAAACAAACCAAGCAGTGTTCGCATTGTTGTGTTCCGGTTTGGGGATAAGACAGCCGGTGAAATGACTAGCATGGAGGCATTCCATCTTAGTCCTCAGGGTTGGCAACGCATTTGCAGTCTTAGGATTGCATTGCAGTCTTGTGATTGCGAATGTCTATGGGTCACAGTTTCCACTTACCATCAGGCGGCCTGTGTGCTCGTTTGTCTTCCCTATGCCATAAAAAAAAAAATACCTTAACGCGTAATACAAGTGGCGCCATCTAGTTTATAGAGAAAACGCCAGTAACCCAGGTTTACATTACACGGGGTGGCGCTCCGCAAGATGTGCTACTGTCCTCGTGGGTTTATGGAAAGTTTTATAATAAGAGTGAGATATTCATCTAAAGAACGCTAGCGCGTGTTTAAGCTACTAGTGGCGCCATCTATTAGCACATTAAGAAAATGCTAGTAGTAATATTAGCATTTTAATCATCATCTCTTTCAGAATCTCCATGGAAAGACAAGACCCTCAACCTGGACCTATACAGCCGCAAGGAACTGTCTCCGCAGTTCAACTTATACTGGCGCGTCATCAAGCAGGACCAGGAGTTGGAAGTAGTCATGGTCGTCAATGGAACATCTTACGCTGGTCAGTACGCTTCAACTATTAGTCTAGGTTCTAGAGCTATTGTCACCATGACCACGCTTATGTCGCACTAGAGGTGGTATTGTTGTACCGTGAACGTTGGTACCAAAATACTACCCAAAGTGCAAAAACCCTTCAACTATTAGACTAGATTATTGAACTATTGTCACCACTACCACTTTTTTTACACTTTTGGTGCTATTGTGGTACCGTTAACTTAACGATATCATAATTGCCGGTTCGCTAATTTTTTTTACGGTGTATTGATAATTTATTCTTCAAGCTTCTAGAAGAACACGATCGGTCTTGACGTTATCGGCCGGCTACAATGTTGCCGTCCTAAGCAAAAACGCAGTAACTAAGATAATCTGCCTGTAGTACTATCAAGCTTGTTATTAACAACATAGAATTGGATCTGCTTTGGCGATTAAATTTAAGATAGTGCTTATTGGTTTAGGGGGGCAGAATTAGTGTTTCCCTGGAGAATATAAAATAACATTTGAAATAAGTTTGACTGACCGCTGTTCTTCGACCTGAAGCTGTAATAACACATTTGTCTGCACCGTGTAAGGAAATTGTTTCAATTCTAGGTGTTGGATGGAGACCAAGTGGTTTAACTAAGGAGTGCAAAAACTTCCCAGTGATTGGTCCACCTCTCGTCGATAAAAGTAAGTCCATAATCACTTAACTAAACTTAAGCAGTTCACTCTATAATTGTTCTTATTTAAATATTACTGTTATGGCTCTCACGTATCAATAATAGGACTGATAGGCCGAGAGGGAAGCAGTCATTTGTTACAATGGGAAAGTTATAATACTTCTCTCATTCTAACAGATAGCTGCGTCCCTTTAGGCCCGTCAGGCCGATTGTTGGTCAGTGGGAGCTATGACGGCAAAATACTACCATTACTAAACTGTATTTATACTTTTGTGATTTTAGCGAGCACTACAAAACCGGAACCTTTACCAGAGCCCGAACCAAAAGCCGAACCGAATGCGGAGCCAGAACCCAAATCTGAACCAGAACCGAGTGCAGAACCTAAGGCCGGAGCCGAGCCAGTAGCCGAACCCAAGGCAGAACCTGAACCTAACGCGGAACCAAATGCAGAGCCAGAACCCAAGGCAGAACCGAAACCTGAACCCGAACCAAAATCAGAACCGGAACCGACCGCAGAACCGAAAGCGGAACCGACGGCCGAACCACAGGCAGAAACTACGACTAGGTTGTCCGAGTATGACAATAGGAATAAGAGAGTGGCCATGCACTCGTTGGATGGTATTGACTTTAAAAATCTTGGAAATGACGTCACTGTAAAGACCAGTGTGTCGTACAAAGTATCAAGTTCTAAAGGTAATTCATAATTCTTACTTTTCTCCTAGCCCTCAGACCTCCTACTTTGTAATTGTACAGTAACATACTTACCTATGTATGTATAGTCACAGTAAAAAAAGGTTCGTCACTGTTCGACTCAATTTCAACGCTCATGTGACGGACCTTTTCTTACCGTGACTTTACCTAAACTCTTTATTGTAAATATACAATAACAAAGTAACAAATCTACATTGAAATTATAAATATAATATGTCAAACATATCCCATACACAATATATCGATATTATTTTAATAATTTTCTTTTTTAATTATTTTATTAAATCTTTTTCCAAGGGATCCTATTACTGACCATCTAAAATTGAAAAATATAGTCAGAAATACATGTAAAATATTATTTGCAGGTCGTCGCAAGAGAGAAACTGATGAAAGTAAGTAGCACATGAAAACGGTTGCACTAAAATCACGCTAATGTTATAATTTAAGGAGGAAGACTATTTTAAACACAAGTAACTAACTTTGTTTAAAATGTTCTTTATATCCTTACAACTAAATTAAATGTTAATTGGAATACAGCACTTAAAAACACAGTGCAAGGAAGGCACACCACGACTAAAAATTAAAAACACTAATGTGTATAAATTGGATGAAAAAAAGCAGCATAAATGTTTTCAACAGCTAACAGAACAATCTCTAAAAAAAAAATCGCTCTGTTCGTCTTGATAACAGATTTTATTAGTGGAAACCACAAGAACTTTATGAATCATGAAAAATTTAGTACAAGCGTTGGACATCACTATCACTTTCACTCGTAGAGAGCAAAGGTACCGCCCTTTAAGAGTTGACACAAAATAAATCGTACTATTATCATTAAGACAAATAAAGTTATAAAAATATGATTTTGAATGCTAAAAAATGTTTATGCTGCTTGCATTGCACATTACTGCATGATCACCTTTACTTTGCAGATATGGAAACCTCAACCTCTGTACATGAGCATAGAGTAGAAAATCCCGTACCTTCCATAGCCCCTAAGCCTTTGCCAAAAATTAGGTCTAAATTTATTCCTAAGTCTAAGAGAACCACCACAACACCTACAACCCCAGTAACTACTACTACCTTGGAACCTACAACGGAACCTGCGCCTGAACCAGAAGCTACTGCTGAGCCTACCACTGAACCAGAACCTAAGCCTGAACCTGAACCTACCGCAGAACCTAAAGCAGAACCTGAACCTAAGTCTGTATCAGAACCTACCGCTGAACCTAAAGCAGAATATGAAACTAAGTCTGAACCTGAACCTACTGCTGAACCTAAAGCAGAACCTGAACCTACCGCTGAACCTAAAGTAGAACCCGAACCTAAGTCTAAACCTGAACCTACCGCTGAACTTAGGTTTAAATCAAATCTTACTGCTGAACCTAAAGCTGAACCATCAGGTGAACCTAGCACTGATTCTGAACCCACAGCTGAACCTAAAGCTGAACCAACAGGTGAACCTAGCACAGATTCTGAACCCACAGCTGAACCTAAACCGGAACCAGCACCTAAATCTGAACCAGAACCAACCGCCGAGCCAAAAGCAGAACCCGAGCCTACTTCAACACCGAAATCAGAACCTGAACCCAGTCTTAAAACCAAAGTAGAACATATCCCTAAACCTAAACAAAAATTAACTTATCGACCAAAGATCCTTCCTGCGCCTGAGCCTGAGATTGAACCAAAGTCTGAACCTAAACCTAAATCCAAACCTGAACCTAACTCTGAACCCGAACCTGAGCCTAAATCTGAACCCGAACCTCAACCTGAATCCGAACCTGAACCTAAATCTGAACCTGAACCAAAATCCGAACCTGAACCTAAATCTGTACCTGAACTTAAATCAGTCCCCGAACCTAAATCTGAGCCCAAACCTAAATCTGAGCCTGAACCTAATCCTGAACCCAAACCCGAGCCAGAACCAAAATCAGAACCCGAACCCTCCCCAGAACCTAAAGCTGAACCGGACCGCGAGACTTTGCTAGTGAAAGGACTTAAAGAAGAAGAAGGTAACGCACAAGCTTTGCACATTATTGGTATACATTGAATAGCAAACAATATAAAACTTAAACTGAACATTGTCAAAAAATAATCTCTAGTGGAATATCTCACAAAAAATAACGTACCATTTGTTTGCTGTTGAATGTTCCACATTGTACAGCAATCTACCACATTTTATTAATAATCAGAGGTTACTAATTTACCAAATGCATGGATTTCTTTGTTTGTAATAACCAACACAAATGATCTAACTCCTATGGTGTGTTAATCAAAGTAATTATTAGGATAACCAATACTGAAAACAATATGTGGCCATCCAAATCAAAGGACCTATCGTATTTTTACTGAGCTTGTCTAAATCATCGGTCGATATCGTATGCACTTTTTGGTCCAAATCTGGATAATGTTGGCTATTTCACTCCAAACAGTGACGTCCTTTTTTCCGCACAATTGTTTTTCACACAAATAATGTAGCAATATATTTAGCGAGTTATTCTCTTTAATACTTCGCCTATGACTCCTTGGACTAGCCATCGAGCGAGCCTTACTTGTCTGTGGCCTTTCGCGGTTCGACGCGGCCCAACCAAGGTATCTAAATAGTGGCAGCGTATTATGCCACTATTTATGTATGCTATGCTATATACCTATGCTCGTAGGACGGAGTCAAGTTACGAGTATGATTTTTAGGGGATATAAAATCAAAGTTCGAAGTTACGTTAGCTGCATCCCTTTTTCCTCGATTTAATCCTGAAATATGAGTGCAAAGAGTGGGAAATATGTCTTTCGTACTCTTCCTGCTCATACAAAGTATAGGCAGAGGCTGACTACAGGTGCCTTTACCCTACCCTAACTATGTTAAGCAGATTAAATGTCATTTTGATTTGGGCGGTCACAAATGCATATATTTTGATCTTAGAAACCGTGACGAGTTTCATTTTAGTTCTATATTTAGTGAATTAAAAACGTAAGATTATAGAGCTTTTCCAAATTTCGCTTCGCCAAGCTTGGCCTGTGCTTTTCCTGTTTCCTCTTCAATCCCTATCCTTTCCTACTTAGTTCTTTTCTGATTGACTTAACTATTTCGACTGACTTTATTAAACGGTGTATGTACTTATCTATGATCCTTTTTTTTCTGTTTTAATCTAGGACTTGGTGTATTTCACTTGGTTTCTTTTCCTTGTACAGTGTTCTATGTTTCATTTCAGGTTTATTTCCTAATTAACATTCTTTGTTCTGTAAATCCGTTAATGAAATTTAATCTATTAATCTTATTAATATAATTACTATTCTTTTTATAAAAAGAGAGCTCTATATTGTTAATTTTTCAATTTAATATAAACGTTTTTTTATTTCACTTTAAACCAATAGCGCTCAATATCTTTATTAAAAAAACTCATTATATCATCAAATTCAATGAACTATCTTAGTCTATCTAGCGCACATCTTGTGACATTTTAATTTTCTCGATATAAAAAACTGTTTCTATCACCAATTCTAGCCTACAATCCTTTTGATATACTCAAATATTACATCAGCTCTCTCTCTAAGGGGTTCAGATCAAACTACCTAGTTAATACTAGATGTTACTACAACCGTCCGGTTTTCAGGTTACTTCCCTGCGCACGAGTATGTGCCGAAGTTCGACTTCAACCCCATGGACTGTACGGACATAGTTATTGGTACCGCCCGAGGCAACTACCATCGAGTTCTAGACTACTATACCAGAGACAGGTAAAAACATGCAACAATAATAATAGCATAAAACTGACTGCTTCATGTCCACTCAGATGTCATTCTACCAACCACTAAAGCAGTTGTTTGATTTTATTGAGTTAAATATATTTATTGATACAGTGACTTAAGTGGTTTAGGTTTAAAGAATTTTATTTCTCATAAGAATATTTACAATTCACTTACATGAGAATTAAGAGTAAGTTTACAATACTTAGGTGAGCGTATTTAAGCGTGCGTATTTACATTCATACAAAATAATAATAGTTAGTACGAAACTTAAAACTAATTACATAATGTTAACATAAATATAAGAATTTTAATTTACTATAAGGTAGACTTAAATTAGTGGGTAGACAAAGTTGGTTTCACATTCTTATTCTGTTTTTGTAGGGAAATTTCGAGTTTTTTGCATTACTGTCTCTTCTTTTCACTAGAATTTCATTTAAAAATCCTGGTCGTGGCACCAAATCATGATCTCTCGTTTCTTAGATCAACGCCCCGAGTGGATACCTTCTGGGGAGGGCATGACGACATCACCGCCGCTTCCGGTTACGAAGAAAATGGCGTCACCACTATCATGTTCAGAAAGAAGTTACAGGTATGATTTAATTCAAGTTTGGTATGAGCAGTTTGATTATCCTAACAAAACTCTCTGTAACTTTCCATATTGTAAATCGCGACAGAGTTATCAAATAAGCATTATAGCTATTGGTTGCCAACTTGTTTCTAATTATTTAGTAATTTGCAGTTTTCAGTCTGTAATCCGTCAGTCAGTAGGTAATTAAAGTTAGCGATCTCGTCTTCGATTCCCTGAAATTACTTTGATGTTCACTATGTATCTAGTTATTTATTTCTCTATACGACCCTTGTGTTTGTTCCGAGAATAGATTAATAAAATGTATGACTGACCTCTGGACCCTCGGGAACCACCTATAATGATGATGGAAATTTTGACAACGATAACGATGACAATGATGATGGTGATGAAATGATAATAATGATGTGTTTATCCTCAGGCTAAAGAGCCGACCGACCACTCGATCGTCGACGACCAGATGCACGTGATCTGGGCCCGAGGGCAGGAGACGGGCCATTACAACCACGCGCCGCCTTCAGGAATAGAGCAGGGAACTGCCGTTGTCAAGGACTTCTACCGGCCTGACGAGCTCAAGTACCACGGACATGGAAGTCAGAGGGGTGTGGCTAAGATCAACTTCTTCGGTAAGTAGACTTTCTGATGTAAGGTATATGTAGGAAGGTAAATATTTTGCGTTCTGTTTTTTCAAGGTGAGCATTATAAGTAGTGGCATGGCAGGAGGAATGAATTCAATTTGTTAGTTCGTCATCCCTAGCAAGAGACTACGTCTGGCTAGGAGCTCGTAGAGCTTGTCCAAATACCCGCCTTTATCAGGAAATGACATCTGATCTCTATAACTAAGTATAAGTTTCTTTATACCATACTTTATCTTCTCTTAAGCTACAAGTCTTATCATTAACGCATTCGCTACTATCTCTTTGACCAAGTCTTTCCCCACCCCAGGTGTTCCGTCTTTTATTTTAATTTAAATGAAGCTGATCTTATGTTAAAATTTACATTTTCTACTTCAAAATTCTGAGTGCAAGTCAGACAATTTATGCTTATAAAACGTTAAAACGTTTACCGGTGAACTGGTAAAAACAGATTCATGAATGTTACGTTTCTTGCGGCACTTCTCACTAGTAGTCTACTTTTATATTGTTAGTGGGTTTGCTCTTGACTAACTCTTGCCCTTGCACGACGAAGATATTGTTGATGATGATGTGAGTTCACCCAATAGATTTCTATTCATCCTAGGATTAAATAGGTTCAGATTATATGCACTTAGAAATACAGACGCTGGAAGCGTATTCCACACTTTTGCAGTACGTATTATGAAGGATGATGATGAAGCACCACTTCATTTATGTGTGTGGTCACAGCAACTTATCAGTTCTTATTTTGTGTTCACGCAGAAGAGAAAAGATCATCGCTACTCGGCGGCATCCTCCCCCTTCCCAACAAATGCGGAGGTTACTTCAAGCTGCCCGCCAACTGCGAGCTTGCCAACAACTCCTGCGACTACCACGCCAGCTGGGAGTACCTGGGGCAGAAGAGAGGGAAGGACTCCGTGCGGTTCACCATCGTGACGAAAGAGAGCAAGCTGTGGACTGGAATTGGGTTTAGCAATGACCAGAGGATGGTTAGTGAACTAAATTTTCTTGTAGCCATGTTCATATAGCCTGTTAGTTCCAAAAAGTTTTACATGTGTCTTTCCCATAAACAATGGATGTAATGGATGTGAGTGAATGCTCGTAGTGTCGTTTAGTAAAATATTAAATAACTTATACGATTCATTCGCGATGAGAATGTATATTCCTCTTGTTTTATGACTTTGGGTCTAGTAATTTTGTCAAATTTCATTTTAGTTTTCGATCGCTATTAGGTATGGCACAAACGTTAATTAAGTCGCCTTAAGTCGCGTGCTGTCACATTTTAACGTTTCTGCAACTGGCTGTGTTTTTACGTAGGTTGTTCGAGGATAAAACTTTAACTCCTGTCAAACCAATTCTACCAATAAACATTATCTATGAAGCCAATATTGTACTCTACGAGTACGAAACCTAGACGGACGCCAATTTTTGTTTTAGTAGTCCGTGTGGTAGCCGGATTAGAATAGTGCCACTCCGTATCTTTCCGTGGATGTCGTAAAAGCCGACTAAGGTAATAAAGGCGTGTAGTACTGTTAGGCGATGGGCTTGCAACCTGTCACTAATACACTGGTAAACATCTTCGCCTAAGTGTGCAAAACGTGGTTACAGAATTATCAAAAAGTTGTTATAGTTGTTGGAAATTCTGTAGCTCTGCCTACCCCACTCTGGGAATAAAGGCGTGAGTTTATGTATATATGTATGTACGTAGTCTATAAACCATCAAAAATCCTCCAAGTTCCTTGTGTAAATTACTCGCAACTCTCGTCTCTGCCCGTTAGTCGCAAACCGACGCCGTCATCGGCTGGGTGGAGCCACGCAGCTCCCGCCCGTTCATCATGGACACGTGGGTCTCCGGCTACGGCGCGCCGCGGGTGGACCAGCAGCAGGACATCAGCAAGGAGGCCGGCAGCATCATCGACGGCGTCACCACGCTCAGCTTCGTGAGGAAGAGGGACACCAAGGATAGCAAGGTGAGGAGCTGTCAATTGCTTTAGTCAACAGTCGGTGAATATAAATATTGTACGTATTCTTTTTTAGGGTTCCGTAGTCAAACTAGGAACCCTTATAGTTTCGCCATGTCCGTCCGTCCGTCCGTCCGTCCCCAGTCTAGCTCAGAGACTCATAGTACTAGAAAGCTGTAATTTGGCATGAATGTACATATTAGTCACGCCAACAAAGTGGTAAAATAAAATTTAAAAAAATATATTTTTTTTAATGCACTCCCTTCACGTAACGTGGGGATGCCTTTTTTTTCTTGCTTACCCCATAGTGTGGGGTGTCGTTGGATAGGTCTTTCAAAAATATTGCGGGTTTATGTAGACAATTTTTCGATTAAGGGATCCGTTTATGAAATATTAAGCTTTAAAGCGCTATTTTTTGTTAGAGTCAAGTGTCCCCCCCCCCCCCTACAGCCAAAACTACAAATACTAAAAATCTGAAAAATATCTTCAACGAAAGCGCATATAACGAATTTTAAAGGAAAACTATCACGGCTATGTAGACATGATTAGTTCCTGAGATACAGGCGACTAAAGTGTTTATACCTATCAAAATCGCCTATGATAACTTTGATAGAAAAATTTGTTAACGGGGCGTGCAGGACGCGCGGGGGGAGTCAAACTGTCCAAGCAACAAATTGAGCGACAGCCGCGCTCATAAGCGCGAGCGCCTAGATGCTGTTTGGACGTGCCCCGGAATGCTACCTACAAGTTTGCGATTTGCGATCTGAAAGTTTACAAATTTTCGATTAGATTATTGATTTGAGTTGAGTACCTATCGTTTGGAAAACTTCAAATTCTATTTACTGGACCTTGTTTTTTTTCAATTTCTATTAATTACTATATAAAAGATTTAACTTTTATTGTAATTTAAAGTCGGTTTGAAGCAGTTTAGATACCTAACTACCTACATAGGTATACTGATCTCACACTTAAAAGCTTGCCTCTTGTTTGAGATATATTATTATATACGAATTTATAAGAAAAAGAATCATTACTAAGTTGACTTAATTAGTTCCTGAGATACAGGCGACTAACGGGTTTATACCTACTAAAAATCATCTAAGACAGCGCCAAATAACTTTAAATAGAAAATTGGTTCATACATGTTGATTTTTGAGATAGTTTTTTGTGTTTGTCGTTACGGCTTCGGAACCCTACACTGAGCATGGTCCGACATGCTCTTGCCCGGTTTTTATATTATTTAGTTTACTTAGCGGTCCCCCGACGTGTCGACGCTTGAATCAAAATATTAATACCTACTTATAATTAAACTTAAAATAGGGCCAAACTCCTTATTTTTTACTTTTTAGAGGTTTTTGTTTACAAACTACTTTGAGTCGGGGGTTTTTTAACTTTTTCAAATTAACAATATGACTTTAGCTCGCAACGTGTCTCTAAACACATGAAATGAATAATAGGGGGCAAATCACTACATAGTATAAAACAAAGTCGCGAGGGGTGTTAGTTTATAACGGGCATCATAGCTTCCAAACGGATGAACCGTTTTGGATGCGGTTCTTTTTACTCACACTCACACTCACTCACACTCACACTCACTCACACTCACACTCACACTGACTCACAAACACTCACTCACACTCACACTCTTACTCACTCACACTCACACACTCACACTCACACTCTCACTCACTCACACTCTCACTCACTCACACTCACACTCTCACTCACTCACACTCACTCACACTCACACTCGCTCACACTCACACTCACTCACTCACTCACTCACTCACTCACTCACTCACTCACACTCACACTCACTCACACGCACACTCACACTCACACTTACACGTCAAACTTATAACACCCCTCTTTTTTGCGTCAGGGGTTAAAAACAACGGACGGTCGGACGTGCATTTTCAATTTAGCAGCATGTTTTCTGCCGATGGATCGAACGTATAAGGCAGCTTAATTTAAAAACCACGCTGCTAAATTGAAAATGCACGCGCTAAAATATGTTATGTTCGCACTGACGGGACTACTTAAACTCGACGCTTGGACATTCACTCGTCCGTCCGTCCGACCGTCGTTGTTCAGAGAATCACTACCCAGTAAAGTTAAAACATCGGTACAAAGCAGGCAACGGCAACGGCAAGGCCAAATAATGTCATGCGCCATAAGCCGCAGCCTCACGAAGCGCGGGAGTGAGTGAAATTGAGTGTAAGAAAGAGATGGTCTATAACGTTATTATAGCGCTAACCGAAGTATCGTTATAAGTATAGCGTTTTGTTTGATAACGTTATAATGAATACCGCTACAAGTATGACGTCAAATAACGTTATAGTATAACGTTATTCGAGTAAAATAACGTTATGAACCATAACGTTACACGAAAATAACGGTTATTAAAGGTCTGGTCATACCCTTACTTAACAAACCGGACCAAATCGTTTGTTTTTTAAATCTCATCAAGAGACACAGAACAAGAAGCACAGGGTTTTAGTTTTAGGGCACGAGCTAACACTATGTCTAACTTGGAACTGCGGACTACCCTGTTACTCTGAGGGAGCCTGGATATGTGAAAGTCTTCGGTCTCGATATCTAAAAATCGTAATTTTCTCAGGATTTAGCGTTCACGGACACGCAATGCCTGTACATGATGTTCATCCCACACGGCGGCCACTTCGACGCCGTCAACAAGCGGACCAACAAGCACACGCAGACGCCCATCGTATCCGAGCACCGGGTCTGCATCAAGCCTTGTGGGCCGGGTGAGTTGTCACGTAACACTTTGAACTTGATAAATAAGAGAAATCTACCAGTCCTTCCAGGAGGAGATCACTGCACTAACGACTGTTCAAGCCTAGGGCCATGAAAACGGGCGAGAACGTGGTGGACTTTGTAGGGTTTGGTCATGATTACTACAAACAAAAAAATACTAGATTGTTAACCAAGGGATGTAAGTAATAGCGGCTATGGTTCGTGGGTGCAATTTTTACCCGAGTTACACTCTCTAAAGTAAACATTTTTTTTGAATGTTATTGTAACGAACTTTGTCTTCAGGTAATTTGATACAAAATTAAACATAAAAAGTTTTTTCAAAACGAGTAAGTTGCAAATCTGTAATGGCCTGACAGTCTACTCACATCAGGTTACATGTGTGCTTTTTTGTCTTCTCTATGCCCTAAAAAATCGAAGATATTTAACCTGATATGATACGTGTTTAAAAACAAAAGCCTTCAATTCCAGAGCCAGCCGAAGATGAAATAACAACAGAAGCCGTCGTTCCCGGCCAAACCCTGTACACCATGCTGATTCGCATCACGGGGCTGGCGGACAGCTTCAAGACTCCGGCACCAGGGTCGCAGGAGTACGAGGAGTTGAAGAGCCAGGTGGTGGACAGCCTTAGCAAGGAGGTGGGAAGGAATAAGGGCTACCAGGGTCTGCAGCTCAACGGGTTTATGCAGTAAGTTTCTACATCAGGTGGCCTTTGGATTCATTTGCCTTCTCAATACCATATGCATCGTATTATTTTACTTACCGGCAAGGAACAGTGTTCGCATTGTTGTGTTACAGTGTGTGGATAAGACAAACGGTGAAATTACTAGCATAGAGGCATTCCATCTTAGTTCTCAGGATTGTCAAAGCATTTGGGTTTGAATGGCAGACTTGACTCTGTAGTCTTGACAATTCAAATGTCTTGGCATTAGATCTCACTTACGACTGGCCCCCTATTTTACCATCGGGACAATAACAGGTGACATTTTAGGCACTTGGCGCAGCTTCTATGAATTCCAGTCACGTAGAAACTTATTAACTCTGCAATGTATACCGAATTGTCACCTGTCACCTATCGTTGTCAGGACGGTGAAATAAGGCGCATGTTGTCTAAGTTCTCGTGTGCTTTCTCCTTGCCATAACAAAAAAAATAAGACGTCCATTTCAGTGTTAACTTTTTTTTTCCAGAAACGAAACCAAAGCGCTTATTGCGGAGCTAACCCTAAAATCTATCGAGACCAACACTATCGAGGGCTCTAGCGCGCGCTCGCTCGATCCCGTGCAGCCTAATGCGACGGAGGGGGACAGCGATAGGGAAAGATGGGAGCGTGTCGTGAGGGATACTCTGGCCCTGGGGAAAGTAGGCAATTTGAATGTGGATCCGGAGTTCTTGGTGTTTGAACCACAGAGTTGTAAGTATTTTTACAAGCTTTTATTTATTTGTATATATTGGTTTGTAGTTCAAATATTACAAGGTAGGGTAAAGTCGCCAGTCAGATACCTGTAGTCGGCCTCTGCCTATACATTGTATGAGTGGAAAGAGTACGAAAGATATATTTCCCGCTCTTCGCACTCATATAAGGTCGACTACTGGTCTCTGGCTGACCACTGGTGACTTTACCCTATGTATGTATGTATGTATGTAAACACATTATTGTACAAAAAACAGAAAATCAAATACAATATTTAAAGCATTGGAATGTTCAAAGGCGAACTTATCCCGTTAAGGGATCTCTTTCAGCTAACCTTTGGGTGATTGAGGAAAACAAGAAAATTAGAATGTGGTTCCACCAGTTCCTGCTTGAAATGGGCGAGATTTGGAATGAATATTCGCATTTGAACCCAATGACAATGCAATGTTATAGTGTCTAACACCCATATTTATAGTCAAGAAAAGTAATTACTTGAGTAAAAGTAATGACTAAAGTAACGATTTTTATATTACTTTTGACACTACTAATACTCAAGTAATTACTTTTCTTGACTATAAATACGGGTGTTAGACAAACAAATATCGAAATAAATTAATTTAAATTTGAATTTTGAATTTAAGAGTTTACCTATCTGATGATGGACTAACTTTTACCTCAACGTTATGTTCGATTTGCAAGACTTAGGGAGGATGTTTATCTGTCACTAATACACTGGTAAACATCTTCGCCTAAGTGTGCAAAATGTGGTTACAGAATTATCAAAAAGTTTTTATAGTTGTTGGAAATTCTGTAGCTCTGCCTACCCCACTCTGGGAATAAAGGCGTGAGTTTATGTATGTATGTATGTATGTATGTATGTAGGGAGGATGTTTTCTTATATAACGTGAATGCTGTTCTAACTACTTACCCGCACATTGTTCATGTTTGTATGTTTAATAACATGTTTAGATGCATAAATGGCTGATCAGATTTGGTTGAAATTTACCGAACACCTTCTCCATATCCCCTTTCTTCAGGAAAAATGGTTAGCTCTCACGGGAAAAATCCAAGTTGCAAAAGAACATGGTTTCGTAACTTCATGTTTTTTCCAGTGCTCTCTACCCAGCGAGTCCCGGAGGAGCCTGGCAATGCTCGCAACTTCTTCGGGCTGGCCGAGACGAAGCTGTACGTGGTGGTGGGCTGTGTGGCCGCGCTCATACTGGTGGCACTATTACAAGCCGGCTGCACGGTGTACAGGAGCCGCAGTGGGAAGAGGAAAGTGAGTATAGTGTGGCTAGGATTGACTTCACTTCACTACATATTATAAAACAAAGTCGCTTCCCGCTGTCTGTCCCTATGTATGCTTAGATCTTTAAAACTACGCAACGGATTTTGATGCGGTTTTTTTTGATAGATAGGATAATTCAAGAGGAAGGTTTTCATGTATAATAAACTTTGTTTTACGTACGGGTATTACAGAAAACTCACATAAACCGAAGCGAAGCGAGGGCGGGTCGCTAGTTATAAAATAAAATGTAATAGTTCAAAAGACCACCCGATTTTAATTCTGTAGCTCTAGCCCACTCTGGGAATGATGGCGTGATTGTATGTATGTATGTACCCGACTGTGTCAAAAATATGAACAGAAAAGCGAAAAACAAGCGCAGTGGAAGCGTGCTGGGCCCATAACCTAATAAATAAGCAGAGTTAAACCGGAATATAAATTAATAAATTTATTTATTGTAAGAACACGTTCGCATAGAATGATGCCACAGAGTAGAGAGAGACACGGCACAGATAACATTAAAGGCGTACAATTCTAAATTATACTTTTAACAGTAATCACTGTTTATAATTTACTAGCGACCCGCCCTCGCTTCGCTTGGTTTATGTGAGTATGAGCCTATTGCCTTCCTCGATAAATGGGCTATCTAACACTGAAAGAGTTTTTTAATTTGGACTAGTACTACCAGTAGTTCCTGAGATTAGCGCGTTCAAGCAAACAAACAAACAAACTCTTCAGCTTTATAATATTAGTATAGATAATCTATTAAATTTAATAAAAAGTAGCAGTGATACTTATGATTTGTTCGAAAATGAACCGATTTGTTGCGAAATAATAAATGATGTATTAAAATATAATAATTGTTATAGAACTGGTATTACCATGGCAACGCTCATTATATAATGGTTTTTGTGCTTCGGTTACGCTTTAGGTGGTATTCTGATACCGTTAAATATATCAATATTAGCGGTTCATACTGAGCACGGGAGTAAAAAAAAAGTAGTATTAAGTGATAGCTTGAATGTTGAAAAACAAAGTACCTAGTGGTCGTATTTTGAGTAGGTAAACCTTTTTATACAATAATGATTCAAAATTCTTAAATAGGTACAGCATCTCTCAGGTGATCTATAGCATTTCAGCTCAAAAACCATTTTTTTTTATGGCATAGAGAAGACAAACGAGCACACAGGCCACCTGATGGTAAGTGG